>OZ025240.1:56868209-56945709 GCA_964019155.1 Osedax fenrisi | reverse complement strand
ATTCTTTATATTTATTTGGTTTTAATATAATAATTAATGTTAAAGATATCTAGTACCGTAGCAATCTAACATCTGAATACAACGTAATATATTAATAATAATAATAATAATAATAATAATAATAATAATAATAATAATAATAATAATAATAATAATAATAATAATAATAATAATAATAATAATAATAATAATAATAATAATAATAATAATATTAATAATAATAATAATAATAATAATAATAATAATAATAATAATAATAATAATAATAATAATAATAATAATAATAATAATAATAATAATAATAATAATAATAATAATAATAATAATAATAATATTAATAATAATAATAATAATAATAATAATAATAATAATAATAATAATAATAATAATAATAATAATAATAATAATATTAATAATAATAATGAAATACAAATTACATAATTTAATAGATAATAAAATTGATTGGAAATCTAATTTTCCTGAAACTTCATATGATGGATGGGCTGAATCTTTTGTGAAATATCAAAAATCATTTGTATCTGATAAGCCTCAATCATTACCTACACAAACGAATTGACTATTTGATTCTAATAAATATAGACAATTAGTTAACAAAGTATATTTCTCAAATTGTAATAGCATTAGAAATAAATTATCCTACCTAGAAATGATATTAACAAGTAACAAATACTCTATCATTTGCCTGGTTGAAACCTATCTAAATGTATCTGATGTAGATACACTTATACTATTCAATGTTAAAGGTTATACAATATTTAGACTAGATAGACAAATTCACGAAGGATGAGTACTTATATTATGTAAAAATATTTTAAATCCTTTAAGAATATACTATTCAACACCTCTTAATGTAGAATATATATGTTTAGATATAGATATTTGTAATAAAAATAAAATCAGAATAATTTGTATTTATTAATTTACCTTTAATCAATTGGGACAATATATCTTGTCCAAACTATCATACATGTTATAATAAGTTTATTGAATGTATAACAGATAATTCTCTTGCACAATATATTAATTTTCCAACTAGACTTAATAATATACTTGACTTACTATTTACTAACGATAAACTCTTATTATCTAATATTTCTAAAGAACCTAAATTTGGATTAAATCAGTACATTAGTGATCATTTTTCTTTTTCCTTTAATATTTTATCAAGTTCAAATAGTATAACTAATCCTATACAACCAAACTTTAAAAAATCAAATTTTCTTGAAATGTACTTTTTATTAAAAAATATACAATTGGAAAAAATACTTTCCTATGGAAATGATATTGATGAAATTATAGATATTTTCTACTAACTATATTAAATATCTTTGATAAAACAGTTCCAATGACAAAAGTTGTTACTAATACAAGTAAATACCCAAAACATATACACTCTATTCAATTAAAATGCTTACACAATTTTAAAAATAGGAATAAGTCAATTATTCATTACAATAAGTGGCGAGATTCACAATCTCTTCTACACTGTAATATTAATAATTTTATAATGTTTTTAAAAGTTATTAATTTTATAATGTTATCAATTCTAATAATAAATCATTATTCTATAAATATGTTAATTCTAGATGTTCATCTCACACTGAAATATCTCCTTTACTAAAATATGATAATACATATGCATCACTAGATTACGATAAAGTAAGACTATTAAACGAGAAATTTACATCCGTCTTTACAATAGACAATGGTATCATTCCGGATCACACACTTAAAACAAATGAAACAATTAATAATGTTATATTTACAAGAGAAAATGTTAGAAAAATGTTAAGTCAACTTTCCAATTCATATAGGTATTCATATAGGTATGTCATCCTATAATTCCTCCAGATAAAATACCATATTTTATATTTAAAAAATTCTCATATGATTTATCACTACCACTATCAATAATATTTAATAAATCAATGAATTCTGGTAAATTTCCCTTTATGTGGAAATACAGTTTTATTACTCCTATTTTTTAAAATGGTGATCCTTCTGATAAAGAAAATTATCGGCCAATTTCAATAACTTGTATAATGTCAAGGGTATTTGAAAAAATGTTAACAAATAGTATTACATCATTTTTATTAACAAATTCACTTTTATCTCCATCGCAATTTAGTTTTACAAGTGGTAAGTCTGTTGAATTACAATTGTTATATTGCTTGAATACATGGACATCAGCTATTAATGATAACAAATTTATAGATATTATTTATTTCGACTTTAAAAAGGCTTTCGATAAAGTATCACACAGAAAACTTCTCTTTAAAATCAAAGATATTGGAATATCTCGTAATATTTATAACTGGATTGAGAGTTTTTTAATTAATAGAAAACAATCAGTCAAAATAAATTATACATATTCTAAATTTAAAAATATATTATCTGGCGTGCCACAGGGCTCAGTTATTGGACCTATTCTTTTTATTATTTTTATTAATGATTTAACTAATTTATTTACTGATAAAATAAAAATTGAGCTATTTGCAGATGACACAAAAATTCACCTACAATCTTAAAATCTATCTGATAGAAAGCACATGAAAATAGCGATAAATTCATTTTTATCATGGAGCAATAGTTGGCAACTCGATATCGCTTCGCATAAAACAGCAATAATGACATTAAAGAGTATAGATATGCCAATCTACTATATAGATAATACGTTAATTAATACATGTGATACACATAAAGATTTAGGTATATAATTTGATAAATATTTATATTTTGATAAGCACATATTATATTGTTGTAAGGGTGCTCTTTTAACGATTAATAATTTATTCCGTTGTTTTTTAACTAATGATATTACTACAATTATAAAGGCATATATTACATATGCTCGTCCAAAAGTAGAATTTTCGACAACAGTATGGAACCCTGGTCTGAAAGCTTGACGATATAATGGTCTAGCTGACAAGATAGAAAGGGTTCAGCGAGTATTTACGAGAAGATTATTCGGAAGATGTGGATTGGCATATATTAGTTATAGCGAACGTCTTAATTATCTTGGCTTACAATCATTAGCATTAAGACGCTTACATAAAGATCTAATAATGATATATAAACTAATTCATAATATATGCAATATCGATTTATCTAATATACTCAATCCATTACAGACAAACTCTCGTACTCGTGGCCATGGAATAAAACTCTTGGCTACAAAATCTCGTACAAATATACATATGAATTATCTAAATAATCGTATATTAAATGTGTGGAATAATCTAGATTATGAAACTGTCCATTCACAATCATTAAACTGTTTTAAATCACGTATTATCAAAATTAATTTCAAAAATTACCTATAAATTATAAGACTTACTATCTCATAATTATTTATTTTTATTATTATAATATATACATATATATATATATATATATATATATATATATAGTCATTATATACGGGAACGGCTGACAATCAAAAATATACCTAATGGGCATACCTTTTTTTAACAATAGATATCAATTTGAAATTTTATATTATACTTAGTTAATATATATAATATAATGTTCCATATTTGGTTTTATAAAATAATCATTAATGATAAATATACAAAATAGTTGTCGACCTAAAAAAAGTCATAGCAAAATATACGGGAATGGCATTCAATTTTATTCATGCATAATAATCACGAATATGAATACAATTAAGATTGCATATAATCATCTATTAGGTATACGTATAATATGATTAATCATATTCTATATTTTAATATCTGGTATCCTATAATAATGAGATTAATAAATACGCATGCGCATTTATTAGTATCTTTGAAATAAATAAATATATAAAAATATTATTTTTGTAATAAAAAGTTTTATTTTATCAATTTATTTAACATCGAACAAGTACTACAGAACATTATATGTTAGTGTTGTTATTAATATCATATTTTTAAATAATATATTTATAAATTAAATTGTAAATTGAATTAACAGTTAATTATATACAACATTTTTAATATTATCTATATATTTTAAATTATTTTAAAAATACAATTTGAAATATTCAATAATTGAATATAACATGTGTTTTTAATCAGCTTTATATTATTAAATTTATTTTTCGTAATAATTATTAATATAATAATTTAATTTATAATAAATAATTGTGAATATTAAAGTTATAATAATAGTAAGGTGAATAAAATATGGAAACTTTTTATTTTGATTACTCGAGTAACAGTATTAAATTTAAATACTCGTGGGATATCAGTATATTTGAGTTAATTAATATATTATGTGCAAATAAACATAACTAATAAACACCATAAAAATACAATAAACGCGATTTAAAACTCTAAATCTAAAACATGCTCACTTGACATATTTTAAATGTGGTGTATACGGACTAACGGCAATTTTTTTTAGATATTGCGCGCGTTAGCGCGCGGAGGCGTGGCGTGAAGTAGCGGAGGCGTGGCGTGTAGGAGAAGAGGCGTGGTGCGTTGGTGAGGGAGAGTTACGATTTAGATATCTGATAGTTATAGATATGTAGTATGTAGTATGTATATACAATAATATGTGTAAATAATATGCACTATATATATATATAGTGCTATAGTATTTAGTATATATATATGATATATACAGTATATCATATAATAGACACAAGGCAATTTCATTGATATATATATATATATATATATATATATATTAATACAATAGTATATGTAATCATATAATAAACACGAGGCAATTACACTAATATATATATATATATATATATACCAATGATTTTCCTTTGGAAAATCTTTGTATATACTATTATATACTATATATATACTATATACTATATATTACTGGTCACAGGTGTATTGTGCTTTTTTTTAACTGCATTAACTCCATATCTCTTTTGTTTTACTGTTGTCAGAATATATGTATACATATTATTAAGCGGGTATCACTTATCAGAATATAGCATGCTATATGCTTAATTATAGTTAAGCAGGGTATATAAGGTACATCCTATATATGTGTATGTATGCAAATATAGTATTGTTCATGAAGAATAGTAAGTTAACATATGATTAATAAAGTAAATCACTGAGTTTAAATAATATAGTGTAATGTAGTTCAATATACTTATAGGACCATAATATTCACAATCTAAATATAATTTAATATATGAATATAATTAATGTTTATCAATGTATATGTTCGACAGAAGGACATGCCCTTTGAGCTACGCGCGCGCTCATTCTAGCCCTTCTATAAGTTCGTTGGGTATACAGTGTATACTATACACATACACATATTTTGCGAAGCATTATATATATGCATATTAACTGTGTTAATTTAACACGTAAACACATACCAGATAGTATATATATATATATACATGTATGTTAATTTTATTCATAACACTTGGTAAATTATTAATATAGGGATGTAAATTGTGAATAATCAATAAATATATAATTAGTAAATTATTAGAATAATATTAATAATATAAATTTAACTCCAAGTATATATTAAAAAATAGAATTATATATTTTAAGATAATTAAAATTCAAAAATATACATCATCTGAGATTCGAACCTGGATCACGTGAATTTTATATATTTGTAGTGCATCACGATAACCATGCACTACGCTAAATCACTAGTTATATAGATTACAATATATAACATTACTTAATATTATTTGTGATATTTATTATGAGAATAGTCTGCTTTAATTATAAAAATATTATTTATCTATATTTTAAATGCTACTATTATTTTTTGGTTTCTATTATAATACTCTATCGATATACTATGTACGACGTACATATAATATTAGAATTGTAATTAAGTTATTTCTAACTTAATAATAATTTGTATATTTTCGATTGTAAAATTAATTTATAAGAAAAATAATTCATTAGTATTCTTAATACAACAGTACTTATCGTTGTGTTATCTTATGCAATTATTATATACTGTTTCTAATTGCAATTAAACGGGCTTTCAGAAACTATATAGGTTTCCTATGTACATATAATATTCGAATTGTAATTAAGTTATTTCTAACATAATAATAATTTGTATATTTTCGATTGGAAAATTAATTTATAAGAAAAATAATTCATTAGTATTCTTAATACAACCTACTTATCGTTTTGTTATCTTATGCAATTATTATCTACTGCTTCTAATTGCAATTAAACGGGCTTTTAGAAACTATATAGGTTTACTATGTACATTTAATATTCGAATTGTAATTAAGTTATTTCTAACTTATCAAAAAAATAATAATAGCCTCATAATATCATAATAACAGCATATTTAATAGTTATAATTAGTAAATAGTTACTCAAATAATTACATTGTGCTATTATTATGCTATTATGTTATATTTAGACTGTGAATATTATGGTCATAAGTATATTGAACTACATTACACTATATTATTTAAACTCAGTGATTTATTTTAGTAATCATATGTTAACTTACTATTCTTCATGAACAATACTATATTTGCATACGTACATATATATAGGATGTACCTTATATACCCTGCTTAACTATAATTAAGCATATAGCATGCTATCATTTTATTTAGTTTTATACAATTTTATATATCTAAAGATATAAGCTTATGAATAAATTATAACTTTGAATAATATGTGATAATATAATAAGTTTAACTTAGTTATTTATTATTTTATAATTTAATACTATATTTTACAACTTATGATATAAAAATTATTATTATTTATGTAGAGAATATCGAATATGGCCCCGATATGTATTGATACATTTATGGGGTCAAGTTTAAATATATTACATGTATTGCTATAGTATATATTCTATATGCTATAGCTAAACATATATATTTTAATTGTATAATAATAGACATACTTTTATTTTAATTTTTTCAAAGATTTTATAAAATGCAATACATCATAATTATATTTGAGAATATTGTCTATCTTGAATTGTGCATACATATGTTATTTATATATAGCACAATAATTTACAAACAAATTAATAGTTAACGTTTCATTAATCAGTAACACTAATCAGTCATTCTAGTTCAACTTATGTTATATATAAGGTTTGCTTTAATGCTATACTATAGTATATATATTGTTGTTATTGTTATTGTTGTTATTTTTTTTGGTGGAGTCCTTTCATCCCATCCAGAAACTTAGATGAAGTTTTCACTTATAACCATATATGGCTCTAATGTACCTTCGAAGCCGATCTCATGTTAAAGCATCCATGGTTTTATCGAGAGCCGATCATTTATTTATACACAATTATATAAGATCACTTCTAAATAATATTTTAAGACCCATTTTATAAAATTAATTAATGGTCCGGACGAGGGTCGAATCCGTGTCCTACTGCTTGTGTGTCTGACGCCTTAGCCACTGAGCCACACAGGCAGTTAAATATATATATATATATATATATATATAATATTTCAGCTAATATTTTTCATAAAATTATATAATATCATATTGTCAATATTTCAGTATAAATAGATCCACTAAAAATAGTTCTTCTTTACATTATTTCACAATTATATAATTTATAGATTATAGACTATTTAAATATTTTGTAATGTTTAGATTTAGTAATATTTTTTAATAAATGTCCGCTTGGATCAATTCATCCCACTATTTAATTAAAGTATTAATTATAAATTGTAATAATTAATAGAAATTCGAATGATGTCGATGTTTATAATTCATTATAATGTATAGAAGGGGATAATATTTGTCTATAATTTCGAGTAGTTTCATATAGAAGTTAAAATCAAAGTATTTTAAGTTGTAATGTTTGATAGTAATATATTATTTAAAAAAATAATAAATAATTCTTTTACTAAGTTTATAAACACATTTTCGGATATATATACATATTATTTTACGTGTATAGTATTATATAGTATGCATTTTGTAAATTATGAAAATCTGGTAATAATATAATATAAATTATATATATATATAAAAATAGGTATATTAATATTATATATAATATTATATATAAATAAAACGATGTATACATAAAATAATATTTATACATAACATGTATACACAACACATATACACATGATAACGTATACAATTAAAACGTATCTCTGATCAGAAGACATTGGTTGCACGTAGTGATCTAAAATGAGCCAAAATTCCCTGCTTCGAAACAACTGAAACATCCAAAATATATGATTCGAATGATTCGAATCATACTAGTGTCGCTTCGAACAGAATCCAAAATATATGTTGCGAAACATCTGAAACATCCTAATTTGTCTCTTCGAATGGCTCTAACCTCAATATTAGTGAATAAAGTTGATGCGTATGTACAAAGTATATACATGCATGGTGCGCTTAACAAGTTATGGAGAGATCACGTTACAAATAAGGAGTTGTACGGCAGAATCCTAAGAATAACAGATACAATACGACATATTAGTGTTGCAACCGACCCTCATTTCATTGTATCAGTATCATTCAATTCAAAAAATATAAGTATCGGTATCGTATCAATTCAAAAAAGTATCAAGTATCAGTATCGTATCAGTATCATAATTAATTTTGTTAAGTATCAGTATTGTATCAGTACACTAGTATGTTGGAAATTTTCAGATTGTTCACTCATTCGAAGTTTTCGAATAGTAATTATATACATTTCGAAGGTTTCAAATAGTATTATTTTTGTTAAATTATGTAATCGAAGTTTTCAAATATTAAAATTATTCATTTCGAAGGTTAAAAAATGAAAATTATTCATTTCGAAAGTTTCAAATAGTGAATATATTCATTTCGAAAGCTTCAAATAGTAAATAAAAGTCATACCCAACCGGTCATTGCTCAGTTTTTGATTGTTTGCCTATCTATTATTTATTAAGTATAGCTATTCATGATTCTACATTGCTAGTATATACAATTAAATCAATTTTAGCTAAAATACAAACAAATGTAGAAAAATAATTTAAAAATACAAAAAATATGTCAAAATATATTTTTTAAAAAATTTCAAAAAATAATATTAAAAATATAATATTTATATATTAAAATAATATTTCAAAAATTAGAGGAAAAATATAAAAAAAATTCAAAAAATATAAAAAAATATTACAAAATATATTTTTTTAAATATCGAATAATATTTTTAAAATATAATAAATATTTCAAAATATATTTAACAAAATGTTGAAAAATATTTTTTATAGATATTTAACTAATATATTATTATAAATTCAATTACTTTGCTTATATTATAATATAAAGATTATATATATAAATCAAACTTATATAAGAAATAATATTATAATATTATATTTCCGTATTTAGTAAATACTATATACAATATTTATTAAATTTTAATATAATTGTATAGTTCAAAAGTCATTTTCATAGACATTTAACTAATATATTATTATAAATTAAATGTATTTGCTTAGTTTATAAACAAGTTATACATATTAGTGATTGTTACTTGACATCGTGTATAAAATAATCCATTTGATAAAATATTTATACAATTTAATTTAATTTTTATTAATGTAGCTAATTCTTTAAAATTCCAAAGATAATAAACATATTCGAGCTATATTACTGGCTCGGCTCGTTCGAGCCAATATCAAACTCGACTCGACTCGAAAAACTCGGCTCGTTTTAGATCACTAGTTGCACGGAGGTAGGGGATTCCTGGCAATAGCCGTTCTATAGCTCGTAATCGTAATCCGTAGGGGGCGCTGGTAGAGGTGGTGTATGGGTGGGTATAATGGAACTGTCCTGTATGTGGAACAATGCTATGCTTTGTTCTAATTGGATCAAAGAATCGCGGTCTTTAGAGTAGTAGGCGCTGAATGTTGTATATCTGTGTGTGTACTGCTAATGGATATGAGTATATAGATATGTATGTATGGATAACACCAGGTTCAAGGTTAAGGTTTATTAGTTATGCAGAAACGGGGATATGGGAGATAGTGGATCAAGGAGTGTGGTGTGCTGACTGCCGAGTGTAGAAACCCGGGAGTTCTTATAGGGAGCGTGGAACGCACGCCTATACGATTAATACCATATTAGGGAGTTATCGAGGAATGCGCGCGACTTCGATTGCGTAATATCGCGCGCGCTCACATTCCCGATAAGCGTGTGTTTGACAATAACAACTCATGGAATTAACCCAGCTTGGTACTTCGCATGTGTCTATATATGGGCACAAAATATACATGGGAATATAGATATATACGAGTATGCAATACTGCGTAGTATAACGTGATATGAATATATATATGATATAGGGGTATATGCATATATATGTATGTGTGTATATATGTATATATATATATATATATATAGATATATATATATATAATTGTGTATGCATGTATACAGACAACGTATATGCATAGGCAATATATATAACATCCCTCTTTGTTTAAACAAAACTCAAGAGGCAATACCTAGGCGGTCGGGTGGATGTCGAACACGTGTGGAACGTCGTAATACGGGGGGCGTGTCCAACGGGTGTTCCGCGTGTGTAACGTGTTGTGTACACGGTAGTGTATCGGGAGGTACGGGGCGGATGTCGCGGCGGTTACGACGAATATGTGTTCCGGTTGCAGTACGAAGGTTGTAACTGCGAGGCTGTGGGCCACATTGTGTGATGGTCGCCAGTTTCCACGTGCGGGTTATCGGATCGCGGTATAGAACGTTGGAGTCTTCCGCGAGAGGGGGGAGTGGTTTCGGGTTTGGTGTGTCGTGGTAGCCTTTGGCTAATTCGCTGTTTCGCTCTAGCAAGTCTACGTGCGGTTGGTGCGTATCGTATACGCTGGGGAGTGGGGTCGAAATCTTTCGATTGAAGAGCAGCTCGGCGGGGCTTTTATCGGAACCTCGGACAGGCGTGGCTCGGAGGAGCAGTAGGGCTTTCGGTACGTCTGTCGATTTCTTCATACGGTCTTTCACGGTTTGTATCATGCGCTCAGCGAATCCGTTACACTGCGGGTGGTATGGGCTGCTGGTGAGATGGATGAAGTCCCACTGTAGGATGAAGGTCTTAAAGGCCTCTGACGAATAGTGACCGCCATTATCACTAATCAGCTTGTCAGGGATGCCGTGTTCTGAGAACAGAGTCTTTAGTCGTTCGATGATCGCACGGCTTGTAACGGGGTTTGGCATTAAATAGATGAATGGAAACTTTGAATAGTAGTCGCAGATGATTAAGTAGGTTTTCTCCTTGTAGTAGAATAGATCCGTCCCGACGTTCTGCCATGGGCGAGAAGGCGGGTCAATCGGCATCAGTGGTTCTTTTCTCTGACGAGGCTGGTTCTCCTGGCAGGCTCTGCAGCTGGCGACAGTCCGTGTGATATCCTGTCCTATGCCAGGCCAGTGAACGTGTGCGCGGGCGAGTGCCATAGTGTTAACGATTCCGAGATGCGGGACGTGTAACGTCTGTAGTATTGGGAGACGCGCGTTAGAGGGTATTAGTATTTGCTGACCTTTGAGTACAAGGCCGTCGTGTATGGTCAGCTCGTCTCTGAATGACCAATACGGTCGTAGGTGTTTCTCAACGTGTCGGTGGTCTTTAGGCCAGCCATTTATGATGCGAGATTTCAGTGTATCGAATATCGGGCCTGCGTCGGTGGCTTCCCGTAGTTCGTCTATCTTCTTGATGCTGAACTGGACGGGCATGATCTGGATGTCTAATTCCATATGGTCGTCGTCATCGAGGGGTTGTCTTGAGAGGGCGTCTGCCAATAAGACATCTTTGCCTGGTAAGTATGTGATATCGAAATCATATTGTTGGACGCGTAGGAGCATCCTTTGCAGCCGAGTTGGCGCGGCGTATAGGTTTTTACGAGAGATCATCTCGAGTGGTTTATGATCGGACTGTATAGTAAACCTGGTTCCATAGACGTAGTTATGGAATCTTTCGCATCCGAAGACCACTGCCAACATCTCTCTTTCGATATTAGCGTATCGTTTTTCGGCAGGACTTAGTGTCTTGGATGCGAAAGCGATGGGCTTTCCGTTTTGGAGTAGGGTTGCACCTAACCCAAGGCCTGATGCGTCTACCTGGACAGTTGTCTTGTCCTTCGGGCTGTAGTACGCCAGTGTTGCCTCTGAACAGATACGTTCCTTCACGTTCTTGAAGGCCTGTTCGTGTGATGCCGTCCATTGGTAGTCGACGTCTTTCTTCAATAGCTCACGTAGTGGTGTGGCATGGTGTGCTAGGTCCTTAGTAAAGGGAGACATGTAAGTAGCAATACCGAGAAACTCACGTAAGGCTTGAGGATTCTCCGGGCTGGTGATCTGCTTGATGGCCAGTATTCGCGCCGGGTCTGGATGTACTCCGTCTTTATCGAATCGTAGGCCGAAGAACGTCAGGCTGGAAGTCTTTATAGCGCATTTCTCCTCATTGAAGACTAGGCCATGTTTTCCCGCTGTCTCCATCAGGTGTCGCAGGTTGTCGTCGTGCTCTTGTTCGGTGTTTCCGAATACACCGACATCGTCTGCAATACCGATGGTCCCTGGACAGTACTCCAGTATCCTGTCCATTCGTTCCTGGAAGACGTCCTGGCTTAGGTTCAGACCGAATGGCAATCGGCAAAATCGGTATCTACCGAATGGGCTATTGAATGTTGTTAAGATGCTCGAGGCATGGTCTAGGTGTACAGACCAGTACCCCGAGCGGGCATCGAGTTTAGAGAAAACCTGGGCGCCTCCGAGATGGTGCGTTATCTCTTCCAGCGTTTTCGTGGCGTAGTGTGGTCTCTTGATCGTTTTGTTAAGGTCTTTAGGGTCGAGGCAGATTCGTATCTTTCCGTTCGACTTCCTGCTGTATACCAGACTGGATACCCAATCAGTAGGCTCGTGAACTCGTGTGATGACGTTCAGCTTCTCCATCTGGTCTAGCGTGTCCTTCACTTCGTTTCTCAGTGCGATTGGACATCTCCGTGGTGCGTGTACGACCGGCTGTACAGTGGGGTCGACAACAATTCTGTAAGATCCTTCAAAGTTACCTAATGGAGCAAAGCAGTTAGGGTATGCACGGGTTAGTTCCGTGATATTGGCTAGTCAACTTGACTTGTTGAACGCGCAATGCATAGTTACTAATTTTAGCGCTATACTCGATGGGAATCCTAGGAGTATAGGCCCTGGCGTGTCAACGACATAGAACGTTGCTTTCGTTTGGTTCCGCCCAGAACTAATCGTTAGTTCGAATTTCCCGTATTGTTGAAGAGCTGACCCATCGTATACCGAGAGACATGTGTTGTTCTTCTGTAGATGTGGTCTGTCGGAATCTAGGGGATACATTTTATTAAACGTGCGTATGGGTAACAGGTTACCCTGTGCACCAGTGTCTACTTTGGCGCGGAGGTATGCATTGCGGCCGTGGTAGCTGAAGCAGACATCCGTGAATGCCTCGTCTCGCGATGTTACGGTGTCAAATACGACCTTGTCGAACGTCTCCTTCTTGATCTCATGGTGTCGATGTTGTGTAGTAGGCTTTCTTGATCGACACTTAGCGGCCTAGTGGCCTTTCTGTTGGCAGTTGAAGCACCTGGCTGTACGGGCGGGGCATGATTCTTTACCTATATGGGATCTAGTACAGTTCGGACAAGTGTAGCCGGAGGACGATGACTGAGCTGAAGTCGATGGTGGGTTCGTGTCGTAGTTCCTTCTCGGTGTGGGATTCCTTCGTATCTGGTTCACTGAGGTGTGTGCGGGGTTTCCCTGTCGGAATGTCGCGATATCTGCGAGTTTCGCTTCATGTGCGCGTGCGTGTTGCAGCGCATTATCTAAGGACATGGACTTGCCCTGAGTCAGCATCCAATCTTGGACTGCATTGTCGCGTATGCCATATATGAGTTGCTCGGTTAAGCGCTGTTGTACTTCCGTGTTATCACGGAAGTCACATTTTTGGCTTTGCAGCCTTAACCTTGTTATATATGCATCGACGGGTTCCTCTCTTTCTTGCTTCAATCTCTGAAGGTTTATTCTGGATAGCCAGAAGTTTGTTCTTGGTTCAACGTATTCTCTCAGATACGCCCAAAGTGTAGTCAGATTCTTCTGGCTGTCTTCTACATCCCATGCGTTGTAGATGTCGCGACCGGTTCTACCTAGCCAAAGGAGCACATAAGCTAACCTAGCTGCCTCCTTTGCTGTACTGATAGGGCCGATGAACGCTAGCTCAGACTGCAGCTTGAATTCTGCCAGCTCTGACGAAAGATTGTCGGACATCCAGTCGAACGATGGTGTTGGAAACTGTGGGTTGTAACTTGCCACCATGTTGTATATCTGTGTGTGTACTGCTAATGGATATGAGTATATAGATATGTATGTATGGATAACACCAGGTTCAAGGTTAAGGTTTATTAGTTATGCAGAAACGGGGATATGGGAGATAGTGGATCAAGGAGTGTGGTGTGCTGACTGCCGAGTGTAGAAACCCGGGAGTTCTTATAGGGAGCGTGGAACGCACGCCTATACGATTAATACCATATTAGGGAGTTATCGAGGAATGCGCGCGACTTCGATTGCGTAATATCGCGCGCGCTCACATTCCCGATAAGCGTGTGTTTGACAATAACAACTCATGGAATTAACCCAGCGTGGTACTTCGCATGTGTCTATATATGGGCACAAAATATACATGGGAATATAGATATATACGAGTATGCAATACTGCGTAGTATAACGTGATATGAATATATATATGATATAGGGGTATATGCATATATATGTATGTGTGTATATATGTATATATATATATATATATATATAGATATATATATATATATATATAATTGTGTATGCATGTATACAGACAACGTATATGCATAGGCAATATATATAACACTGAATACCTAGGCAGATTGTATAGATATGAGGAAGCTTGACATATTTAATACATTAATAAAGTGTACACGTTTAGTTGAATATACAAACTCTCTTTATAATTACCATCCTTTTAGTATAAAGTTTTAGTAAATTATAAATATTTAATTAATTATCTAACTTTTACAAATGATTTATAATTTTTCTACCTATATGGTCATTATTAACTCAAATTTATATTTAATTATATTACTAATTTAAAATTATTATCGTATATAGTGTGTTTATATAATTATAATTAAAATATAAAATATAAAATAAATTAAACATAAAATTAATATTATGTTAATTTAAATAAGTGTATCTATTTGGAACCGGTTGAATACCGTCATGGTGGGTCAGGTTATACATAACAATAACATACTTTTTTCTCGCCTATAAGCATCATCAGTCCGTCTACCCACAAACTCTTCGCCTTTTCGTCCTTAGCCATTAGGTTCAGTGTAGTTGTTAATGTACCTTCAAAATAAAATATATATATATATATATTAATAGATACTATCTACGACTTAAATCTAATTAATGTATTACATATATTAGTATACTATATATATATATATATATATATATATATATATATACATATAAAACTAAGACTTATTATTATATGAGTAATAACAGTGATCTATAATATAACCCATATGTTTTGCTCTAGTCCAACTTATTTTCCCATTACACCGACTCTTCCAGATTAACTTACTATTCCTAAAAACAAACTATGTTATACATTTATTGTCGACTTCTAAAGATTTTGCGAAGCATTCTTAGAAAAACAATACCTCCGATAACATTTCTACTGCCTGCTCAACAATTTGTTATCATATTCCTATAAGACACAATACGTAATGAATCATCTGTATATACATTTTTACACTTAGCCGTCATTTCCTCTATATATTCTTTACATCATCGATCTCAAATATATTTAACCTATTCTAAAATCCACCTCTTCATTTTCTTCCGACCTTATTAATATTTATTTTTTAAGAATATTTATTTTTCTACTGATATGCTATACCCTTAAATGAATATCATAATTTCAAATTCACTATCTGATGAAATGTCCTTTTTAAGGATATAATTATTACTTCTATCATTAAACACTCTTTTTAGTATTATAATAGTATATATATATATATATATATATATATATTTATTTATTTATATATATTATCGTAATATACTATACAATTTCCTGTGTTATATAGTTGGCTAAGGCGTCAGAAACACAAGTAGTATGACTCGTATTCAAGCCCAGTCCTTACTATATATATCAAAGATTTTTCTAAGGAAAGATATAACACTAACACGAAATCGTGTAATTTGAATTTGTGTACAAAATACCCCATTGCCACCTATATCGGGTTACTTTTAGGAACTATGTATTGTTTATAATGTAAATTCGTATCAAACTATACACTTTTAAAATGTTAAATAATATGCTTTAAATTAATATTTATATGATGAAAACTAAGTGTTCATTACAAATATGATATGTATGTTTTAAATGCTATAAGTATACATTTAGTGAAAAGCTAATTTATATTGCAATTAATTTAACAGAGCAATGAAAACATTGTTGTATGCAAACAGAGCCGAACCTAAATCTATTTCAGTGATTTCGATACTACTGCTAGCAGCGGCATTTGGTATTACTAAATTACGTTGCATGAATATGGAGTGTTATATCTTTGCTTCGCAAAATCTTTGTATATATTTCAAAAAAAATTTACATTTAATTTTAATTTTATATTTATTATTATTTTATTTAAATATGTTAATGTTTTTTTATTTATCCATATATATATTTTGCTGTGTAAATTTATGTGTTTATATCAATATATTTATTTAATGATAAATAAATAATGATATTAATTTTTAAATATAATCTTAAATATATATATATAACTTTGACTTTCTACCTAACTCTATTATTTTTATATATACAGTAAAACCTCTCTATAAGAAACCTCTTTATAAGAAAAACCTCTTTATAAGAAAATTGTTCACACATTTGGTTGGAATTCAACCTTTTCCACATTAAAAAAACCTCTTTATAAGAAAATATTATAAGAAAAATATAAGAAAAACCTCTTTATAAGAAACTTATTGTATAAAAAATATAAAAAATAATTACATAAATAGAATTATTGTATATAGATACAAATTATAGAAATTAATTATTATATAGGATATTTTTTTTTCTTACAAATATTTTATATTACATAAATAGCTCGCATTGAATTAAAATTATATTAATAATTGTTATTGTATATCCATAAATTTATTAACATTTATTAAAATTAATTAATAAATGTTATTTATATTCTTGAATTTATTAAAATTAATTAATAAATATTATTGTATATTGTATCCATAAATGTATTAAAATTAATTAATAAATGTTATTATATCCTTAAATGTATTGATGATACAATGTATTATATTATACAATTAATTTTTAAATAATAGATTATTATAATATTCATTATATTATATTCATCAATGATGATTCTAATTTATAATTGCAAATGTAAATCTAATAAAATTTCATTATGTATTAACATGTCTAAGCGCAAACAATACAGTATACATTTTAAATATAATATAATTAAAGAAGTTGATGAAGGTTTACTGAACAATCAAGAATTATGTAAGATACATAATATTACTCCATATTTATTATCAAAATCATTGGAAAAGTAAAAACCTCTTTATAAGAAAACCTCTCTATAAGAAAAAAAGTACCGAAAAAAAATAGTTTCTTATAGAGAGGTTTTACTGTATTTGTATTAATTTTATTTTTATTGTTATCTTTTATGTACATTTTATTAAATGATGATTTAGTTTTTGAGAATTTTTTTTATTATTATTTTAGTACTTTATTATTTTGTTATATTAATTAGAACATTTTTGATATATTAATAATAATATATATATTATATATTATATGGACTATTTTGTTTTAAGTGTATATGCTTAGTTTTTTGTTGAAAGAAAATGCTTAGAATAATAGCATACATTAATATTATTGTTTGAATGGTAAGTCTTGGGAACTACCTATTCATGTATTGAAGTACAAAAGTTGAATGTTACCAGTATTTATGAAAATATAAATTTTATTTTTATACTTTTTTATTTTGAATTTTTACCAGAAATTTTCAAAAATACATTTCAAACATATTTATTTTTTTAATTTATTTTGTTATTTTACTTTATTCATTTTATATAATTTATTACATACGTTTATTGCTTTTAGTTATTTAAATTGTTCACCTCATTATTGTAATGGGTGAAAGAATTGGCAAGCTATGATTTTTCATTCACCCGTGCCAAATCTAATATTATTATTATTAAAAATAACAATATTCTGGATATTGAAGTATACAAATAAATATAACGTGTTCATTCTGTGTATTCCTTGTAAATACACTTGTTATATATCATATATATATTATACTGCATCCTATTATAACATGCCGGTGTCATATAATAAATCGTCCCCATTCCAAAAATCGTCACCGATGGTCACATGACTACAAAATCAATGATATTTCACTAACTACATATACTAATCGCATCAAATTTAAACCACACATAACTAAAATGTATATACATATATTTGGAAAAAATAAACTTCTAATTATGTATTAAAAGAAAGTAATACTAAAATATATAAAGTAGAATGGAGATGACTTGGAAAATATCAATTGTTTTTTAATTAAAATGATACATAGAGACAATTTTAGAATACGATTTTATAGTAGTGTACTTAAAATTGAAAAATAATAAATTTTGTCGATTCAGAAATTTAAAATATTAATTTATTATCGTTTAATCTAGTATTTTCAAAGTAATTTCCATTCTACTTTATATATTTGAGTATTACTTTCTTTTAATACATAATTAGAAGTTGATTTTTTCCATATATATATGTATATACATATTAGTTATATGTTGTTTAAATTTAATGCGATTCGTATGTGTAGTTAGTGAAATATTATCGATTTTATAGTCACGTGACAATCGGGGACGATTTTTGGAATGGGGAAGATTTATTATATGACACCGGCGCAATTTGTAATGCCTCTAGATAAAAGTACACGAGTGTATCTCCGAATTGTGATCATTCGACTTCGCTATCATACACATACTCATTGAGATTCATTTTAATTACTATCAAGCTAGTTTATTTGTAATAAATTATACTTAAATATACCTCTCTCACAAACTTATAAGTTAATGCATGTATACATACCATCTACTTTTACGGCTTACTCCTACAACTTTCTATTTATTATTACCTCTGCTCTAACCCTATCATTTCTCTTATATATCCTAAAATCCTTAATCGTACCTAAAACTTCTGAATGATATTATGTTGCATCATTGCTGAGGAATTATATTTCTTTATTACCCATCTTAACGCCTATTTTCCTCTATTTAATTTAACTTTCTGAAAATTGTTATCTTTATCTCTACTGTTTTATTTATTATTGTTTCATTTACGTGAATATATTATATTAATATAATATAATATATATATATATATATATATTATTATATAGTATTTGCTTTGTTGAAACCAAACAAATGAATATTAACACATCTCGTGCACTTAAATGACACAACAATAAATAAAACAGTAGAGATAAAGATAACAATTTTACAGAAATTTAAATTAAATATAGGAAAATAGGAGTTAAGATGGTTAGTGAATAATTATATGAATTGTTGTATATATATAATATATATTATATATATAATGATAATTTACCTGATTCGATAACAAAGTCAGCTATTATATTAGGATGAATAGCCTTGTTTACATTGTGTTTGTTGATGTTATTCTTAATATAGAGATCACAATCGAATGTATTTTCTATTTTATTCTTTTTCCATTCTTCTACCTATTAACACACACACACATATATATATATATATATATATATATATATATATATATATACGTAAATATATTAGTGTAAAATATGTAATGTAATAATCTATAATAATACCATGTATTTTTACTTATACTTATACATAGGGATATTATTATATTTCTACATAAGGAATATTTTCATGAAGTTTTCATGACAATGTGTTATAAAATATAATCAAATCTATTTAATTAAGCACAAATTAACTAAATTAAATAAAACTAATTCGTTTTCACTAAATGCATGACTACCACTCCATATACGTGTCTAGACACAACTTACATCACTCGAGGTTTATCAGTATGACTATTATATAGATAACATGCATATGAATCATTAAGTATATATCATATATTACATTTTATATATGCATACATGCATGTGTGCACATTATTCAAATTATTTCATTTTTATGTTTTTACCGATAGTGATTTTAATTCATTATAAAAATATAGTGTCTATTTTTAAACGATCGTTTATTTTTTTAAATATAACTACATTATTATTCATATTATCATTTATTTAATTAATATTTGATAATAATCATAAATCAATATTGAAAACTTATTATATATAACAATAGTCTAGTAAAACATAATATGTTTAACATATAGGTTATTATTAACATATATTACAGATTTAGCTTAGTAACATGATGTAGTTAATGTAAACATACCAAATCACGTGTCTCCTTATCAAGAATAGGACGACAATCATTAGCTTTAGACAACTCACCCATTATCGCATCTCTTTCACTGTTGTTTATTTCCGCTTGTAAGATTATCGTAAATCCATTATTTAGAAATATCTATAATAAAGTACCTATTGTCATTAATAATTCTACTTATATAGTATTAATATCAAGTAGTTAGTTTGGTATTAAAATATGAAATATCGAATATAACTAATTATATTCAATCATGTAAAATAATATAATGTATATAATATAACATATAGATATATATATATATATATATATATATATATATGACTGTGTATTTAACTAGGCATAACAAAAATAATACAATATGAATTAGGAATTTGAAATTGCAATCCCTTACAGATACATAAAACAGGTATTAACATAATGACTGATCTAATATAATTGTTTATATAAATGATATACTCTCGTTAAAACTTGTATGCATTATCACGGGAGCAGCATTGAGTACCAGTACAAATATCACCTAAGCATATATACATATAATACATCTTACAGCTTATATATAACATATACAGTTGTATATCTATAGTTTATTGATTAAGAACTTTCATCTTAATTCTAATGACACATTATGATATTTGTTGTCAAACAGATAAATTTGAAATCAAATTCCCTGGGCTTGAAATCCTATTGCTGATCATTAATGTATTCAAAGTTACATTTGTTTTATATACATATATATATATATTGTTATTGTTATTATTTGGTTGAGTTCTTTCATCCCATCCAGGAACTTAGATGAAGTTTTCACTTATAACCATATATGGCTCTAATGTCCCTTCGAAGCCGCTCTCGTGTTAAGGCATCCATGATTTTAACGAGAGCCGATCATTTATTTATACACAATTATATAAGATCACTTCTAAATATTATTTCAAGACCTATTTTATAAAATTAATTAATGGTCCGGACGAGGCTCGAACCCGTATCCTACTGCTTAGGTGTCTGAAGCCTTAGCCACTGAGCCACATAGGCAGTTTAATATATATATATATATATATATATATATTCACAAACGAAGTTAGATTTATCATTAATAAAGTTAAATTAATCAAATTATATAATGATTAATTAAATATATTATGTATTACATCTGTATTACATTTTATTATAATGTATAGGAAATAATAATATATAAATTATTATAATTTAAATACTTCAATATAATGAAAATCGTCTATAAGGAGAAATGTTTGGTGTATTTTATAACCTCATTTTTTTCTTTTTCATTACAATATTTATAAAGTAAACATTGATCTCCCAAAAGTACGTTCGTTATACTTCTTATATTAACTGTATAGTTAATTAAATTAAAATTACACTAAAACATTTTACTTCATTTTTAAATTATAAGTTCATATATATATATATATGTATATATATAACAAGTATATAACACTACTATGTGTGTGTGTATGTGTGTGTGTGTGTGATAACAACTAACAACTAAAGGGAGGCTGCGTAGAGAAATGCGCTTCTTCGCCGTACATTAACTTTAGCTTGTCCATGTAGCAGAATATCTCGATGTCTACAACAGGTGATAGTGGGTGTGACGTAATATATGTTATGTAATCTATTGCGTAACATCTCATAGCGTTAGTGGCGCACCCTACCTTTGCATTTGTTTTGATTTATACAGTAAGTGAAGATGTGATGTTGTTTTAAATGATAGAGTCTATTCTTTTTTATTAGCTCGTCAATTCTGGGTTCTATATATTTCCTCATTTCTCTGTTACCGATATTATATATATATATATATATATTTATATATCAACCAGTGAACTTAAACGTATACATATATGTTTGTATAATATAATTATCTCTTAAAAGGAAATATTAAATATTATTAAATATTATATTACTTTACGCATATTACTTTAATAATATGTTAATTATAATTAATATGACAAGTAGAGATATTTTAACGTAACTTGTGAATTTACTCAAGATCATATTACGATATTGTCCATAATAAATACTATATAATATAAATAATATACTTAACATAAGATTTCGCTCTATACATTATTATTATTATTTTATTTGGTTTTAAAACCAGGTAATTATAAAGCAGATCTTATCGAGAAAATTATCATTATCATTCTTACAAGTTCTAAAAAGTACATTTATAATTGGAATTATAAATTCTTACAAAATATAATAAACTAATATAATATAAAGTTATACTTAAGTTTACTTCATGTTTACACTAAATATAATTATGAATAAGATCATATAATTGTACTTGTGAATGACTTGATAAAATGATCAAAAATAATCATGTAATATATAAAAATAATAAATAATAATAAATAAACATTAAATAAACTAAAACTACAAAAAAAACTTCTTGACAAATAACAAAACTTGTCAAATTCGTCAAGATTATCTCCATAGTGGGTATTATTTGCATGTATAGAATTGTCTTTAGTGTTTATCATAACTTTACTTTTTTCTGTGATTATTTCCATTCCATATCTGGTTGCACTTCTTAATAATAAGTCTGTGAGTTCTTGAAGCTCCTCGAGGAAAAAAACCAAAGATCTTTGGTATTATGGAACAGGTTTTTTTAACTGTCTAGATGTTTTTCAATAATATTTCTGCAATTAAACATTTGTACTACAATGCTCCTTCCTTTTCGGAATACGGCTTGTTCCTCCGATAATATGTCTTCTACCTGTGGGTTTAGTCGTTTAAAAATAATGGATAGTAGTATTTTGATTGAATTTCAGATTAAACTTAGTGTTCTGTAGTTTTTGCATTTCTTGAGATCATCTTTCTTTGGTATTGGTTATATAAGTTACTTGGTCCACTGAGATGGCCATCCTTTACTCGACCATGATTTCTAACATAAATTTGTAAGTATTCTTACCACAGCATTGCCCCCATATTTGACTAGTTCACTTGGTATATTATCAATACCTGGTGATTTGCATTCCTTCAGCGTTTTAATCGCTTCTATAACTTCAGACTCGAGTATAGGCAATTCTTCCTCCATATATGTGTTAAAAGTCGCGTTACCGTTTAAAACACTAATCTCTGGGTTAATCTGGTGATTGTAAAGTTCATTACGTCCATTACTTTATAATCATGCTATCTTCTGCTAGTAGTACACCCTTGCTATCTTCAATTATCGAGGTGCTTCTTGGTTTTTTCTTGGTTAGCTTTCTAAGTATTTCATAAGCCCGCTTATTGTGTCTTCCGTGTTTCATATCATCATCTATAGATTTACTGACATTTTATCCAGTTTGTGTATTCATTACGTAAACAAAATATGGCTAATTGACTATATATACATAGTTACATAGATACATATACAAAGTTACATCTATACATACAAGAGTGATACTTGATATAGTGACGTATTAATCACATTATAGATATCTACACACACATACTAACACTAAAGGTTCATGAGTTAAGTGTACCTTCTGATTATTCGCTATTTCAATATTCCAGATACTTTGTATAGATCTAAATATTGAAGTTTTTAATTCAGAATTACATAATTACAAATAAGCTTATCTGTACGATGTACGGCGTACGTTTATGTGTGAATTTATGTATGTTTAACATATCAAATATAGCCTATACGTACTAACTTAAAATCCAATTTTCTGAGTGAATCTGTCAAAGACTGCATATCATCAATATAGCAAAGTGGATATGATTTCTTATCGATGTTAAAACAAAGTTTCATTTGGTCGTACAACACTGATACCACCTGAAAGTTTATGAATAATATATATATATATATATATATAATATACCATATATATGGTATGAATACTATAAAATAATGTATTTTATAAATATAAGTCATGCTGTATGTTCTTATAGTTAATTAAAATAAAAATATACGCATTAATTAAAATATATCATATTAAATTTGGATATTTGTAGGTAAAATGTAGAATTCAATATATGGGACAAGAGTTGTTGATTTTTATGATGATTACTTACTCTTATTCAACTCTTACATGACAGATTTAATTGCCTCACTCTGTAAACCATATCATAGCGGACTTAGTTATGAAGGGATGATGTCAGATAATCGGATATTTAAACCATATACGAAAATAATAATGTTGTCAATGGTTACATATAGTATAGTTTACTAATAATAAGTCGAATGATCACTTATCAGATTCCATATAGTTTATCGGTAACCATATTCGGATAGATGTTCATATATATTAATGGAAAATCATGGATTGGTGCAAGTGAGTTTGAAAAAATCCGGATAAAAACTTACATGAGAATACAGATATATAAATATCATTAACATGTCATGTTTATCGTAAATAAGGAAATAACAAATAATATTATGAATTATACATCTGTTTCTATGTATGATATATCTATTATATAAAAGAAAGTCTATTTAATTATATATATATATATATATATATATGTGTGTGTGTATCTGGTGAGGTAACTCGAGAACCGGGGTACGTCGCGAAAATATTTTATACCCGATCTTAATAAATTTGCAACAGTATGGTCTTGGTCCGGAAAATTTTTTGAATTTTATACCGCGTACCCCAGAAAAACCTGAAAAATTGACTTTTTGCCATTAAAATGATTTTTTGTCGTCCAAAATCTTCGGCGTCGCATTTTTGAAATATTTTTTTTACATTTTTTCGAACTATTTTTTTGAATTTTTTTTGATTTTTTTTTGAAATTTTTGGAAATTTTGGAAATTTTTTGAAATATTTTTGAAATATTTTTGACATTTTTTGAAATATTTTTGAAGTTTTTTTGAAATATTTTTAAACATTTTTTTGAAATTTTTTAAAAATATATTTTGTAATATTATTTATATTTTTTGTATTTTAAAAAATATTATTTGAAATAATTTTTTATATTTTTCAACTATTCGTTGAAATATTATTATTTTAAGATATAATTAAAATATTATAATTATATAATAAATATATAAATATTATAAGATATAATAATATACTTTTTAAAATATTTGTAGAACATTTATAAAAAATATATTTTGTAATATTTGGAAATATTTGTTGTATACTAGGAATACAGAATCAGGAATAACTATAATTAATAAATAATAGATAGGCAAACAATCAAAAATCGATCAACGCAGGGTGCGGTTTGGGTTTTCGATATTTATTAAGTACTATTTTGTAATATTGGAAATATGTGTTGTATTTTTTTAAATATTATTTGAAATATTTTTGAAATATTTTTCCACTAATTTTTGAGATATTAATATTTGTATAAATTTGTTTGAATTTTAGCAACAATTTATGTTATTGTATATGAAAAGCAGAATCATGAATAGCCATAAATAATAAATAATAGATAGGTAAGCTATCAAACAACGAGTAAAGCAACGTTGGGTACGGCAAGAAATTCCAAATCAGGAATAGTTATAATTAATAAATGATAGATAGGCAAATAATAAAAAACCGAGCAACGCCGATTTGGAACTGTTTGGGTTTAGGTTTTCAACATATTTTGGAATATTTGAAATATCTGTTGTATTTTTTGAAATATTTTTTATCTAATTTTTTAAATATTAAAAAAAATATTTTTCTACATATGTTTAATTTTATTTAATTGTATATACTAGAAATGTAGGATCAGGAATAGCTCTAATTAATAAATAATAAATAGGCAAACAATCAAAAACCGATAAATGTCGAGTCGAGTACTGTTTGGATTTGGGTTTAGGTTTGAGTTTTCGACATTTTTTTAAAACATATTTTGTAATATTTTAAATATTTTTTGTATTTGTTAGCAATTATATATTTTAGAATAATCAGGAATAGCTATAATTAATAAAAAAAAATAGTCAAACAATCAAAAATCCTACTAGAAATGTAGAATCAGGAATATCTCTTATTAATTAATAATAAATAAGCAAACAATCAAAAACCGATAAATGTCGAGTCGGGTACTGTTTGGATTTGGGTTTAGGTTTGATTTTCAACATTTTTTTAAAACATATTTTGTAATATTTGAAATATTTGTTGTATATTTTGTATTTTTTAAATTTATATTTTGTATTTTTTTAATATATTTTTTGAAATATTTTTCCACAAATTTTTTAAATATTAAAATATTTTTCTACATTTGTTTGTGTGTCAGCTAACATTTATGTTATTGTATATAAATAATAGTTAGGACAACATTAAAATTAAAGATTAGCTATGTATAATCGAACAACGCAGGGGGGGGTTTGGGTTTTCGACATTTATTAAGTAATATTTTGTAATATTGGAAATATGTGTTGTATTTTTTTAAATATTTAAAAAATATATTTCCACTAATTTTTGATATATTAAATATTTATCTAAATTTGTTTGATTTTTAGCACAAATTTTGTTATTATATATGAAAGACAGAATCATAAATAGCCATAATTAATAAATAATAGATAGGCAAACTATCAAACAACGAGTAAAGCAGAGTTGGGTACGGCAAGAAATTCCAAATCAGGAATAGTTATAATTAATAAATGATAGATAGGCAAATAATAAAAAACCGAGTCGATTTGGAACGGTTTGGGTTTAGGTTTTCGACATATTTTGTAATATTCGAAATATTTATTGTATTTTTTAATATATTTTTTGAAATATTTTTCTACTAATTTTTTAAATATTAAAATATTTTTCATAATTTGTTTGTATTTAGCTAACATTTATTTAATTGTATATATAACTATGAATAATTAGGAATAGGTATAATTAATAAATAATAGATAGGCAACAAATCAACAACCGAGCAACGCCTGGTCGATAAGGTTTGGGTTTAAGTTTGGGTTTTACACATTTTTTAAAACATATTTTGTAATATTTGTAATATTTGTATTTTTTTTGTATTTGTAATAATTCTATTATATAATTCTATTATATAAAAGAAAGTCTATTTAATTATATATATATTTATTTATATGTGTGTATCTGGTGAGGTAACTCGAGAACCGGGGTACGTCGCGAAAATCTGTTATACCCGATCTTAATAAATTGTCAACAGTATGGTCTTGGTCCGGAAATTTTTTTGAATTTTTTACCGCGTACCCCAGAAAAACCTGAAAAATTGACTTTTTGCCATTAAAATGATTTTTTGTCATCTAACATCTTCGGCGTCGCTTTTTTGATATATTTTTTTTATATTTTTTCGAAATATTTTTTTGAATTTTTTTTGAATTTTTTTTTGAAAATTTTGAAATATTTTTAAAATTTTTTGAAATATTCTTGGAATTTTTTTTTGATATTTTTAAAATTTTTTTGAAATATTTAAAAAAAAATTTTTGAATATTTTTAAAAAAATTTTTTATATATTTTTAAACATTTTTAGTAATATTTTTAAACAGTTTTTTGAAATATTTTTAAACATTTTTTTGAAATATTTGTAAACATTTTTTTGGATATTTTGTAGAAATTTTTTTAAAATATATTTTGTAATATTATTTATATTTTTTGTATTTTTAAAAAATATAATTTGAAATAATTTTTTATATTTTTCAACTAATCTTTGAAATATTATTATTTTAAGATATAATTATTATATTATAATTATATAATAATTATATAAATATATAAGATATAAATATTATATTTTTAGAAAATTTATAAAAAATATATTTTGCAATATTTGGAAATATTTATTGTATACTAGCAATACAGAATCAGGAATAGCTATAATTAATAAATAATATATAGGAAAACAATCAAAAATCGATCAACGCAGGGTGCGGTTTGGGTTTTCGAAATGTATTAAGTAATATTTGGAATATATTGGAAATATGTGTTGTATTTTATTAAATATTTTTCCACTAATTTATAGATATTAAAAACGAATATTTGTCTAAATTTGTATGAATTTTAGCACAAATTTATGTTATTATATAGGAAAGGCAAAATCATGAATACTATTCATTGAATAGCCATAATTAATAAATAATAGATAGGCAAACTATCAAACAACGAGTAAAGCAGAGTTGGGTACGTCAAGAAATTCCAAATCAGGAATAGTTATAATTAATAAATGATTGATAGGCAAATAATAAAAAAGAGCAACGCCGATTTAGAACGGTTTGGGTTTAGGTTTTCAACATATTTTGGAATATTTTAAATATTTGTTTTATTTTTTGAAATATTTTGCACTCATTTTTTTAATATTAAAAAAAATATGTTTCTACATTTGTTTGTATTTTAGATAAACTTTATTTAATTGTATATAGGAATGCTATAGAAATCCTACTAGAAATGTAGAATCAGGAATATCTCTTATTAATTAATAATAAATAGGCAAACAATCAAAAACCGATAAATGTCGAGTCGGGTACTGTTTGGATTTGGGTATAGGTTTGATTTTCAACATTTTTTTAAAACATATTTTGTAATATTTGAAATATTTGTTGTATATTTTGTATTTTTTATATTTTATATTTTGTATTTTTTTAATATATTTTTTGAAATATTTTTCCACAAATTTTTTAAATATTAAAATATTTTTCTACATTTGTTTGTGTGTCAGCTAACATTTATGTTATTGTATATACATAATAGTTAAGACAACATTAAAATTAAAGATTAGCTATGTATAATCGAACAACGCAGGGGGGGTTTGGGTTTTCGACATTTATTAAGTAATATTTTGTAATATTGGAAATATGTGTTGTATTTTTTTAAATATTTTTTTTAATATTTAAAAAATAAATTTCCACTAATTTATGATATATTAAATATTTATCTAAATTTGTTTGATTTTTAGCACAAATTTTGTTATTATATATGAAAGACAGAATCATAAATAGCCATAATTAATAAATAATAGATAGGCAAACTATCAAACAACGAGTAAAGCAGAGTTGGGTACCGCAAGAAATTCCAAATCAGGAATAGTTATAATTAATAAATGATAGAGTGGCAAATAATAAAAAACCGAGTCGATTTGGAACGGTTTGGGTTTAGGTTTTCAACATATTTTGTAATATTTGAAATATGTGTTGTATTATTTAATATATTTTTTGAAATATTTTTCCACGAATTTTTTAAATATTAAAATATTTTTCTATATTTGTTTGTATGTCAGCTAACATTTATTTTATTGTATATAAATAATAGTTAGGAACAAATTAAATATAAATATTTAGCAATGCATAATTAGTAATAGCTATAATTAATAAATAATAATTAACAAACAATCAAAAACCGAGCAACGCCAGGTCAGGTACGGTTTGGGTTTAGGTTTTCGACATATTTTGTAATATTCGAAATATTTATTGTATTTTTTAATATATTTTTTGAAATATTTTTCTACTAATTTTTTAAATATTAAAATATTTTTCATAATTTGTTTGTATTTCAGCTAACATTTATTTAATTGTATATATAACTATGAATAATTAGGAATAGGTATAATTAATAAATAATAGATAGGCAAAAAATCAACAACCGAGCAACGCCTGTTCGATAAGGTTTGGGTTTAAGTTTGGGTTTTACACATTTTTTAAAACATATTTTGTAATATATGTAATATTTGTTTTATTTTTTAATATATTTCCACTAATTTGTTAGATATTAAACACATATATTTCTATATTGTATTGATATTTTAACTAACATTTATTTTATTGTATATATAGCAATGTAGAATAAGGAATAGCTATAATTAATAAATAATAGATAATAGTAAAATAATCAAAAACCGAGCAACGCCGGGTCGGGTACGGCTAGTATATATATATCTATTATATAAAAGAAAGTCTATTTAATTATATATATATATGTGTGTGTGTGTGTGTGTATCTGGTGAGGTAACTCGAGAACCGGGGTACGTCGCGAAAATATGTTATACCCGATCTTAATAAATTTGCAACAGTATGGTCTTGGTCCGGAAAATTTTTTGAATTTTATACCGCGTACCCCAGAAAAACCTGAAAAATTGACTTTTTGCCATTAAAATGATTTTTTGTCGTCCAAAATCTTCGGCGTCGCATTTTTGAAATATTTTTTTTACATTTTTTCGAACTATTTTTTTGAATTTTTTTTGATTTTTTTTTGAAATTTTTGGAAATTTTGGAAATTTTTTGAAATATTTTTGAAATATTTTTGACATTTTTTGAAATATTTTTGAAGTTTTTTTTAAATATTTTTAAACATTTTTTTGAAATTTTTTTAAAATATATTTTGTAATATTATTTATATTTTTTGTATTTTAAAAAATATTATTTGAAATAATTTTTTATATTTTTCAACTATTCGTTGAAATATTATTATTTTAAGATATAATTAAAATATTATAATTATATAATAAATATATAAATATTATAAGATATAATAATATACTTTTTAAAATATTTGTAGAACATTTATAAAAAATATATTTTGTAATATTTGGAAATATTTGTTGTATACTAGGAATACAGAATCAGGAATAGCTATAATTAATAAATAATAGATAGGCAAACAATCAAAAATCGATCAACGCAAGGTGCGGTTTGGGTTTTCGATATTTATTAAGTACTATTTTGTAATATTGGAAATATGTGTTGTATTTTTTTAAATATTATTTGAAATATTTTTGAAATATTTTTCCACTAATTTTTGAGATATTAATATTTGTATAAATTTGTTTGAATTTTAGCAACAATTTATGTTATTGTATATGAAAAGCAGAATCATGAATAGCCATAAATAATAAATAATAGATAGGTAAGCTATCAAACAACGAGTAAAGCAAAGTTGGGTACGGCAAGAAATTCCAAATCAGGAATAGTTTAATTAATAAATGATAGATAGGCAAATAATAAAAAACCGAGCAACGCCGATTTGGAACTGTTTGGGTTTAGGTTTTCAACATATTTTGGAATATTTGAAATATCTGTTGTATTTTTTGAAATATTTTTTATCTAATTTTTTAAATATTAAAAAAAATATGTTTCTACATATGTTTAATTGTATTTAATTGTATATACTAGAAATGTAGGATCAGGAATAGCTCTAATTAATAAATAATAAATAGGCAAACAATCAAAAACCGATAAATGTCGAGTCGAGTACTGTTTGGATTTGGGTTTAGGTTTGAGTTTTCGACATTTTTTTAAAACATATTTTGTAATATTTTAAATATTTTTTGTATTTGTTAGCAATTATATATTTTAGAATAATCAGGAATAGCTATAATTAATAAAAATAAATAGTCAAACAATCAAAAACCTAGCAACGCCGGGTAGGGTATGACAGCTAATATGTTGAAATATTTTTTATATTTAAAAAATATTTTTAGACACTTTTTAAAAATATATTTTATAATATTTTAAAGTATTTTTGTATTTTTGTATTTTTACAAAATATTTTACGAATAAGTCTTAAAAAGAACAACGCTAGATCTACATCGGATACAGTTAGATTTATTAAATATTAGTTAGAAGTCAACAATTAAAGAATAGCTATGCATAATTAGGAATAACTATAATTAATAATTGATAGGCAAATAATAAAAAAACGAGCAACGTCGGGTTGGGTTCGGCAAACAATTCTAAATCAGGAATAGTTATAATTAATAAAGTATAGATAGGCATATAATTAAAAACCGATCAACGCTGTTTTCGGACGGTTTGGGTTTGGGTTTTCAACATATTTTGTAATATTTGAAATATTTGTTGTATTTTTTAAAATATTTTTTGAAATATTTGTTCACTAATTTTTTAAATATTATAAACAATATTTTTCTATATTTGTTTGTATTTTAAATAAACTTTATTTAATTGTATATACTAGAAATATAGAATCAGAAATTGCCCTAATTAATAAATAATAAATAATAGATAGGCAAACAAACAAAAACCAAGAAATGCCGGGTCGGGTATGGTTTGTTTTTAAAACATATTTTGTAATATTTTATATATTTTTTTGCAATTTTTAGCAATTATATATTTTAGAATAATCAGGAATAGCTATAATTAATAAAAAAAATTAATAGGCATTAAAAATCAGGCATGGCTACTAATATGTTGAAATATTTTTTATATTTCTTAAAATATTTTTAGACACTTTTTAAAAATATATTTTGTAATATTTTAAATTATTATTTGTAATCTTACCAAATATTTTACAAATAATCTTAAAAACGAACAACGCTGAGTCTACATCGGATACAGTTAGAATTAGTAAATATTAGTTAGAAGAAAACAATTAAATATTAGCTAAGTATAATCAGGAATAGCTACAATTAATAGGCAAATAATCAAAAACCTAGCAACGCAGGGTAGTGTACGGTTTGTGTTTGGGTTTAGGTTTGGGTTTTAGACATTTTTTTAAAACATATTTTTTAATATTTGAAATATTTGTTGTATTTTTTAACATATTATTTGAAAATGTTTTCTACTTTGTTTTGTATGTCAGCTAACATTTATTTTATTATATATATCAATTAAGAATCAGGAATAGCTATAATTAATATATAATATATAGGAAAATAATCAAAATCGAGCAACGCCGGGTCGTGTACGGCTATTTTTTGAAATATTTTTAAAAATTTTTTTTGAAATATTTTAAAACATTTTTTTGAAATATTTGTAAACATTTTTGTGGACATTTTTTTGAAATATTTTTTTATATTTTTCAACTAATCTTTGAAATATTATTATTTTAAGATATAATTAAAATATTATAATTATATAATAAATATATAAATATTATAAGATATAAATATTATACTTTTTAAAATATTTGTAGAAAATTTATAAAAAATATATTTTGTAGCAATACAGAAATACAGAATCAGAAATAGCTATAATTAATAAATAATAAATGGGCAACAACAATCAAAAATCAAAAATCGAGCAATGCAGGGTGCAGTTTGAGTTTTCGACATTTTTTAAGTAATATTGTGTAATATTGGAAATATGTGTTGTATTTTTAAAAATATTTTGTGAAATATTTTTGAAATATTTTTCCACTAATTTTTGAGATATTAATATTTGTATAAATTTGTTTGAATTTTAGCAACAATTTATGTTATTGTATATGAAAAGCAGAATTTTGAATAGCCATAATTAATAAATAATAGATAGGTAAACTATCAAACAACAAGTAAAGCAAAGTTGGGTACGGCAAGAAATTCCAAATAAGGAATAGTTATAATTAATAAATGATAGATAGACAAATAATAAAAAAACGAGCAACGACGATTTGGAACTGTTTGGGTTCAGGTTTTCAACATATTTTGGATTATTTGAAATATCTGTTGTATTTTTTGAAATATTTTGTCACTAATTTTTTAAATATTAAAAAAAATATGTTTCCACATTTGTTTGTATTTTAGATAAACTTTATTTAATTGTATATACTAGAAATGTAGGATCAGAAATAGCTCTAATTAATAAATAATAAATAGGCAAATAATCAAAAACCGATAAATATCGAGTCGGATACTGTTTGGATTTGGGTTTAGGTTTGAGTTTTCGACATTTTTTTAAAACATATTTTATAATATTTTAAATATTTTTTGTATTTTTTAGCAATTATATATTTTAGAATAATCAGGAATAGCTATAATTAATAAAAATAGTCAAACAATCAAAAACCTAGCAACGCCGGGTAGGGTATGGCTACTAATATGTTGAAATATTTTTTATATTTAAAAAATATTTTTAGACACTTTTTAAAAATATATTTTATAATATTTTAAATTATTTTTTGTATTTTTACAAAATATTTTACGAATAAATCTAAAAAAGAACAACGCTAGATATACATCGGATACAGTTAGATTTATTAAATATTAGTTAGAAGACTAAAAATTAAAGATTAGCTATGCATAATTAGGAATAGCTATAATTAATAATTGATAGGCAAATAATTAAAAACCGAGAAACGTCGTGTTGGGTAAGGCAAAAAATTTAAAATCAGGAATTGTTATAATTAATAAATAATAGATAGGAAAACAATCAAAAACCTAGCAACGCCGTGTCAGGACGGTGTGGGTTTTGGTTTTAGACATTTTTTTAAAACATATTTTATAATAATTGAAATATTAGTTGTATTTTTTAATATATTTTTTAAAATATTTTTCCACTAATTTTTTAAATATTAAAATATTTTTCTACATTTGTTTGTATGTCATCTAACATTTATTTTATTGTATATAAATAATAGTTAGGAACAAATTAAATATAAATATTTAGCAATGCAGAATTAGTAATAGCTATAATTAATAAATAATAATTGGCAAAAAATCAAAAACCGAGCAACGCCAGGTCGGGTACGGTTTGGGTTTAGGTTTGGGTTTTCGACATCTTTTTAAAACATATTTTGTAATATTCAAAATATTTATTGTATTTTTTAATATATTTTTTGAAATATTTTTCTACTCATTTTTTAATTATTAAAATATTTTTCTACATTTGTTTGTATTTCAGCTAACATTTATTTAATTGTATATATAACAATGAAGAATCAGGAACAGCTATAATTAATAAATAATAGATAGGCAAACAATCAATATCCGAGCAACGCCGGTTTGGGTACGGTTTGGGTTTAATTTTGGGTTTTAGACATTTTTTAAAACATATTTTGTAATATTTGTTGCATTTTTTAATATATTTCCACTAATTTTTTAAATATTTTTCTATATTTTGTTTGTATTTTAGCTAACATTTATTTTATTGTATATATAGCAATGCATAATCATGAATAGGTATATAATATATCTATAATTAATAAATAATAGATAATAGGAAAATAATCAAAACCGAGCAACGCCGGGTCGGGTACGGCTAGTCTATTATATAAAAGAAAGTCTATTTAATTATATATATATATGTGTGTGTGTGTGTGTGTATCTTGTGAGGTAACTCGAGAACCGGGGTACGTCGCGAAAATATTTTATACCCGATCTTAATAAATTTGCAACAGTATGGTCTTGGTCCGGAAAATTTTTTGAATTTTATACCGCGTACCCCAGAAAAACCTGAAAAATTGACTTTTTGCCATTAAAATGATTTTTTGTCGTCCAAAATCTTCGGCGTCGCATTTTTGAAATATTTTTTTTACATTTTTTCGAACTATTTTTTTGAATTTTTTTTGATTTTTTTTTGAAATTTTTGGAAATTTTGGAAATTTTTTGAAATATTTTTGAAATATTTTTGACATTTTTTGAAATATTTTTGAAGTTTTTTTTAAATATTTTTAAACATTTTTTTGAAATTTTTTTAAAATATATTTTGTAATATTATTTATATTTTTTGTATTTTAAAAAATATTATTTGAAATAATTTTTTATATTTTTCAACTATTCGTTGAAATATTATTATTTTAAGATATAATTAAAATATTATAATTATATAATAAATATATAAATATTATAAGATATAATAATATACTTTTTAAAATATTTGTAGAACATTTATAAAAAATATATTTTGTAATATTTGGAAATATTTGTTGTATACTAGGAATACAGAATCAGGAATAGCTATACTTAATAAATAATAGATAGGCAAACAATCAAAAATCGATCAACGCAGGGTGCGGTTTGGGTTTTCGATATTTATTAAGTACTATTTTGTAATATTGGAAATATGTGTTGTATTTTTTTAAATATTATTTGAAATATTTTTGAAATATTTTTCCACTAATTTTTGAGATATTAATATTTGTATAAATTTGTTTGAATTTTAGCAACAATTTATGTTATTGTATATGAAAAGCAGAATCATGAATAGCCATAAATAATAAATAATAGATAGGTAAGCTATCAAACAACGAGTAAAGCAAAGTTGGGTACGGCAAGAAATTCCAAATCAGGAATAGTTATAATTAATAAATGATAGATAGGCAAATAATAAAAAACCGAGCAACGCCGATTTGGAACTGTTTGGGTTTAGGTTTTCAACATATTTTGGAATATTTGAAATATCTGTTGTATTTTTTGAAATATTTTTTATCTAATTTTTTAAATATTAAAAAAAATATGTTTCTACATATGTTTAATTTTATTTAATTGTATATACTAGAAATGTAGGATCAGGAATAGCTCTAATTAATAAATAATAAATAGGCAAACAATCAAAAACCGATAAATGTCGAGTCGAGTACTGTTTGGATTTGGGTTTAGGTTTGAGTTTTCGACATTTTTTTAAAACATATTTTGTAATATTTTAAATATTTTTTGTATTTGTTAGCAATTATATATTTTAGAATAATCAGGAATAGCTATAATTAATAAAAATAAATAGTCAAACAATCAAAAACCTAGCAACGCCGGGTAGGGTATGACTGCTAATATGTTGAAATATTTTTTATATTTAAAAAATATTTTTAGACACTTTTTAAAAATATATTTTATAATATTTTAAAGTATTTTTGTATTTTTGTATTTTTACAAAATATTTTACAAATAAGTCTTAAAAAGAACAACGCTAGATCTACATCGGATACAGTTAGATTTATTAAATATTAGTTAGAAGACAACAATTAAAGAATAGCTATGCATAATTAGGAATAACTATAATTAATAATTGATAGGCAAATAATAAAAAAACGAGCAACGTCGGGTTGGGTTCGGCAAACAATTCTAAATCAGGAATAGTTATAATTAATAAAGTATAGATAGGCATATAATTAAAAACCGATCAACGCCGTTTTGGGACGGTTTGGGTTTGGGTTTTCAACATATTTTGTAATATTTGAAATATTTGTTGTATTTTTTAAAATATTTTTTGAAATATTTGTTCACTAATTTTTTAAATATTATAAACAATATTTTTCTATATTTGTTTGTATTTTAAATAAACTTTATTTAATTGTATATACTAGAAATATAGAATCAGAAATTGCCCTAATTAATAAATAATAAATAATAGATAGGCAAACAAACAAAAACCAAGAAATGCCGGGTCGGGTATGGTTTGTTTTTAAAACATATTTTGTAATATTTTATATATTTTTTTGCAATTTTTAGCAATTATATATTTTAGAATAATCAGGAATAGCTATAATTAATAAAAAAAATTAATAGGCATTAAAAATCAGGTATGGCTACTAATATGTTGAAATATTTTTTATATTTCTTAAAATATTTTTAGACACTTTTTAAAAATATATTTTGTAATATTTTAAATTATTATTTGTAATCTTACCAAATATTTTACAAATAATCTTAAAAACGAACAACGCTGAGTCTACATCGGATACAGTTAGAATTAGTAAATATTAGTTAGAAGAAAACAATTAAATATTAGCTAAGTATAATCAGGAATAGCTACAATTAATAGGCAAATAATCAAAAACCTAGCAACGCAGGGTAGTGTACGGTTTGTGTTTGGGTTTAGGTTTGGGTTTTAGACATTTTTTTAAAACATATTTTGTAATATTTGAAATATTTGTTGTATTTTTTAACATATTATTTGAAAATGTTTTCTACTTTGTTTTGTATGTCAGCTAACATTTATTGTATTATATATATATCAATTAAGAATCAGGAATAGCTATAATTAATATATAATATATAGGAAAATAATCAAAACCGAGCAACGCCGGGTCGGGTACGGCTAGTATCTATATATATATATATGTGTGTGTGTGTGTATCTGGTGAGGTAACTCGAGAACCGGGGTACGTCGCGAAAATATTTTATACCCGATCTTAATAAATTTGCAACAGTATGGTCTTGGTCCGGAAAATTTTTTGAATTTGTTACCGCGTACCCCAGAAAAACCTGAAAAATTGACTTTTTGTCATTAAAATGATTTTTTGTCATCCAAAATCTTCGGCGTCGCTTTTTTGAAATATTTTTTTTACATTTTTTCGAACTATTTTTTTGAATTTTTTTTGATTTTTTTTTGAAATTTTTGGATATATTGGAAATTTTTTGAAATATTTTTGAAATATTTTTGACATTTTTTGAAATATTTTTGAAATTTTTTGAAATATTTTTAAAGATTTTTTTGAAATTTTTTAAAAATATATTTTGTAATATTATTTATATTTTTTGTATTTTAAAAAATATTATTTGAAATATTTTTTTATATTTTTCAACTATTCGTTGAAATATTATTATTTTAAGATATAATTAAAATATTATAATTATATAATAAATATATAAATATTATAAGATATAATAATATACTTTTTTAAATATTTGTAGAACATTTATAAAAAATATATTTTGTAATATTTAGAAATATGTGTTGTATACTAGGAATACAGAATCAGGAATAGCTATAATTAATAAATAATAGATAGGCAAACAATCAAAAATCGATCAACGCAGGGTGCGGTTTGGGTTTTCGATATTTATTAAGTACTATTTTGTAATATTGGAAATATGTGTTGTATTTTTTTAAATATTATTTGAAATATTTTTGAAATATTTTTCCACTAATTTTTGAGATATTAATATTTGTATAAATTTGTTTGAATTTTAGCAACAATTTATGTTATTGTATATGAAAAGCAGAATCATGAATAGCCATAAATAATAAATAATAGATAGGTAAGCTATCAAACAACGAGTAAAGCAAAGTTGGGTACGGCAAGAAATTCCAAATCAGGAATAGTTATAATTAATAAATGATAAATAGGCAAATAATAAAAAACCGAGCAACGCCGATTTGGAACTGTTTAGGTTTAGGTTTTCAACATATTTTGGAATATTTGAAATATCTGTTGTTTTTTGAAATATTTGTTATCTAATTTTTTAAATATTAAAAAAAATATGTTTCTATATATGTTTAATTTTATTTAATTGTATATACTAGAAATGTAGGATCAGGAATAGCTCTAATTAATAAATAATAAATAGGCAAACAATCAAAAACCGATAAATGTCGAGTCGAGTACTGTTTGGATTTGGGTTTAGGTTTGAGTTTTCGACATTTTTTTAAAACATATTTTGTAATATTTTAAATATTTTTTGTATTTGTTAGCAATTATATAATTTAGAATAATCAGGAATAGCTATAATTAATAAACATAAATAGTCAAACAATCAAAAACCTAGCAACGCCGGGTATGGCTACTAATATGTTGAAATATTTTTTATATTTAAAAAAGTATTTTTAGACACTTTTTTAAAATATATTTTATAATATTTTAAATTATTTTTTGTATTTTTACAAAATATTTTACGAATAAATCTTAAAAAGAACAACGCTAGATCTACATCGGATACAGTTAGAATTATTAAATATTAGTTAGAAATAAAATTAAAGATTAGCTATGCATAATTAGGAATAACTATAATTAATAATTGATAGGCAAATAATAAAAAACCGAGTAACGTCGGGTTGGTACGGTTTGTGATTGGGTTTTCAACATATTTTGTAATATTTGAAATATTTGTTGTATTTTTTAAAATATTTGTTGAAATATTTGTTCACTATATATTATAAACAATATTTGTCTACATTTGTTTGTATTTTAGATAAACTTTATTTAATTGTATATACTAGAAATATAGAATCTGAAATTTCCCTAATTAATAAATAATAAATAATAGATAGGCAAACAAACAAAAACCGAGAAATGCCGGGTCGGGTACGGTTTGGGTTTAGGTTTGAGTTTTCGAAATTTTGTAAAACATATTTTGTAATATTTTAAATATTTTTTGCATTTTAGAATAATCAGAAATAGCTATAATTAATAAAAAATAAATAGGCAAACAATCAAAATCGGGTATGGCTGTATTGGCTATGTTGAAATATTTTTTATATTTTTTAAAATATTTGTAGACACTTTTTTAAAATATCTTTTGTAATATTTGAAATTATTATTTGTAATCTTACCAAATATTTTACAAAAAATCTTAAAAATGAACAACGCTGGGTCTACATCGGATACAGTTAGAATTAGTAAATATTAGTTAGAAGAAAAAAATTAAATATTAGCTAAATATAATCAGGAATAGCTACAATTAATAGGCAAATAATCAAAAACCTAGCAACGCCGGATCGTGCACGGTTTGGGTTTGGGTTTAGGTTTGGGTTTTAGACATTTTTTTAAAACATATTTTGTAATATTTTAAATATGTGTTGTATTTTTTAATATATTTTTTGAAATATTTTTCTACTTTGTTTTGTATGTCAGCTAACATTTATTTTATTGTATATATAGCAATTAAGAATCAGGAATAGCTATAATTAATATATTATATATAGGAAAATAATCAAAACCGAGCAACGCCGGGTCGGGTACGGCTAGTATATATATATATATATATACTAGGGTTGTAAAATTTCAAATACTTGCAAGGCTTCGAAGCCATCAAATCCTAAATATCAAGGCTTCGAAGCCAATAAAAATATTCAAATCCTAAAATCTTCGGCTTCGAAGCCTTCAAATCCAAAAATGTAAGGCTACGAAGCCTTCAAATCCAAATTGAAACTTCAAAGTTTATAAAATTAAGGTCATAAAAATTAAATATAAAGAATGGATTAAATAATATATATTAGTGGTTTAAATTTAGCCCATTTTACATTATCTCGAGACAATCAAATCCTAATTTTCATTATCTCGAGACAATCAAATCCTAAATTTCATTATCTCGAGACTTTCGAGATAATTAAAGTTTATAATAAATATCAATTTTTTGAATATTTTACCGCGTACCCCATAAAAACCTAAAAAATTGACTTTTTGCTATTAAAATGATTTGTTGTCATCTAAAATCTTCAGCGTCCCTTTTTTGAAATATTTTTTTTACATTTTTTTGAAATTTGTTTGAATTTTTTTTGAAAATTTTGAATTTTTTTTTAAATTTTTAAAATATTTTTAAAAATTTTTGAAATATTTTTGAAATTTTTTGAAATATTTTTAAACATATTTTTGAAATATTTGAAAACATTTTTTTGAAATATTTGTAAACATTTTTGTAGACATTTTTTTGAAATTTATTCAAAATATATTTTGTAATATTATTGATATTTTTTGTATTTTTAAAAATATTATTTGAAATATTTTTTTAAATTTTTCAACTAATCTTTGAAATATTATTATTTTAAGATATAATTAAAATATTGTAATTATATAATAAATATATAAATATTATACTTTTTAAAATATGTGTAGAATATTTATAAAACATATATTTTGTAGCAATACAGAAATACAGAATCAGAAATAGCTATAATTAATAAATAATATATAGGCAACAACAATCAAAATATAATTTATAAATATTAGATCGTGAAATATTTGTTATTATGATCAAAAAATATCTACTAGAATGATAATTTTTAAATATATTCTATTGTAAATAGAATAATAATACAATAATTAACACCGGAAAGCTTATTGAATTTTATAATATACTTCATATTGTAGCTTTTTTTTTAATTTGTATTATAACATAAGTTATGTACAAAAATGTAGTACAATTATAATTAACATAAACATTTCAATTATTGAAATTTTCAATATCTATGAAATAATTAAATACTTATTTTCCATATATTACAATTTACATAGGATTAATAGGCATATAGTATATATTTGGCTTTGGCAATATTTAGTATACTTACGTTATCAGTTGTATACATTATAATAATACATTATTAATAATTATCGATTAAATTAAGATTTAATTATATTTTTATAAAATGTATATACAATTTTAATATTATTTTTATTTTACACAAATACCCAAAATTAATTTACTAAAACCCGGACCCGTTCTTGGACCATTTTTCGAAACCCGATATCATGAAATTTTGCTAGAACCCGGAATTGATACCCGAAACCGAGTTCGGGTTAAACCACTAATATATATAAATAATATAATATATATGTTTATATAATATATATTGTTTATAATATATATGATAAAAAATTGTATTGACAAAGAAAATATAATAGATTTAATATATCTATATATACAATTTATTATAACATATTGGGGGCAAAACATACTTAGCCCCCCCCCCATATTTTTGAATGGGGGGTCCGATACCCACCGCTCTCTCAGTATAATACTGTATACTATATAATATATGCTTTATTCTTTCTATAGTTCAGTTATTAGCTGTATGCAGTGCATATTATGCACTGATGTATGCATTTAAAAATATATTCTATTTATACATATCTGCACTCGTCGCGCGCTCGACACCCGCTTCAAATGTTGAATACTATTCAATGAATACCGTTCCCAATTCGTTCAGTAACCAATGTTTACAATGGTTACTAACCATATATATTATAAATATAAAATATCATATATTATTTAAATAATTTCTTCTAAATTACTACTGACTAGTACTTAATAATTAATACCAAAACCCTGGTATAGAGATTTTTTAGTATTGCGAGCTTCTGTATATTAATGTTGAGATATTAAAACAAATTAAATTGAGTTAAACATGCGCTATTTTTTTCAAATTAATAAATATATGTATATAGTCTTATATGGCTCGATAAATTATAATACAATAATTATTATAATAAGAATTAATTATATCATAATATATTATTATGAAATACTAATATGTGTTGTATTTAAGTCACTCATTTTATAGATTTATAGAATAGAATTTAAATATAAATAAAAATATTCAAAAGTTCATGAACTCTACAGCATATACAATTAATCACTGGGAGGTGACGTGACTAGAGCTAAATTAATAACAAATAAATATATATATATGAAATATCATTAATTTAAATAAAGTTTACTTCAAATATGAAATAGTTCCATATAATTAAATAATTTTATGTATATGTATTATCATATTAATTATTAATTATTAAAAAAAAAATATCGAGTCCTATTATAAATACTCGACTCGACTCGAAAATCAACTGTTGAGACTCGACTCGATAAATATTCAAATGGACTCGAAAATTACAGACTCGACTCGACATTTTTTACTAGGACTCGAGATTTGGACTCGAGGACTCGAAATTTTACAACACTAATATATACATATAGAATTAAGTATAATATAACTACCTTAGTAACTACTAGTATATACGATAAATTACCTGTTAATGTGTGTTCACTATCTTGTATGTGTATCACTTGATGTCAACACGAATATAAGATTTGACAATTGTAATTTATATAATTGTTATGACATTGAATTCATTATATGGGTTACTAATTATATAAAATAACTATTGTTGTTATTGTTAACTACATTAGTGTTAACTAATTATTATTATTTAACTATATTAACATTATCTACCGTGAATTCCCTAAATCTACATTGATCGTATACTAATAAAGACATAGGTCTTAAAGACATACCTATACTTCGAGATTATTTTGTTGTTTTCTTTATAATAAAAACTGTCAAACCCGCGGGTAGATTGCCACACGCCTGATCAACAATCATAACGTCGACATGCTAAGGCCCCCACAATCCATATATTACATATAATATATACTGTTCGTACATTCTCGTCAGCATATGTACAGTATGTGTTCATTAATTAAATTAAAACAATAGTTAATTAAAACAATTGTGTTACAATTGGTTAACCAATAATATGAATATAACTTAATTTTCAATGACTGGTTATATTGACGAAGAATAGAATAATTATATTTATAAATTGAATATGAAATGGCGAAATTCTAAAATAACGAATGTTTGATAGTACAAGTACAATTTAAAAATAAGTTCAGAGGAAATAATATGTTGTTAAAAATATCAGAAAAATTTGGTGTAAATTATTATGATTATCATTATTTGTAATTGTTTTTAATTTTTATATTTGTAATTTTCTGTTATGATATTATATTTTGCTTTGTTATTTTTCATTTTTGTATGTTAGTGTTGACACATATAATACTTTATTTAGATATAAATGTGCTAGTCGTATGAATACCATTATATATGTATAATGAGAATAAGGTGAAGAACATGATATATTATATATTAATGTTGGAAATCGTAATACACTAGGTATATTATGTATTTAATATAATTATATACAACTTATAAATTATTAATATAAATTTGTATATTAAATTAATATTTAATATTTTATATTCGTATACGTAATCTAAATATAATTATAGTTTTGTTAATTTTTGAAGGGTAATTATAACATTAACATTAAACAAAATATAACATATTTTTTATTTTTAGATACATATAAATATAAATATATATATATATATATATATATATATATATATATATATATATATATATTAAATATTGGATATTATCTTTCTCATTTCTTCTCAATGATAATCATATCTCCAATATTTACTCCCTCCAAATAATATATATATTTTTACATCTATTGTTCCCGACAATATGCTATCTCCATAATATTTATGATATTATTATTTCAATTTTAAATAAATATATTTTTTTTGGATGGAGTCCATTCATCCCATCCAGGAACTGAAGTTTAGTGAAGATCAGATTAAGTGTTCACTTATAACCATATGGCTCTAATGTTCATTCAAAGCCGTTCTCGTGTTAAGTAATCTATGGTTTTAACGAGAGCATATCTTTATTTATACCCAATTATAAAAGATCACTCTAACTGAGGCATACCTGTCGGTCAATATATATATATATATATATATATATATATTGAAAAAATCATATATAATAGACTATCAAATTTTATACATAAAAATAATATAATTAATAATAATCAATATGGCTTCATACCAAACTCCAATACAACTTTATCATTAATAAATATACAACATTTTATTTTAAAAAATACTAATAATAATAAAAAAGTAGCAACAATATTTTTAGATCTTAAAAAAGCTTTTGATGTCGTAGATCATAATATATTAATTGATAAATTAGAATCGTATGGATTCAGAGGTAAAATGAAAACATTTTTAAAAAGTTATTTATATAAAAGATACATTGTTACAAGAATAAATGATTCATTATCATCGAGGGATTGTATAGAATATGGAGTACCCCAAGGATCAGTTCTTGGGCCTCTTTTTTTATATTATTTATTAATGATATGCCAACTATTTTGAAAGATGCAGTCAATATTAATCTAAACCTATATGCAGATGATACATCACTTACAATATATGCAGACAACAATGAATTATTAACTAAATACCTACAATTGTATATCGATAAATTAGTATATTGGTTCAATATCAATAAACTAAAACTGAATATTGAAAAAACAAAAATTTTACCTTTTATGAATGCTAGAATATTAAAAGATATATATATTGGAAATTCTAAAATTGAAATTGTAGGTAGCTACAAATTTCTAGGATTAATTTTAGATCAACATTTAACTTTTAAAAAACATATAGAATATCTTGCTAATAAATTATCATCAATAATATATTTTATGAAAAAAGTTTCGTTTTTAAGTACTGAAAATATGATTTTATTATATAACTCTTTTTTTTTATCTAATATTTCTTATGGCATAGAAATATGGGGAAATACCTATATAGGTATAAAGTATTATAATGATATAATATTTGGTAATATTCTTAAAATAATAAAATAACAAATATAAATAAATTAAAAAAAGTTATGAAATTGTTTTTCGTTAACCAATATAAAATATAACACTTATGTGTGATGTTTAATAATATTAAAAATATATTATTTCTTCTAATATTATATTGTAAATTAAACAAATATTTTATATTATAAAACTTTATTAAAAAATCAGTATTAAATAGGTATTTCTCCATATAAATTTTACATTTTTACATATTTTACATTTTTATATATTTTACATCATATAACTAAACACAAAAAATAAAAAAAAAACAGTATTACAAATTAGAAGTATTAAAAACATAAAAAAAAACAGTATTAAATATTTAAAAAATTTTAAAATTACTATTTATCAAAACTATTTTATATTTATTTTTCAAATTTTACGTTTTATATATTTAAATTTACATAACTAATAAAAAAAAAAAAAAAAACTAAACAGTATTAAAAATTAAAAGTATTAAAATAATAAAAAACAGTATTAGAATTAAAACAATTATAAACAGTATTAATAACCTATAGTAACCTACAAATATATATATCAATATTATTAAAATTGACATAAAATATGTGATACAAATATTTAGATTCTTTATAAATATTATATTACAATTATGAAAAATGTATTAATTATATTTTATACTTTGTTTTGGATGCTAACATGGGAATCAAATATTTGTTTTAGTTTTGTTTTATTCTTTCTTTTATATTTTGTTTTAGTTTTGTTTTATTGTTTATTTTAATATCTATTTTTATGTAATTTTATTGTATTTTATCCGAATGAAGATGATGAAATATGACATTACACTACTGTTAGGTATATATATATATACAGTAAAACCTCTCTATAAGAAACCTCTTTATAAGAAAAACCTCTTTATAAGAAAATTGTTCACACATTTGGTTGGAATTCAACCTTTTCCACATTAAAAAAACCTCTTTATAAGAAAATATTATAAGAAAAATATAAGAAAAACCTCTTTATAAGAAACTTATTGTATACAAAATAAAAAAAATAATTATATATAAATAGAATTATTGTATATTGATAACAATTATAGAAATTAATTATTATATAAAATATTTTATATTACCAAAAAGCTCGAAATGAATTAAAATTAATTAATAATTGTTATTGTATATCCATAAATATATTAAAATTAATTAATAAATGTTATTTTTATCCTTGAATTTATTAGAATTAATTAATAAATATTATTATATCTTTAAATGATGATACAATTTATTATATTATACAATTAATTGTTAAATACTAGATTATTATAATATTCATTATATTAGGTATATTACCGATATTCATTAATTATGATTCATAATTTATAATTGCTAATGTAAATCTAATATAATCATTATGTCATTAACATGTCTAAGCCCAATAATACAGTATATATTTTAAATAAAATATAATTAAAGAAGTATATTAAGGTTTACTGAGCAATCACGAATTATGTAAAGATACTATATATAGATAACCTCTAGGTTATATAATGCATTTTCAATTATAAATTAATTCTTAAAATCATTGGAAAAGTAAAAACCTCTTTATAAGAAAACCTCTCTATAAGAACAAAATTACTGAAAAAAAATAGTTTCTTATAGAGAGGTGTTACTATATATATATATATATATATAATAATATTAACCTTACTAGTTTCTGTTAATCTAGCTTTCATTTCATACCAATTAAAGTTCATTTTCTCCATGCAAACTTCGTATATTACATACAGAGCATTATTCTCGTTAAACCAGATAGACTGATAGCAGTCTGTATCTTCCACGGTAACTGGCAATAATCATAACAAACAATATTTGATATTATATAATGTGTTATATTATATATATATATATATATATATATACAATTATGTATGCTTTAGGAATCATTAGAACAAATATAACATTATAGTAATGATATGTATTTTACATTCACCTACATGTAATCATAATATATATATATATATATATATATATATATATATATATATATATATATTAGTGAAAGTATTGGCTAACCATTGTCAATCTTAAATATCCTAAACATCATCTTTACGACCTTTAAACTGACCTCTACGAAGGGCATGATTGCTGTGTTAAGTGTAAAGTGTGCTGTGTTAAATGTTTACGTGGTAGTTGATATCTGATACTGACCTTTATTGTTCGATAACCTCTTCTTGGTGTGACCTACTTTCTTTATGTCTATCTTGTCTTCTTCGTTTAAACTTTCCTTCTAATCAAATGGAGTTATCATTAATATATATGTATAGGTATACCTTTTTAATTAAATTCAACGTTCATGTAGGTATTATATTTAGGAATTACGGTTTAATTATATTGAAAAATTCAAGTAATATAGTAACTATATCAGTTATATTTACAAAACAATGAATAATAATTATTAATCATTTTAATTTTATTATAATAATATTAAAAATTATGAGTAATTAGGAAGTACGTTAGAAATTAAATGGCATGGAGAGGAGGTTGATATATAGATCCACGAGTTAAATATTTTGATAAATAGCTGTAGCAATAAGAAATTATATGTACATATTAGGTTGCTAAACTTTTAGTTTATTGGTTATACATCAAGTATATAATTGTTATATTACACGCGGGTAAGTTTTAGGAAATAGTGGAATATAATCCATAGATGCAATATAATAAGTATTGTATAATGTAACATAAATGGGAGATTTTAAGATATATATATATATATATATATATATATATATATATATATATATATATATATATGTATATATATATGTATAGAGAAATATTAACGCAAGCGATATAAGAAAATTGAATTTATCATAATTTTTGTAAGGATAATGAAGTGGATTTCCTATTTTCTAATTCTATATAGATGATAATTATAGTATTAACAATATGAGTCATATGTTTATTAAATCATGAATCAAAAACAACATACATAGGATATGTAGTATACATATATTATTAGCATACACAAATGGGATCTTAGGTTGATTTGGGGTGTGTGTTTCTGCTTAAATGTGGCGAGAAATATGTCTCATATGATTTTGAGATATATTTGAACATATATTTGTGAAAAGTTGAACTATATAAATTATATAGGCTATAGGTATACCCTATAGCCTATAGGCTATATGGTAATATTATTGTACATATATACATATACAATATACACATACAACATATAATACATCATAACTATTAATTAATTCTATGAATATTTAATGCTGGTTATAAATGTATTCAATAATCCAAGGATGAATATAATAATGACTATAATATTGGTAGAAATAGTGACCTGAATCTGTAATATTGACAGTTTATTCAGTTATATCAAATATATAAAATAATTAAATATTGTGATATTTTATTTATATTTTATTAATTAATAATTTTAATTTTAGTAATTTTAATTATTTATTTAAATACTAACATTTTTATAATATAAAGTATTGTCAGACATCAACTATTAAAACATGTGATATTATTTATATATGTATAGATTACAATAAAATAACTTACATAACCTTCACGTATAGTCCATTATTTTTGGTATACATTTGCTTCATGAAATATAAAGTTACGTTTCCATAGTTGTTGTTTAATTGCTATACATGTGTTAGTATAATGTTATTAATATTATGTATATATATATATATATATATATATATATAAAAATAGATAGATAGATAGATAGATGAATAGAAAGATATATCAAACGTGTATTGAATTAATGGTTATATATAAAGAAAGATTTAATTATATATAAACATATAATTATATAACATATATTAACAAAATATATAAATATGATAACAGTAAGACAAAACGACACGATATAAAAAAAACAAGAAATAAACGGAGAATTAAAATAAAAATAAAAAATTGGATTATACGAGCCGTTGAAGCAATATATAGTATCCGATAGTGCAAGTTGTCAAACAAGAGATGTCTCTCATATATATGTAACAAAACCGAAGGTCTCGGGTTTGCAAATCCCATATGGGATGGATCAATTCTCAAGGGTGGATAAGTCCCTAGTATGTAATTTGGTTGGCGTCTCCTGGCGTTAAGCTACCGTAAACTCATGACAGCAAGTATAATATCAAATACTATATATTGGTACAATTAATACGTAATAACAATAACATGATTGATACATTTGGTGTGAATTAATTTTTCACGGAAAAGTGTTAAGGTTATACAAGATGTAATTATAAAAGGTAACGCGTTCCAGGAAGAGCAAACTCTATTTCCAAAATAATTCAGATGGGCGTTTGTTCTACACTTTTTAATATATATATATATATATATATATATATATTTAAATAAATCATTACCTTATCTTACCTATATATATATATATATATATATATATTATTAAATAAAGCATTACCTTATCTTACCTATATATATATATATATATATATATATATATATATATATATATATATATATTAATATTAGTATAACTAGATAATTATTAAAATAACTTCAGCTATGGGTATTATTTCTTCAGAGTGCTTCGTTAGATAATTTATTTGTTCAATAATAATCTGTTAATGTATGTATGTATATATGTATATAGGTTTTGCATGATGATTAATTATTAATATTAATTTAATAATTAACACAAATAGACACTAAAGAAATTATATAATGCAATATAAAGAATATAAAGTAATTCCGTATATTATCAACAGTTTATTTATATACCTTAACTATATTGAATATCTATGTATATATATTTACAAAAGAGTATACATATTAATTTTATTAATAATTATTAATTAAGTTATTATTACGTAAATTTGACTATCTAAATGGTTATACAGTATATAAAATAAATGCAAATATTTCTAAAATTTTAAATAGATATTTACTTATTTAAATAAAATCTATTTCTCAAAAATTAATTAAGTAATTCAATTACTGTAATTTGTATATTGTAAATTATAAATATGACAATATATGAAGATAAATTAAAAAAAATTTAATAAAAATATTGAATATATATTTTAAACTAAACAAAAATTTATTAAATTTAAAAAAATATGTATATCTATAAGATCAATATTTATAACAAAATATAATATCACTGTAAATATAAAAAAACATTACCAGTGTTTCTGAAAGGTATACATAATAATAAATAAATTCTAAAAATATAATCAATATTGGATAATTATTGATAGAGATATAGATTTTGTTACCCACTAGTAAATATATTTAGAGTAAATTGGGTTTAAACTTATTTGTTTTTTTATACAATACTATCTGGGAATATTCGACAAATATTAGAAATGTAAGAATATGATAGGGTAGTTTCTTATATTTAATATAATAAACTATAATAAATTATAGTAAATACTTATATATTTATAAATTTAAAATACTTATTTGTGTGTATTTATAAATTTATAGACTTGAAATGGAAATTGTTCAACAACAAAAATAAAAATCTATTTGTATACAGTTTAATATATATAATATTATGTATAATATAAAAAAATATGTTTGTGATAATAATCCACTTCATAGTTATTATGTATTGATATATATATTTACACGCTTGGACCGTAAGTGGATAGTGTGTATAGTGCATAATGTATAATATTACATTTTTAATTAATATTTAATGATAATAATATAATTAAAACTGCATTTTTTTAAAACTGTAATTAATTTTTTTTTAAATTAACATTATATTATTATCACTAAATATACTATTCTAAAATTACTATTAAAGTATAATTATTATAAAATAGTATACATAACATGTATATTACAATATCTTTATATATATATATATATATATATATATATATATATATAAATATTAATTTTATACATAGTACATGTTACAAAACATCTATTTTGATAATTTATAGATCGTTTTATATCTAAAAATTTGATATGATATAAATAATGAAACAAACAAATATTTAAAATTAAAAAATATATTTTTATTTATTTCTATAATTCATATAACCCCTTAAATAAAACATAATATTCAATATATTAAATCAATTTTTAAATGTATGAAAATATCTGCTAGACGTTAACACTTTTTGGTTTATAAATTATATTTTAATTTTAAATAAACTATAGTTTATTCTACTATTCTATAGAATATATAAAAAAAAATATTAGATAACCTTATCAGTGAAATCGATTTGTTTGTAAATGACAGATATTATGCTGAATATTGATAGTTTATTTAGAATGGATAATTGATGACGCAAGGGTTTGTCTATATATTGTTTTTTAATTATGTTTGTGCTTATTACTCCGCGTAATAAGATATAGCCATTCTTTACAAAATCCTAAATTAAAATGTTCATTAATTAACATTATTATTGATATTCATTCATTTAATAAATTATATTATATAAATACTATACTAATTTATATATATATATATATATATATATATATATATCTATATTTATATTATATGCTTATTCACATATATGTGTACATGATTATTAATGGACTAAGTATATATATTTAAATCTATACCAGATAGTATATTATTCATAATATTTATCATATATAATTTAATTTATATAATATTTATATATATATATATATATATTATTATATTATAATATATATATATATATATTAGTTAAATAAGTAAGTATAAAATAAACCATTATTATAGGAGGACTCGAGAACATGTATATTAAATTGATGAGAGTTAAGGCTTCTATTTGAATGTCTTTTATTGAACTTGTTATGTATATATATTAGAAAAATTAAATTGATAATTTAATGTAAATCATTTATTCATTTATAATGTATATATTGTTAGATATATAAATTATATATATATATATATATATAAATATATGTATATCAATTATATTTACCTCTTAACCAAGTGTATTATTCTTGATATAATTAATGTGTGTTCAATGCATAACGAGTATCTCGTTGAACTAAAAAATATTTAATATATTAATAATTGTTAAAATTCTTATCAATATATGTATTAATATATTATTTGTATATTTGTAAATATTATTAATATTGTATATATATATATACTTATATTGTTTCAAATCAAAACAGGTTCATGTAACGTATACGTTCTACAAAACCTGTAGGAAAGAGATTTCGATAGAAAACGTAGCAGTTCTATTTGTACGGAAGTAGTGCATTTTTGCGTGTTCATTATATTGCATATCTGAAATATTGAGCAGGATTTATTTAAATTAATATAAACATAATAAATAATATAACGGGTTTATTTTTAAAATAATATAACTATGAAATTATATAGGAAATGTATTTTCATTCCAAAGTTTAAACGACGTTATTAATAATGAACATTTGATATGTGATAATATTTGAATTAAGAAATCATACCATATTCCTCATAAAGGAATTAGAATATTTTTTACTATACTCGAAGATATAGAAAAACGAAATATGCATATGACGATTGAACAAAATATATTCTTATGTATCATGAATATCTTCAATATGACATACGAGAAGAATATTCAGAAAGTATTAATAATATCACAGCAAAGTAAGAATTGGCTATATTATATGATATATCAGCAATACTAACTTATTTAATATCATATTAATCAAGGAATATGCATTGATATATAGTATTCTGCAGAATAGAAAAACATGTTTTTACTTATGCGAGTTAAATGTATACTCAATTACAAGTATAATAAAATGTAGTATATATTATAGAAATAAATCTAATATCGATATGGAAATTAGCGACGTATCGAGTGAATTTGAATCATAACTAGATTACATGTTATCAATAAAAATAATTACATATGATATCGAATATGTATTATTTAAAAAAAATATTAATTCAATAATAAATATTTAAAAAATCAAATTTATATTTATTTAAAGTTTAAGTAGTTTAATTCTTGGAAAAATGTAATTGGGAAAATGAGTATATCTTTAGAGATAATTATCGTTAACTATAATTAAGTTAACTTACTAAAATAGGAAATACCTAGATTGTAGAAACTCTAGGTCATATAGTAGTCCTATAGGTGTACTAGTAGCGCTACTAACGTATCGCATGAAATCTGCATTCCAACTATTGCATGTGTTATTCCAGTATACATTAACAAGTTTGTGTGAGAGAATTAGAGCCAGTTTAAACGTTTCGTAATGAAGGATACGACTGTGTTATTAGAGTAGATAAGTGGGCTTTATATATATATATATATATATATTATTTTAAATTAAATATAATTTATTATTATAGAATATATATCTTTAAATTTATAGATTATTTTGTAATGATATATTATGTATATATATAGTAATTTTAATTGACGAAAATCGAAATTGGAAAATGCAAATAAATAATATTAAAAATAAACTTTACTATGGACTTAGTTTACTACATAGATATAAATATAAATTTAATATTAATACTTTAGTTATGCTATATTTTTCTTTTTTTCATAGTCATATTAATTATTGTTCTATTATATGGGGAAGTACTTACCATAGCAATATAAAATGTATTCAAATTTTACAAAATAAATGTATGAGAGCAATATATAAACTTGATAACAAAACCAATATTGATTACATTTTTTTAAGACATAACATTCTTAAATTTAAAGATATAATAAATATATCCATTTATAAATATATGTTTAGAATATATAACAATCATTATTTGCATAGTTCAATTTGTAAGTTATTTACCTATAATTGCTTTTTATATACTTTTAGGTTAAATAGAACATTCTTAATACCAAAAATAAGATTTGATCATGATAAATTTAGTATTCGTTACAAAGGCGCATATTTATGGAATTCTTTAAATACAACCACATCATCTTTGACGAATTTGAATACTTTTACAATACATATTAAAAACATGCTTTTAAATAGTTATATGTAATCACTTACACCTTATCTGTATTGTTTGTTATCTTATTTACATGATCATCTTTTCTTCTTTTTAGCTCTTTTAAATTGTTCGTATTGTACATATTTTTATCTCTAGCCTTTGGTCTTTAGTTTTCTTTGATTTTTATAGTTTAACTTATTTATTATTTTAGTATCTTTTTACATTTTTTAATATTTTATTATATATTTTTATTATATTTTATTATTATTTTATTGTTATATACATGATGATTTCTTGGTATTGAGAGATATATTTAATTTTATTGTATTGCTTTTTTATGAGACAGAACACGAATGAACAATATAGAATTGTAAAATATTTATTTATATTTATTCATTTTGTATTTATTCATTTTGTATTAATTCTCTCATTACCAAGAGCAGGTTGGTATCTCGATAAGTTCAATAGAACTTCTATACCATACCTGGGTTTTTGATCTCGGTCATCAACTGAATCTGATATTATTATTATTATTATATATATATATTATATATAATATTATATAATATATATTATATGTTATTGTTATTTATAAATAATGGTAAATTTCTGTTATCTATTTTACATAAATAATAATTTTTTACATATATTTAAGATAACAAAACTAAATATAGTTTCAAAACTATATACACATTATGTAGTTAAGAATATATATACATTTTAATTATATTTGATAAAATAATATATATATATATATTAATATTTGGTTGTCTTTTCCTACCATGACGGTGGAGATTGTATTGTTCTTTCACAAATAGAACATATTAATTTTAATAAAGTTTTCTGGGAATAAGTGAAATCTTTGATGTACCTGTGTGAACATCGTTATAAAATATAATATAATATATCTCCATATAGGTACCTGCTTCCAAGTGGAATTACATCCAATTATTATTTATTAAATAGTATAATTATGTATAATTAATATATATATATATATAATATATATATAATTTTAATAATAATATATATAATATATATTATAATATATATAATATATATTATTTATATAATAATAAATTATAATATATATTATTATTAAAATTATATATATATATATATATATATATATATATATATTAATTATACGTAATTATAATATTTAATAAATAATAATTTGATGTAATTCCAATTGGATGCAGATATCTAATTAGAAATGTATTCAATAGTTCGCCTTCTTTTCTGTTATTTTTTAGTATATCTTACCATATGATCTACACAATATCCAATCATCATATTAATTCTAAAGTAATTATAAACTATCTGAACTCTATGTAATACATTGTTTTATGATTTATTTATATATTAATTTATTTATATATTTTTATATATTATATACTATTTTGTACTATATTAGTTAATAAAAAATAGTATATAATTTATAAAAATATATAAATAAATTAATATATAAATAAATCATAAAACAATGTATTACATAGAGTTCAAATAGTTTATAAGTACTTTATAAATAATATGATGATTGGATATTGTGTAGATCATATGGTAAGATATACTAAGTAAGAGGACAATCGAAAAGAATACGTATATATATTTATATTTTAAATACTATATTTTATTTTATTATATATATACGTTACGCTATACCCCATGGTGTATAACGGTAGTAAACACCAGTTAACTATATTGGTGTATAAATAAATTTTATTAATTCATCAATTAATTAAAAATTATTTATAATAGGTGTAAACGAATTTATAAATAGAATAACCAAAGATTTTCCAAAGGAAAGATATTGCACTCCCTATCTATCTCTAGTACCTTTAAAAATGTAAATTTAAAATGAATCTGACCATTAACACTAGATGGCGAAATAGTATATGAAATATTATAACATGTGATATTTTAATTAAGAAATTAAGAAATTACTATACATACTTTTACATATTACCATACATTCTTATTATCTGACTAATACCGCTAGATGGCCATATCGAATTAGTAGGTTACACAAATATACACAAGTGCAATATCTTTCCTTTGGAAAATCTTTGGAATAACTATACATTACTATAAATATACCTACACATTATAATGTGTATAAATAAGTATAGACCTATAGGTCTATACTTATTAGTCTATACGTATACGTCGTAGGTCCTATAGCATATAAGTCCTATATCGTATATGTGTCAATCATCAGTACGTAATAGAAATATATTATCAGGGGAATGCGATTATCTAATCATCACGTGATAAGCTTATCAATGTTTCTAAATAAGAATTATTTATAAATATGAACTATTCTAAATATGTATTATATATAAATATTAATAATTATAAATATATGATAACTATTTTTATATAACATACTTAGTATATTTGATAGGTGTTACATATATAAATATATTATATATATATATATATATAATATATAGGTCGGTAATTAAAAAGTCACTAGGTTAGCTATAATATTGATATATTGATTAATAATTATTAGTATTATTTAAAATTATTTAAAAAAAAATTATTCAATATTTCAAAAGTAAAATCAGTATATTACATTTTATCAAAAAAAAACAATTGTATGATTGAATATTTTGAAAAACAAAGTACTTATTCATATTTACCATTAAATTACTAATATTGTAATATATTAGTATACTATTGTACGTATAATACTATACACTAATACTAATATCTATATGTGTATATCCTATAGAATATAGTCCTATATATATATATATATATATATATATATATACTAACTTAGTGATTTCTACTAGGATATGTATTACAGATTCATTGTTGTCAACACACTTAGCAAATCTTGCGAAAACAAATTTCTATAATTTTTAAATTTGATAATACATTAATATTATGTATTAAATATATTATGTTATTCACAAATTGACAATAACTAGTTATATAATACGTATATGTAAATAAATAATGTATGCGTTTCTACGAGTAAAAATGGATATTGTAAATATAACAATATTTTTATTGTATATATATATATATATATACAAAATATAAGCCGCATTCTATAATTATCTACCTACACCTATTCTTATATAATACTCTCTCGCAAATAATATCTATATAATATCTAGGTAAGTATAATAATACAACTATATTAATAATATAATACATTATTAGAATTCTGTAATGTTAATAATATGTTCAAATTATTATGTATATAGTATATATATATACATATATATATATATATATATATATATATATATATATTTTTTATTTAACTTGATTATATTTTTATTTTTGTATTCCGTTTTTTCGTTATGATAAAACAGATTAACCAACGTATAATGATCTGGGAAACTGTACAATGTACCACATATTGACTAACTGGCGCATAACTTAGTAGAATTTCATCTCCATTCCTTATCATGAATTTGTTCTGAGTAATATTTGATTATATCTATTAGTATTGCATATCTATTAGTTAGGTAGTTATTCATAACTACATAACGTAGTGTTACTATTTATATTATATATATATATATATATATATATATATATAATATATATAATATATGTATGTATGTATGTATGTGTGTATATGTGTATATGTTGATGTGTGTATATGTGTACGAAGTATGTAGGTATTACCTATAGGTATCTAGAATACTAGATATATGTACTTATAATCTATAGATTAATATATATATAAGGAAATATAACAACGATGGGAAAACGTATTTAATATTTTATATGTATATATTATTATTTAGTTACTGGATTCATTTTATGTTATTAAAAGTTTACTGGTACAATTGAAATTTATGAATAATGAATATGATATAATATATACATAAATAAATTAATATATTCGCAAATATAAATACTAATGTATATTAACTAAAACTAACCTCTTCGGTTATCAGGCAATGGTCGTAGTCTTGTGTGTTATTATAGAAAGATAAATCTTCTTTTTTTAAATTTCGAATATTATAACTGAATATATATTACATTATATAAATTATACATATTATAATTAATGTGACATATATTAAATGAATTAAATATATAAAAGTATTAGTAATACTATCACTAATGTGCTGACTAGGTAGAATATATCCAATACATACGTCATATAACTAATTAAATACTGCAGTAAATTATTCTTCTCTATATGAAGTGGAAATGATTTTAATGTATAAGTAAAATAATATAATGTTATATATAATCAATTAACTGGACTAAGTAAACAAATGTTACATCATCACTTTACATCCATGTTACGTATATAATAATACGGTTTATAACATCCGTATAGCCATTATGTTATAAACCTTATTACTATACCTTTGCAAAGGATATAGTTTTATCATAATTCAAGTTTAATTATCTATTACGAATGTGCAATAAGTATTATGTTTATATTATGTAATACAATATAATTACGTTTTTATGAGCATAAGCAGAATTTTTTCAATTGGCTCTTTCTATTTAATTTCGTAAGTTATAAATATATGATTATTAATTTAGTATTCGATTATATTATGTAATTCCAATATATATATATATATATATCGTTTAATTAATATATATTATGCTTTTGGAAGATCTATTTATTGAATCTTTACCATTATTATGTACGTATATTTTTCATTGCTAAAATGAACACTTATCATATGATTATTTATAATGCTACATAATTATAATAACCATACTAAAGCACATTATATTCTTCTTATCTTTGTAGAAAAGATCTACTTTGGGGAAATTATCCGGATCCATGGATTTAATGATGGGTTCAAAGTTATCTTAAATAATAAGACTCTCTGTAGTATACTGGTACTATTGTATCATTCCTCTGCTGATCCAATACGCGGGACAATTGAATTTGATATAGGGTAGATAACAATGCATCGTTAACACTCGTACGCGTTATGATGCAATACACTACATGTTTAGCGCAGTTGTCCTGTTATCTCATAGGTCACGAGATTAACATGAATACATTCCGATACTATCTTATAGGCAGTGATGTGTATTACATAACAATGCACTCATCGTTTTCTTACGTAATCAATAACAACATATTATATTCGTAATATGTGTTATGCCGACGTTAAATATACGTGATTTTATTTTAATTATTATAAAAGTATCAGATATACTTATGTATATAATAATAATATTTATTAGAAGAATTTTAATATTTTTTTTCTGTTAAATTATAATGATATTTATATAATATTTACTTCTTAAGGGCTTAAAATAATATATCTATTATATTAATATTAATGTATATCATACAAACGTATTTCATAGTATTAGTGAAAACAATATGTTATTCTCTACTTATATTTGTCAATATCTTACTTATATTTAAGTTGGTTTATTTTATCTTAAACTATATACAAGTTACTATTATTAAGTCTATATTATTATTTCTATATAAATATATACTGACCATTAAGAAAATATATAAATATGTTAATTGTAATAGCCTTTTTAAATAAATTATTAAATTAATTAATTTATATTAATATATTTATATTTCCAGTTATTTATATAAATTTAATTATCTTTATAATTTCCAGTTATATATATATATATATATATATATATATAATTAAATAACAGTTGTATTACTTGCATGTAACAATAGGTATTATTCATACATTTTCGTCCCTCATATTGAATGAATGAATGAATTATATTTATTTTACTTATAAAATATAAATAAATAATTAATACACATGTCATATGTATACATTACAATATAGTTATATAATGAGTAAACATGGCACCCTTTAATAGAAATATGCTTTCGAGAAAGATTCCACACTATTGTGTTTAAATAACAAGTTTTCTAATTGATTATGAACTAAAATTTTGATCTTTGAACAATGATATATCATAGTATATATAGAATCGATAGATTGGGATTTTAATATTGAAAATAGTTAAACTGATTTTAACTAAATTTAAATTAATATTTCAAAATAATTAAAAAATAGGTACCCTTAATCTATTTCTAATAGATCTAATTCTAATATAAATTCTGATAGTACTTGACTATTTATATTAATTAAATTGTTGTACTTAAATACACAAGGTATATACTGTATTAAATACTGCATTAATAGTGCTAATAGCCATGGGCTAAACTTTAGGGGGGACGGGGGCGATATATATACACCCCTGAAAATATAATGGGGGGATATTCCACACTATCAAATTATTATTAAATAAATTATTATATATTAATAATAATTATACCATAATACAAATGTATGGTATCATATCTAATTATACATGACACACGAAATGTAAATTCATTTTACTGTAACTTCAAAATCTAATTACTCAGATATTCTAAACAAATAAATATTTATTTTGTACATTTTCTAACAATTGTTAGATATATTAATATATAATTTATTTGTCAGAGTTCATGACAAATTCCAACCACCAATATCTGATATACCATGCCAAACCCTTGGAAAGATAATAAATTTAAAAATCTATTTTTCCAAGAAAAGTGGTATAAAGATTATCATTGGTTATACTATGATAAGGATGTGAAAGTTTGTTATGTTATATATGTAACATGACTGATTTCAACGGTATTAATAAAGGAGAACGTACTATTTCTATTTGATTCAAAAATTGGAAAAAATCTATTGAAAAATTTAATAATCATAACAAATCATATTGATAACATTTAATGTATTCTAAGTTTAGAAAGCAGCACAATAATATTATCACAAATTAATGAACATTTCACTACAGACCAAATAATATGGAGAGGAATTCTGAAGAAAATGATAACTACAATAAAGTATCTATCCAGTGAAGGAATTGCATTACGTTTGTTTCTGACGAATGACATTTTCTTAACCTATTACAATTAAGAGCCGAAGATAATACTAATATGTTGAGAGCTTTAAATACTAAGCATACATATATAAGTTCAAATATTCAAAATGAAATACTAGAGATAATATCTCATAAAATTATAAAACCAATCTTCAAACAAATGAATGAAGAATCAACAGAATTTGGAATAATTGTAGATGGAACACAATATATATGCGGCATAGAACAAGAATATATCTGTATTCGTTATATTACGAGTACATTTGATGTAAAAGAGATGTCATAGGATTGTATGAAAATAATACAAATACAGGAGAACATATTTATAATATTATAAAAAATGTGTTGATAAGAACTTGCCCAAGCAACCAGAATCTAGTTGCCGCAACGTAAAATTAAAGGTCAAATAATATGTTCCACTAGGTGTTCGAATCATAGGTAGTTTGTGAGCTGAGAAACGGTTTCCTTTTACATACAAAAAATCAATAGTGGAACGTATTATTTTACCCATAAATAAACACCTAGTGGAACGTATATTTTTACCCATAAATAACACTTAGTGGAACGTATATTTTTACCCATGATTAAACACCTAGTGGAACGTATATTTTTACCCTTAATAAACACCTAGTGGAACGTATATTTGTACCCATGATTAAACACCTAGTGGAACGTATATTTTTACCCTTAATAAACACCTAGTGGAACGTATATTTTTACCCATAAATAAACACCTAGTGGAACGTATATTTGTACCCATACACAATAAAAAAGAAACGTAAAACAATTCATTCATTTATTACAAGGAACAATACACAAAATACGGATATGATATAACACGTAAATAATATATATAATAATAAACTGGGAATGCAAGGGTATATTTATAATGATAATAATATAAGTATGTATACATAAATGATCATATATGATTATAATATACATATATAGTATATAGTATGCGAATATAGAAGTGTTGTTCATTAAATAGCACAGTGTATAATTCCAGATATATATATATATATATATATATATATATATATATATATATATACGAAATTCACGAAGACGATATCGGATCCTAGAGATGATCTTTAACATATTCATGGAGATATTCACCATAGCTAAGCAGGAAGATCATCTTGTTTATTCTGAAATTATAAATTGTATATTAATATAAATCAATTATGATGACACAATCATATATATATGTGTATACTGTAACTAGTTGTATATAATGAATAATAGACTAGCTGGACCATACAAGTACAAACAGGTGCAAGGTATCGCGTGGTACATTTATCCCTTAGCCAATCAGGGAGACCTGCGTTCCCTAGGCACACACGCAGTGCGTGTGTCAACCTAATTCCTAAAGCAGTAAACATGTTACATAATGGGACGTCCGATATCTAGTTCGTTAGCATAATATGGAACGTTCCATTATGCTAAGCTGTACAGACTGGTCTATTACGGATAGCAACATGATATATATATATATATATATATATATATATATGTATATATGGCTATATATGACGGTCGGCATACTTTATAAATGAACATCGTGTGTAGGAGGTAATTTACAACTGAATATAGGTGTAAGTTGAACCAATGGTGGTTTTAGGTAGAGGTGTAACTATTACAGGAATCAGGGGTGAAGATGAGGGCATCATTGGTAATGGCAAGGTCGTCATTTTATACTATAACTTACATATATGCGAATTTATATACACTTAGGCATATCATGTACACCCTATTACTAAATATATATATACGAATATAATTATATCAACATAACAATATTTAACATGTGTACTATATTCATAGAGCTAGAGAGAAACTTTCTCTCTAGTTCTGTGACTATATTGCATCATATTGTATATTAATCTAGGACATCAGGGGATTTAAATTAGACAAAGGCCGGTAATAGTTTATATATAGATTTTACATAATTACACACACATACATGCATGACGTATGCATTGCACGTATAGTTATATAAGTATATATATATATATATATATATATATAATAATATTTATTTATTGAAATCTCATATATATATATTGAATACAATACAAATAGCGGATACAAATGGACCCCTCAAGAAGTCATATACTTGTACATGTTATAAATAACTGTGAGAGGCCCCGGACAATACAATACAAATAGTAACATTTTTTTTCTTGTGTTTTGATTTATCGTTTATTAAGTTCTTTATAAACACAAGAGAAAATCAAGAACTGCCTGGAGTCGAACCCGGGACCTCTGGCTTACTAGCTTTTGGTTGTCCCTCTGAGCCATCGACCCCAGGCTAAATATATATATATATATATATATATATATATATATATATATATATATATATATATATATATATGTATGGATGTATACATTAAATACTAACTTCTGTATCTTGACTATTCAATTTGTCGGACTAGAAGCTGGCAAACAAGTTTAGATACATGGCATTCACGAAGACGATACCGGAGGAGATCCCGGATAGCATACGGAGGACGTCTAGGGCGGTAACGGAGATGATCTTGAACATATTCATGAAGATATTCATCTAGCCAAGAAGGAAGAAAACTACTGATGATCTTAATTATCCTGAAATTATAAATTGTATATTAATAAATCAATTATAATGACACTATAATATTTATATGTGTATACTAACTTCTAACTTATGCATCTTGACTATTCAATTTGTCGGACTAGAAGCTGGCCAACAAGTTTAGATACATGGCATTCACGAAGATGATACCGGAGGCGATCCCGGATAGCATACGGAGGACGTCTAAGGCGGTAACGGAGATGATCTTGAACATATTCATGAAGATATTCATCTAGCCAAGCAGGAAGAAAACTACTGATGATCTTAATTATCCTGAAATTATAAATTGTATATTAATAAATCAATTATAATGACACTATAATATTATTAGAATTGAATAATTATTAAAATAATATATAATTAATTGTTATTAGTTAATAATAAGTATTGATAAATAATTATTAATTAGTAAATTAAAATTGAATAATTATTAAAATAATATATAATTAATAATTATTAATATACAATTAATTGTTATTAATTAATAATAAGTATTGATAAAGAATTAATAATCAGTAAATAAGAATTGAATAATTATTAAAATAATATATAATCAATAATTTATAATATAAAATTAATTGTTATTAATTAATAATAAGTATTGATAAATAATTATTAATTAATAATTATTAATATATAATTTATTTTTATTAGTTAATAATAATTATTGATAAATAATTATTAATTAGTAAATTAAAATTGAATAATTATATAAATAATATATAATTAATAATATATAATTAATTGTTAATTAATAATAAGTATTGATATATAATTATTAAAATAATATATAAAAAATAATAAGTATTGATAAATAATTATTAATGAGGACATTAGAATTGAATAATTAATAATTATTAAAATACTATGTAATTAATAATTAATAATTTTACAGCACTAATGTATATATATATACACATATATATATATATATATAATCATATTATTAATAGTTGTATGTTATCTATAGATATTATAATTATATATGTATACATATTATAATATTTATTTGTATATAATATACTTAATTTAATATTTGTATACTATATATATATATATAATATATTATATATTATAATAAATTATTGATATTAAATGATAAAAATAATAAAGTATTTATTTTAAAATTCTAGGTTTTAAAGATTGTTATTAAGTTTTGTTTGCCTAGTTGTAAACCAGTTATAATTTTATAACAATGCATAATACATATTTACACATGTATATAAACGCAAATATATAAGTAAGTGTTATTAGTTAATAATAAGTATTGATAAATAATTATTAATCAGTAAATTAGAATTGAATAATTATTAAAATAATATATAATTAATGTTATTAATTAATAATAAGTATTGATAACTAATTATTAATTAGTAAATTATAATTGAATAATTAATAATTATTAAAATAATATATAATTAATAATTAATAATATACAATTAATTAGTATTACTTAATAATAATTATTGTTAATAATTATTAATATATAATTAATTGTTAATTAATAATAAGTATTGATATATAATTATTAAAATAATATATAATTAATAATAAGTATTGATAAATAATTATTAATTAGTAAATTAGAATTGAATAATTATTTAAATACTATATAATTAATAATTCATTATTTTACAGCACTAATGTATATATATATATATATATATATATATATATACATTAATATATATATATATATATATATATATATATAATATTATTAATAGTTGTATGTTAGGGGCAGGGTTATTTCGTCCGCTGGTCATCTCGTCCGTCACTTCGTCCGCAAAATGTAGTCACTTCGTCCGAAATATAGTCATTTCGTCCGATCTAAAAAGTCGTTTCGTCCGACCATATTTTTATATAATTATATACAGTTTTAACTAATATATTTAATTAAATATATACTATATAGTACTCTATCATAACTGTTATTATTTTGTTTAGAATTATACGTATTTTAAAAATAATTAATTACAGATAATTTATACGAAAATCTTATATTTCAATTTATATTATTGTTATATAGTTAATTTATATTATTACATCATTTAAATATCAGAGTAAATATGTTTTATGATCACAGTATATTTTATACTTTTTTACAGAATATTAAATAACAGAATATCAGAGAATAATAACAGAATACCATTTGTATATATTGTATACTGTATAACACCATATATTGATACGCATACATGTATATATAAAATAAAACATATATTTACACATAGAAGCCAGTGCTGTAACGCCCACTGCACACATACATATTACGTAATAGATTGTATTGTGTTATATATAAATACATAAGTATTATTTATAGTGAAATTATAATAACACATTATTTGGAATGTACATTTATTATGCCAGGCTGTCCCCTGCTCAGTGTATTATTCTCGCCCGTATAATTAATACTACGACGCCGGCGTCTACTCGCTATTACTATTCGCACTGTACATTGTACAGTGTACATTATGGACTGATGAGTATCTATAGATATACCGTAGTGAGTGCCTCGGCTATTCCGGACAGGATTTGTGGGCGGTCAATCCACTATGTCATTTTAATTCTAATAATAATATAAGTATTACGTCAGAATTATACGTATTTTAAAATATAATTAATTACAGATAATTTATACGAAAATCTTATATTTTCAATTATATCATTGTTATATAGTTAATTTATATTATTACACCATTTTAAATATCAGATTAATATGTTTTATGATTTCAGAATATTTTATACTTTCTGACAGAGTTTTGAATACCATACTAACATCTGCAATATGTTTAAATATTTGTAGGAATATTCATATATTTCAGAATAATTAATCGATTGAAGAAAGATAAGAAGATAACAGTTAATATGTTTTAATTACGTATCGATCAAGTTATATCGCTCGGGTAAGATAGTATTATTTATTATAATAAATAAGTATTCATTTTAATTAAATGTTATATGTATTTAAAACAATATGATATGTAATAACAATATGCATATTACATGTAATGTAAATAAATACATATATAAAATAAATTTAAAATATGTAGACAATTAGTTGAAAACTATTGTATTTTTTTTCTCAGTTAGAGATGCAATACGTCTAAGTGTTCGGCGTATCGATAAGTTCCCCGAACCGTATGTATCCCATATAGTATACAGATCAGCCTCAAAACTCCTGAAAATTGTAATATTAACATTTATAAATAAATAATATTGTCTATAAACTTTAATAAAACTATCAGAATTATTCAAATACAATTGTTATATAAATTTGTAATTATTGTAATTCATTTTTATTCCTACAGATAGGTAGATATATATAGGTAAACATAGATAAGAAAACACAATATATATCTTATATATTATTTCACAAAGTTGTTAAATAAATAATTATTAATTAATTATTTTAAACATATTACTATAAATAGTATAATTACTAACTTTGTCGTTGATCTTTGCTGCCGTATTACTTTACCATGCGAAAGTAGTCGAGATGCTTGTGTTAATGCCGTAGTTGACTCGGCATGTAAAACCGCAATTAGACTGGGTAGTAATAGGAAATAATATAGTAATATGTTATGACACAGAAAACATTAATATACTGTTAACATCAGAGTGATACCATATATTTTCAAATATAATAATATCCTCATTATATTATATATATATATTCAAACTTGTACATATTTGTGTTTGCTCCGCATTTTACATTCAGTCTGTGGTGGAAACCCTCCTGGTCATTATTAGTTCGAATGGTCATTCTGAATACTGACCAGTCAGCCGGCCTCCAAAACCCATCAACCCATACATTAGATATATAATTAAATATATTCTCTAATCTATTATCCGTGTTATTGGCCTTCAATAAGTGTAGACCATTTCTGTAAATAGTAAAAAATTATACAAGATTATTTATAATAAATTGTTCATAAATATTTACTATTTAGTTAAGATATTTTTAATAAAATGTAGTTATAAATAAAATCAAGTAGGGGATTTATATTAATATTATATATATATATATATATATATATATATATATATATATATATATATATATATATATATGTTTACATACTGAATATCTTCAGATTTCAAAAAAAGTAAACTCATTGTTTGTCGTAATAATTTACGTATCATTGCGTTATTTGAGAAATCCGGTTTTAATCCTTCGTTAGATATCTGTATTCAATATAGGTATATATTTATATATTAGTCTAAAGTTATACTAAATATATTGATATACATACCCGTTTCCATATAGCTTGATTCCAATGGAAGCTACATCCACAAAGCTTAATTAACGGGTATTTTTTTCTCATAATGCTCCATAGGGATCTTTCAAAATCCAGCATTAAATATTTAACAGTAATCAGATAGTCTGATAGGTGGTCTAGTACTACAGAATAGTCACGGGATTCTATATTTTATAAATGTAAACAGTTATATATTTAATCTATTATATATATACATATAAACAATTAGAGTTAAAATATGTATTATATATTATAGTGTATTACTTTTAAAACATATTTTATAAAATAATATACTAACTACTACCACTCATCAATACCGATACAAGTAATACTTGTTTAATATTTCTATCAGATTTAAGGAATCCTCTGATTGTCCAAAGTTGTTTAAAAGGATCCCTTATAACTCTGAAGATACCATCAGCATATATGTATTTGCATTTCTTAAGTAAGTCTAGTTGGGTTTGTGTTGCAAATATTAGATGCCTCCTTTCTTTAACCTGGTATATAAAGAATATCCTATTACATTTTCTAATATAATAAATATACATATTAATTTTATATATATTATATGAATATATATATATATATATATGAACATACCAGATTTGGTTGACATTTCTTGCATAATATTAATCATTTGGTAGACATGATTATTTGGAGGACAATTTCGTGTCCACCAAATAGTTTAGGGCAATAATGTATCACTTTTGGTATAAATTTGACTTATAATAAAATTATATAATTAATATATAGGAAATAAAGTTGTATATTATTTATTAATAATTTAAAAATCAATAGAATGGGTAAGTTTAAATAATGATTGAATTTTCACTCTATATATATTGGATCCATAAAAATAACTGTTTAGTAGACACACCATTTTCAATGAAATACGTAGTATTGTTGGATATATGTCTATAGGGAATTGATGGATTTAGACTTTATATTACATATGGATCATATATATAAAATAAAAAAATAAAATATTATATTAATAAAAAATATACATTTTAATTAATTTATTATTTATTTTTATTATATTTTGAAATAATAAATGGAATGATTCATAAATACTAAGGTAATACAAGTATTTTTATTAATTTAAAATTTAATATTTAAAATTTAATAATCTTAAAATATATATTAAGATTATTATTAAATATATACTTAACATTTAAATAGAATAATGTTTAATTGTGTATTCAATATATAATTATATATATCCATAATCATGTGTATTAAAATATAAATATTTATAAATACTAAGGTAATACAAGTATTTTTATCAATTTAATATTTAAAATTTAATAATTTTAAAATATATATTAAGATTGTTAAATATATACTTACTATTTAAATATATAGAATAATTTGTAATTGTGAATTAAATATATAATTATATACATTCATAATCATATGTATTAAGTAATTTATTAAGTAATTTATCGTGTAAGAAAAAAAATGTAAGATTTTAAATTTTACCAGGTAACATTTTTAAATATTCTATTAATAATTAATTTAATTGAATTGGGTTTTACCAATAGTAGTTTATAATAGTACACATACTATTAGTTGTTATTGTAAACTTTATATGGATAGTTATATTCAATATACTAATTAAATATAACATTGCATAATAGGATTATTATAATTATTATTATAATCATTATTATATTATAATGATTATAGTCAAAATATAGTTTAAAAATAATCAACACACTAAAAGCCCACATACTTCATTATACGAATTAGTAATTACATAAATATATAGTATTCATGTCATTATATAATTAATATAATATTATAAGAATACTCGTGTAATTTAAATAATTCGATTAAACATGTTACGGACATAGACTCTATCAGTGATATAGTCTATCATATAGTCTGATACGTTAATATCAAAGAAGGCCGCCGATTATTATTATTATATTGTTAGAGTTCAATTTTTATTTTGGGGTTGTTTAATTTATTTGGTTTTGTTTTATTTTTCTGTATTTATTAGCTGCATTATAATGAACTCTGACATTATTATAATAACAATCGGCGGCCTGCTTTAAGATAATTCCTATAATAGACTATATCATAGAGTATTAAAAAAAATCACGATATTTAACCTAGTACCAGGTATATTATATACTATATATTATATTATAAATTATAATTTATAATATATAATAACTTATTAAATAAGATATACAAAATTGTCATACTTTTTTTTAATTTGTATACAACCTTATATTTATTTACATTTTTAATATAATTACTACTATATACTTCCATTATATATATTATATACATGGGAATACGGACGTTAGGCAAACATTAAATAACTATAAATATCAAATGTCACAAATGTGGCCAAGGTGTATGTCACTCTAATTCATTATACGCTCTAAGAGCGTATAATGTACCACTAAAACTGAAAATAAAATCTTAATGAGAAACATGTATATATGGAATAATTCCTTTTGAAAAATATATTTATAAACCATTCGTATTAATATATATATATGATATTTACACATACGAGTACCATCCTATTTGCGTATTGATATTTGTGGGTTGTTTGATTTATTTTGTTTAATTTTATTCTTCCGTTTTTTTAACAAGCACGCCTTGTGCTGTTATAATATATAATATAAATAATAGGGCCACGTAATGTTGCTATTTAATTTTTACCTACCATCCGTATCATCCTATATATATTAACCTTTATATGTAATAACATATATATTAACAACATTTTTAGATTATTATATTATTGAATGTATTAAATATTAACAGGTAATGCCTTGTACTTATTGTTATATATTGTATTTATTTATATGCGACGATATTGTACATCTACGTGATATCAGCGAATATACGCATAGTGCCTGGTATCATAATGCACGTACATTCCTACCATCTCGCATGACCCCCCCCCACGCGCAGACGGCTGTGTATATATAGCGGACCGCCGCTATGTATAATCACTTGAAGAATAAGTATAACCAATAAACGTACATAAGCCTTGACGTAACATCAATAAGCGTCCAACCTCACGTCCAATGAATATCATCCTGCCACGTCAACCAGTGAGAGAACGTTAGGAAACATCTACCCCCACGCCCAATGACTATAAACAATCATGAACCCTACACCAACTCCTTCCTTTGATTTGCACAATGAAGATCGGCTAGACGAGCTGAAAATGTTGTTTAACATTTTATTTACGTCCTCGCCATTACCCACTACATCCGGTATGATATCCTGTACACCCTCGCCGTCACTCATGACCTCCGTGACGCCCCAGCCACTACCCACGACATCCGGTACGCTTTCGCCCTTGCCCACTATATCAGGTACATATTCGCTACGCCCCCGCTGTCACCCACGACATCTGTGACGCATCCGACATCACACATAATACCCGATATGTTCTCAACGTCACCCGTGACCCTCTCGATCTCACCCACAATATCCGTGACCCCCTCATCATCACCCCCACCATCCGTGATGCCATACAGCACCATACACAATGCATGTATTGCCATCCCCATGGCCACCTCCAACATGATATCCTTCTTCCATACGTGAGAAGAGGGAATGACCCCAACCCCTCTTCGATAACCAATAGGGAGAAGAGGGGTTGTTATATATTTCATTTATATATATGCGTCGATATTGTACATCTACGTAATATCAGCGCATATACACCTAGTGCCTGGTATCACGACGCACGTACAATGTATGTTTCTGCCGTCTCGCATTACCGCCCCATGCTCAGACATCTGCGGTGGTCCGCTATATATAATCTCTTGAAGAATAAGTCTAACCAATTAACGTAAATAAGCCTTGACATTTTACTCCCATATATACACACAACTTAACAGTGTAATATATTAGTATTACACAACTTAGACAGTGATTAATACATAACAACAATTTATATATATATATAATAATTTGATATAATATATTATATGTATACACAAATATCCATGCATATATATATATATATATATATATATGACTAATGATCTCCTCTTCAACAATGATGGCGTACATACCGACCCCAAGTGTAAGAAGTTAATTCAACAGATAACCTCACAAGATTCTCCGCAAGCCATTGATAATTATCATTATCATAATTATTACGCGATACCTATGAATTATAATTCATAGTTATCGCGAACTACATGTGGCCCTTTAATAAAGACCTGTCACACCTTACGATACTTCTATGTTAACTTCTTAAAAAAGATGTCGAATACCTAATATATTCAATAACATGGAAGAATAAATATACTACTCTATCATATTATGCGACAAAGAAGAAGATAACAATTCAAGTAGACGCTTCATACAATTACTTTGACGCCATCCTCCTACATCCATCCAACAAGACGAAATCCCCATCACCTTCGCATCTAAGATATTCAGCCCCGCTGAGACTCGTTATGTATATATCGAAAAATAAATGTAAGCCGTAATATTCGGAATCGAATGGTTTCACATTATTAAGTCTGACCACAAGTGCAGATGATCACCAGGGTTGGGGTCAAATACACTTTATCAAATACAAATACAAATACAAATATTTATTACATTTTTATACAAATATATATCAAATACAAATACAAAATACAAATATTTACACATTAAATATTAAATCATTTGATTTAATCATATTTTAAATCATATGATTATATTTTATATAAAATAATAATCCTTATCCCTAGATTATATATATATATAGACATTGCATAGTTAGTGATTGATATGTATTGGATATATGATATTAATAGGTTAATTAAAGCAATGTAGATAGGTGGTATAATTTTTAAATATTAAGGAGAAGACGTAGAATTAGAGTAATGAATGGATAAATGATATATGAGTTCTAGAGAGAGAATCTAATATAAATATAAAATACAAATATTAAATCATAAAATAATAATTCCTATCTCTATACCAGATTGCATAATAATTAATTGAAATCTATTTTAATATATTTAATTCCTAAAGAAAATCAATAAAATAAAAAACTGTAAACAATAGACTGATTGCTTGGGATATTATAAGTTATAATTTATAACACATACATATTCTATATAGAATATTAATTTATTTATATAGTATTCATAAAATTATTGTTCTATTATATTATTTGTATTATTTAATAAATGTATTCTTTAATATAAATGGTAAATATTTTGTTAATTTTTTACATTCATAAATTAATTGTTTAAATTCTACATTCTATTAAATTATTAAATTAAAATATTTTTAAAAGTGTATTTGAAACTGTATTTGATCAAATACACGAAATACGACACTCAAATACAAATACATCACTGAATAATTATTCAAATCAAAATATAAATACGTATTTGACCCCATCCCTGATGATCACCCAGAAAAATTTCTTCACAGCACCAACCCGAGTCCAAAAAATGCTACTACGAGTGCAGCAGTAAGATTTCACGCTAATATTTTTAAAGCCAGGAATAGAGCTACGGATAAATTTGCACCTACCATCAGATGCCAGTGAACACATAGACCTTGATGTCCAGATAAGCCATTGATGTTTGGGACACAGAAGATAGAATATTTAAAATTAGAAACGGGAGACGAAACCCTTCAAGCCTTACTTTCTTCTGTATAAGTAACCTCTATTGCCATATGACACACTGACGCACTCATGGCAATACCTAAGTATACATTTTTTCCACTATAACAATATTACGTACCTCATTATATTTGATTTTTATACTCAATTCCCATTCATATACACTATGCGTGCACCAGCGCAACCATTGTAGATCATCTAAAACATGGTATCCTAGACCGGTTACTTAGCGACAACGGAGGACTATATTCGTCACAAGAGTTCCGAATATTTGCATCCGAATGGGGATTCAACCACGTGACAAGCAGGCATACCACTTCCTAAGTAACGGCCTAGCCGAGGAACCATGCAGAGCTTGAGATGTCTGAGAACTTCCAGATGTCGAAACTTCTACTATGATCTAAACCAGTAATTATCGACACAAAGCCCCACCGAACTGCTCTACAGCAACAAGTTAGCAAACCCTTTACCTAGCACCTACCCCGTAGACTTGTCGAATGAGAATAAATTATCATCCAATATGTCAACCACACGACACTAGTAAAAAACAAGACTCATTGTACCTGTCCAACATAACACCCCTCACAAACATTCACCAGCGTGACCACATATCAAAGACATGGAAGCCAGCTATGAAACTTCGGAGTTACAACATCCGCAGTATGGATTGTTCTACCTTCGGGAGAAATCTATGAGATATCCGCCTTACTTCCCCGTCGACGCCCTGTCAGGAGGTAGTACCAACACACCGAGATGCATCAGAGAATCACTCAAGACCTCTTGCCCTACCCTCTACTCCACCGATACTCGGTTCAGATGTAGTTATACCCCTCCGTAGTGTGTCATTACATTCTCATCCCAGGGATATCGCACTCACAACTAGTCCGTTGACACCCGGTCCTGATCTAGATAATCAAACCTCGTCAACCGTAGCGCTGCATTTATCTAACAATAATGTACGATCCCCACTTTTATTATTGACTTGTAGATATAAATGTATAAAGGGGGTGTTATATGCTTACATGTATATATAACTACTTATTATTATAATCTATATATTTATATATATATATCCATGTGCCTTCTACACATATGTATTCCTACCAAAGATATATATATAATGTTAGCGCTCTAAATATAGATACCAAGCTATTATTTAATAGGAATTTATATTCGCCAAACTTATTATTGTAGCCTATAGACTGTGACACAGTCCGATACAGAATTATCTGTACATCTTATACACATCCCTAATTATTATATATATATAATGTCACATATTACGACATGGCTATTGTTCACAATAAATCTCAGCATTATTATCCTCTCCTTCTTTCAAATATAATATTGTGTATAAACTAATGGATTTATTATACTTAATAATCAGGAGCCGGTTACTCTGGAAATAAAATATTTCCTATCACTATCCAGAGACAATCTCTGGATAATTCTCAGTAAATCGGGTTGTTCTGGACAAAAATACATATATTACAGCAAACAAAATAGCCTAGGTTAGATAGAGGATGGGTTGTTCTGGGAATTTTTAGCTAATTTTATTCGCGTCGGACATTAGAGTAGCTCTCAAAATATATTTGTATAAAACTTGGACAATTTGATGGTACTTAGGATAAAAAATAATTGTCCTTATTAAATTTATAATACATAGGATCAAATATTAAAATATGAAATATGGGTCCTATATAATCCTATACTATATAATATATAGTATATATATATATTTATACATAATATAAAATATAATAATGAACACACTTAGTGTTTCGAAATAATTTCTAGTTCAATATATTTCATAATATATAATATTTTTAATAGATATGATAATAAAATATTAAATAATAATATTAATATTGAATGGAATTTTATTTGTTTTATGTTTTGTTTTATATATGATAAGTATGCTAATTATATAATGAATATACTTTTTATTGTAAAAGACTTTAAAATAATGTCTAGTAAATAGCCTAAATAGTGTAAATAGGGTAATTAGCATTGCATACAGCAATCTAACCACTATAGTGGTAGTATATATACTATAGTATAGGTATACCTATCGGATTTTATTAATTATGTATAATTACTAATAGTAGTATTAGTTTTGGTTTAATTATAAATATAATTAGAATAGAATTATTTTTCATATAAAATTGTACTTATTTTGTTATCATATCATACAAATAGTATTTATTATATCTAGAAACTATATAGATATCCTGTATAATTGTAATATTATAATTAATAGTATGCAACTGAATAACATAAATTGTATTAATATTTACTTTAAGTAATACTTATTATAATTATATAAACTTAGTTTAAAACTATTATAATTATATAAAATATTCAACAAATATTATTTCGATATTGAATTGATTATATAATTGTACTTATATTATAAACTATATGATAGTATAATTAATTAACCCAGGAAACAATTATAGCCTCATAATAATTTAATTATGTGATAATAGCATATATATAATAGCCTCAAATGTTTACATTGTGATGTAAATGTATATTTATTAAATAATATAATATTAAATATTTAATAATATTATATTATGCTGCTATTCATTTGTCATGCTATTATAATAATTATGGTGTTATTAAAAGTCTATTATGTAATTATTATGCTGCTATTAATTGCATAATAGACTTATAAGAGCATGACAAATTAATATAAGCATAATTATCATGCTGCTATTATGATAATTTGTCATGCTATTATAATAATTATGGTGCTATTAAAAGTCTATTATGCAATTATTATGCTGCTATTAATTGCTTAATAGACTTATAAGAGCATGACAAATTAATATAAGCATAATTATTATGCTGCTATTATGATAATAGACATTTAATTATCTATTGATTATACTTGAAATTAAATGGGCTTTCCGAAACTATATAGAACTCTTATGTACATCCTTTAATAATCGAATTATAATTAAGTAATATTTAACTTAGGTACATAATTATATTTTGAATATTTGTAAACATTCAAAAATGAAATAAGGATTAGGAATATAGAAATATTGCTGAGCTTGATCTCGGCTAAGATATGTTTACAAAATCCCAGAGTAACCCAATAATATCTATAAATAAGGTTTGTCCTTGTTGGGATTGTCTCTGGCCAATCTCAGAGAAACCAGCCCTGGACCAGTTAATATGTGCCAACTTTCAACATAGCTTATTTTGAAAAGCCTTTCAAAATATTTTTGTAGGGTTATTTTGAGCATTTAAAAAAATTCAAA
>OZ025240.1:56795709-56863209 GCA_964019155.1 Osedax fenrisi | reverse complement strand
ATATAATTTTTTATTTTATATATTATGTTCTACTAAATTTGATTATAGTACATTAATAATAATGCTTAAATTTATATTAATATAAAAAATTACATCACAACTTAAGTTCAACTTAAGTTTTGATGTAAGTTGAATGCTGGGATGTAGTTAATGAGATATACAAAATAATTATTCTGACTAAATCAAGTTTAAAGTTTTTTAAAAATTAATTGTTACACTATATATAGTTACTAATGTATATATTATATTAATAAATGATATTAAAAATATAATTATACATATACAATTTATTTTAATTATATGTTTGCACATCCTGCAGCATATGAATTGTCTTGATGTTTCATCTTCTTCTTCACCTTTGTAGCATCCAAGCATCGTAATCTGTCTTGTTGTACTGCATATTCTGCAACCGATTATAATGAATATCCTAGCAATCCATCAAATGCAGATAAATAGGCCTGCATTCCAAAGTTAAATGTTCATACTGCCATTGTTACAGCAAATTGTTCTAGAATATTAAAATATAATTAATAAAATATAATACAAATTAATTCAACTTTTATACCTTTGAACATCGAGACTAAATCATATTATGAAAACTTTTCAACTTTTTTTACATATGGGGCTATATTTGCACTTGTTCAATAAAAAAATCTTTATTTTAATCCTGTATAATTATTTTTATATATTATAAATTTATATACCCAGATTTAATATATATATATATATATATAATATATGAACCTTCATATTTTGCTTTCTTGTAAACACAATAATCTCCACATAATTTCAAAGTCAATAACGTAGCCGGTGTAGTCAATAACTAGCAAATAAATTAATTAAATTCAATTGAATTCATATAATATATTCACTAAAGTATTTGAGCAAAAGTTATTTAAAAAATAAATATAAAAAAATAATCCATTGAATATGAAATTAATTATATTTATTATAATTTACTGATATTAAAAATAAAATACATGAAATTGGATTACGTAATAGAAACTGTAGACTTTAAATAGATATATAAAGTATGTAGTAGAAATTGTAAGTAAATAAAATAAAATATAGAGTATATACACAAATTTTGCGAAGCAAAGATATAACACTCCCTATGCATGCAACGTAATTTAGTAATATCCCCTGCCGCTGATAGCAGTAGTATCGAAATCACTGAAATAGATTTATGTTCGGCTCTGTTTGCATACAACAATGTTTTCATTGTTCTATTAAATTACATGCAATATAAATTAGTTTTTACTTACTAAATATATACTTATAGAATTTAAAACATACATATCATATTTGTTTGTTATATGTTAGTAATGAACACTTAGTTTTCATCATATAAATATTAATTTAAAGCATATTATTTAACATTTTAAAATTGTATAAACAACACATAGTTCCTAAAAGTAACCCGCTATAAGTGGCACTGGGTATTTTGTATACAAATTCGAATTACACGATTTCGCGTAAGTGTTATATCTTTCCTTCGGAAAATCTTTGGTATATATATATAGATATTACATGGTTAGTGATTGATATATATTGAATATATCAGATTTATAGGTTAATTAAAGCAATGTAGATAGGTGGGTGTATACGGTAAGGGAAGATTAGTTGTTTAAATAATTAAAATAATAGGTATATAAAATCCTGTAGAAGCAATATTTATCATGGATAAAATTGAAGAAGTATAATGTAGATAGCGAGGAGTCGATTGGGAAAGCCGAAGAGTGAGTTAATTAAATTAATATATTATACACATTTTTCTTAAAGAATCAAATATAAATACAAATATTAACACATTAAATATTAAATCATAAAATAATAATCCCTATCTCTATACCAGATTGCATAATAATTAATTGAAATCTATTAATTAAAATTTATTTGATATCTAAAGAAAATCGATATGATAAAAAACTGTAAACAATATACTGGTTGCTTGGGATATATAATTTATAACACTTATACATAAAATATAAATTAAATTCATATATATAGTTTTTATCAAATACGAAAATCAAATACAAATACATGCAATTACTGGAATGGAGGCTTATAGATTGTGAACGGAGATTAAGTGAGGTAGGTAATAGTTGGTGTAGAAACGAGATAGGATATCTACAATTAAATGTTACAGGTTACATGGAATATGTCATATGGCGATTTGAATATCATATGTATATAAATTTGAATTTTTATATAGATATTAAATAAATTGAACAATTTTTAATCAAAGTAAATTTTATAAATATTAATCATTAATTTGATATTTTGAAATCGATAATATATAAATGTTACAAACTTTATCATATAGTCGATTTCTAGAATAGAATCCTGATCATTACTTTTATATATAAAAATATATTATTTGATAAATCCAGCTTTAATAATAAATTTCCTAAATCAATTCTATAAAGATTATATATTATTATAATAAAAAATAATGAATATATATTAAATAAAATTAATAAAGAAATAATACAGAATAATAAATAGAATAATACATTTGATTAGATATATAATTGAATGTGATATTTTAATAACAAATAATGAATATACATATATTTAAAACAAATATATAAATAAACTTTTATTTTATATAAATACTAATAATGAATTACTAACATGTTTAAATAAAGGATCTTTTTTAATAATTTCTTGACCATCATGCATTTTAGTTATAATATTATTGAATTGTGGATCTTCATGATCTTTAGTGATTTAACTGGCATAGCTTTAGAGTAATTTCTCTTTAATTTGATTATAAAAGTTCTTAAAATAAATTTACAACATTCTGTATTAATTTAATTGATTAAATAGGTAATTTATATAATTTAAAATACAAACCATTGCATAAGTTTGCTATCCTACATGTTCAATTAGTATGCCTTGAAATTTACCGGCAGCAATCAAATTTGTATTATATTCCAACATCACTTTTGTTTTGACTCCAAAAAGACTTTTCTTAAATGTAATTATTCATCACCTGCAATTAATTATATATTTTTATCTTATATATTATATTCCATATTATTAAACATATTTAATATTTGTATGTACATGTTTGTACATAACAATATGTATTGGATACTACTGATTACAAAATAAATAAAGTAATATTAAATTATTGAAAATAAATTAATAAATTTATAATAATACAAAAATACACCAATACCAATAAAATAAATACCATGTAAATAATTATTAATTAAAATATTATTATTTTCAATTACAAAATGTTAATAAATAAATATTATTGACATGTCTAAAATATAATATAATTTAAAAGATATTAACAAAGATTTGGCGAATCAAAGATATAACACTCGCTACCTACGCAACATGATTAGTATTCATACATCCCGCTTCTAGCAGCAGTATCGAAATCGATTTAGATTTGCCGCAATTTGCATACTACAATGTTTTCATTACTCTTATTAAATGACTTGCAATATAAATTAGCTTTTACTTGCCACATAGATATTTATAGGATTTAAAACCAACATATCCTATTTCTATATATTAGCAATAAACACTTAATAAAATAATAATTAAAAGCATATTATTTTTCATTTTAAAAGTGCATAGTTTGATACAAATTTATATTATAAACAACACATAGTTCCAAAAAATTACCTATATATGTGGTGATGTTGGTTTTTGTATACAAAATTTAATTACACGATTGAGTGTTCTATCTTTCATTAGAAAAATCTTTGATATTAATATGAAAAATTTTATTATCTAAAATTTGAATATTGGATGTTAAATAATTATATACAATTAGTTTATTAATTATATATTATTATTTGGTAACCAGTGTTCTCGTGCGAAGTGATTTCATGGGGAATGATATTATACGGATTGGTGATTTCGTGTGTAGTTTAAATTCTACTATTTATAAATAATTATTTATATATATTATCATTTCACACGAGATCATTCGCCACAAAATTACTTAATACGATATTATTGGTATTCTATTATTTAACTAATTATTTTTTATTATATTACACATATCATTGATTATATAATTAAATAAAAACCATTCGATAACTCCTGTTCTGTTTTGCACTTGATTCTAAAAGATTATTATCATAAAGTTAATTATATATGATATTATAGATTAAATATATATATTACGATATTTATAAGTTTTAATTTTAGCGTTATACTACTCTAAACAGTGAAATTAACAGATATAATTAAGAAGAAATTTACAAATGATAAAGAATACATATGTAATTGTAAATGTAATTGTGGAATTATAAACTACTAAATACCAATACAGTATTAATATAAACTGCGAGATAATAATACCAAAGATTTTGCGAAGCAAAGATATAATACTCCCTATGCATGCAACGTAATTTAGTAATATCCCCAACCGCTGCTAGCAGTAGTATCGAAATCACTGAAATAGATTTAGGTTCGGCTCTGTTTGCATACAACAATGTTTTCATTGCTCTATTAAATTACATGCAATATAAATTAGCTTTTACTCACTAAATATATACTTATAGTATTTATAACATACATATCATATTTGTTTGTTATATATTAGTAATGAACACTTAGTTTTCATCATATAAATATTAATTTAAAGCATATTATTTAACATTTTAAAAGTGTATAGTTAAATACGAATTTAATTATAAACAACACATAGTTCCTAGGTGGCACTGGGGTATTTTGTATACAAATTCGAATTACACGATTTCGCGTAAGTGTTATATCGTTCCTTCGGAAAATCTTTGATAATACCGTACAAATGTAAAATAATTATACAATATGCATTATCAGTGAATTATTATTTAAATATTACATATATATGTATTATATAATAGTGTTTAACATCATATATATTATGTAGTGATGTAAACAATTTGATTATTTAGATTAGAATATTAAAAAAGTATTCATGGGATTAAAGTAGTAGTATTAATATTTTTGTGTACGGTATTAGTATAGCAGTTATTTCATAATTGGAATTTTCAGTTTTCTATAAGCAATAAATATAGTATATTAAGTAATTATAGTATTATTTAATACTTTAAAATATTAATAATGTATTACTATAATATTAATAAATATATGAATTATAATATCATATTATAAATATACACAAGTATGTTAAAATGGTTTTCGCCGAAGATTACAAATAAACTACCCTGTTTGGTTAGAACGGACAAACGGCAATTTTATTTAAAACTATATTTATTAAATTACTTTTATTTCTATATTAACTAATGCTGATTGTATATTTTTCATAATGTATAACTATTATATTGTTAACAATATTTAATATGATATGGTATTATAATAATCATATAATATATATGGATACAGGAGAAGCAGACCACCGATATATTTAAGAGCCGCCCATCGATGTAAATATATGTTACGCTTTCACACGCTAAAATATTCCATATGAGTAACATACATACGTTGTTTATGTGTATTATCATATTAACACAAATATATATTATAATTATATACATATATATTATACATGTATAATAATATTAATAGTAACTGTACGGATTATGGTCAAAAGCTTCGCGATTGATGAGCAATTTGAATGCCCGCAAAATTGTTTATGTGAATTAGTGAATTTACAATAGCTTATGATTGGCCATTATAATTAGCGTATGTCTATTTATAGACTATCATACATGCAACGGCTTATCATTAACATGTGTGTGTGTTTTATAGGCTCACTCGGGATGTAATGCAGCTAAAAAAACTTAGCAATATTAAAAATAAACCCAACAAAACCAAACCAAACAAGTGAAAATAACTAAAACTAAAAATATTAATGTTTGTACAAACAATCATACGGCGTATGATTCATACGCTATTGTAAATTCACTAATTCGAATAAACAATTTTGCGGGCATTCAAATTGCGCATCAATCGCGAAGCTTTTGACCAGGTACCAACTGTACAATTAAATATTTTATTTTTTATTAAATTTCAATTTGTACTATTAGAAATTATAAGGTACTATAATGGATAACATATTGATGGATTATATTATACATATATAATATATTGGTTCTACTTGAAATTAAACAGACATTCTAAAACTATATCGATCTCATGTGTACGTAACATATTCGAATAATAATCGAATGATTTCTAATAGTATAGATAGATAGATAGATTAAAAGTTTATTGCATTACTGGTTATAGGTATACCTATATAAAGAAATTTCTTTTAAACTTAAGTTATAATTATATATAAACATATAATTATATAACATATAAACAAAATATATAAATGTGATAATAGTAATACAAAACGACACGATACAAAAAAACAAGAAATAAACTGAGAAGTAAAATAAAAATAAAACATTGGATTATACGAGCCGTTGATTAATTAAAATTTAATAAAAAATCAAATTTATTAACAAATATTTAATTGTTACTAAAACAGATAACATATCGATGGATTATATTCGTATACATATATAATATATTAGTTCTACTTGTAATTAAACGAAATTTCTAAAACTATATCGATCTCATGTGTACGTAACATATTCGAATAATAATCGAATGATTTCTAATAGTTAAATAAATTAAAATTTAATAAAAAATCAAATTTATTAACAAATATTTAATTGTACAATTACTATAACGGATAACTATATATATATATATATATATATATATATATGGATTATATTATTATACATATAATTATAAGATATATTTGTGGATTTGTTTAATATGATATAATACACAAAAGCAGTTTATGTATGTTACTCGTATGGAATATTTTAGCGTGTGAAATCAAGCTAATATTTACTTTAGTGACATATATTTATTAATTGGGCGGCTCTTATATATTAGTAAGACCGCCCAAATTGAACTCTTAATTATATCGGCGGCCTGAATATATATATATATATATATATATTCGGTACCTGGTCAAAAGCTTCGCGATTGCAAAATTGTTTATTCGAATTACTGAATTTACAATAGCGTATGATTGTTTGTTGAAACATTAATATTTATAGTTTTAGTTATTTTCACTTGTTTGGTTTGATTTGGTTGGGTTAATTTTAATATTGTTTAGGTTTTTTTAGCTGCATTACTGTAAATGATTACATCCCGAGTGAGCTTATAAAACACACATATATAAATATATGGTAATTATAAGCCGTTGCATGTATGATAGTCTATAAATAAACATACGCTAATTATAATGACCAATCATAATAATAATTGTAGAATAACTAATTCGAATAAACAAGTTTGCGGGCGTTTAATTCGCGAAGCTTTTGACCATAATCCATATATTCAATTAATAATATTGATCAATAATTATACTTATTTCAATAGTTTCATTTTAATATAAAATGCATGTTAAAATGTATATTTTAATAAATAAACACAATAATATAATAATCTATTGATAAGTGATAATTAAAGTTAACTTATGCTATCATAATACCAACTATATGATACATTTTCATAATTAAAATTTCATATTTTTATTTTGAAATAAAATTTACATTAGTTCGTATATATTCTATAATAGAGCCCGTTTTTATATCTAAGTAATTTATCTAATATATATTATAATTATGCTTACATATTATTTAATAATAATTTATTATGATATAATAATTATAATGTAATTATAATTTTAATAATTTTGTAAATTCACATGTGCTTTTTAAATTATCCGAAAAATTCTTATATAAACATAATATAAAAATAAAAGACATATTTATTTTATATAATGAAGATATTATATGATATAAATAATATATAGTTATTTTTAAATATAACTAACCATATATAATATGTTCGTGATTGATAGAAAAGGTAAAATAGTTTAAATTATCCAATATTATATTGAATATACGAAATTAATTTAATATGTATAAATCCAAAATATAATAGGGTATAAATATAAAATAGGTCATGACATTTGTCATTAATTATAGAACATATATATCAGAAAATAATAAAGTTGGAGCGAAACCTTTAAAATTCATATTGTCCACAAAATAATTATTTTATGCATATCTTAATATTGTCAACAAAAGAGTTAGCTTATACATAATTTTTATTTGGTAGACAATATTTTTATATATATTTTATTATTCATTATTTTGAAAAAATAATTAGATATATTCAAAGAGTATATCATAATTAATTAGTATGTAAATGTTCACCTTCATGGCTATCTTATAAAAAATGGTTACCAAATGATTATATTTTGCATTGTCCACCAACTGGTTATATTACGACTATATATATATATATATATATATATATATATATATATATATATATATATATATATAGTGTGTGTGTCGGTGTGTGTATGTGTGTGTGTAAATGTGTGTGTGCGTATATTTACATTATATATTTATACATACCTTAATATCTCCTATGAGAAAATCTTTAGCCATGAATTCCTTATTTATGTTAAATAGCAGGTTTTTGGGGTTCTTGGGAATATGTGCGGACCGAAATCTATTAATAGACCTTGCTACATACCATGAATTGCATACTAACGAACCTACATGTTCACTGACAATTTGCTCTGCACTTCTATACAAAATGTAATAAAATATATTAACTGTATATTTGTAATGAATATATACTTACAAATTACTTTTTGAGTTAATATTATGTATTAAAAAATATATGGAATAGAATATACAGAATATATATATATAACAGAAATATGATTAATAAATACAAATTTTAATGTATTTTTCATTCCTATGTCTTTCACGTCTTTTACTAATTTTTTAATATGTATATCGTGCAGGGTCGGGCAATGGTTATGTTCTACTTTTGTAGTATAAGGGTTGTCTCCATATGCATACACTCCACATCTTTTTGTACATTGCCAAACTATTAAATAGTATAGAATATATGTAGGTAGATTAGCAGATTTATACAAATAATATATAGAGTATACTCTATATATAGTATACATATATATATATATATATATATATATATATATATATATATAACTATTAGGACGAGACATTCTTAAACTTAATACACTACAATATTATTAAAGTTTATAAAATATGTATAATATGTTAGGTTAATAGTATATTATAAATTTAATATAAGGGAAATGTGTATAGTAGTGACACCTTTGATTAATTGCAATAACTTTTAAAATATTGATTCTCTATATATAATTTTTGCATAGTGTATATGAATTAATATTATCTAGATAATTGCTATTAATATTTTATAATAGAATCGTTAAAACTTGAGATAGCGAGGGTGTCATTACTATACCCAATGCGGGTATTAGTGACACTCAGAGCCTCAGAGGGTAATAGTGACATGTATTAGTACTAATAAGAACCGGTAGCTGGAAATACAATACAATACTATTTGTTACCTATTATTCCGCGATTATTTCTAAAAAATCATTTTTAAACACATTCAATTGATTTATATTTATTAATTCATTACATAACATTACATAATTTTGTATTAGTATAATATAATATAGTATATATAGTCTAATATATACGTATCAAACTATACACTTTTATAATGTAAAATAATATGCTTTCAATTATTATTTATATTATGAAAACTACAAGTTTATTACTAATGTATAATAAAGCAATATGCTATATTAGTTTTTAATTCTATACATATATATGTGGTGAGTCAACGCTAATTTATATTGCATGTACTTTAATTGAGCAATGAAAACATTTTTGTATAGAAACTGCGGGCGCGCCGCGCTCTAAACCTAAGTTAGCTAACTCTATTTATATGATTTAAAATGTATTGCTAGCAGCGGGACATGAGAATATGAATTATGTTGCATAGATCCAAGGGTTATAATATATATATATATATATATAATATAATTCAACGGGCGATAACAAAAGAAAATATGCTATATTATTTTTAAACCATTTAGAAATAATATGTAGGGGAGAGCGGGGCAGGTTGAGCCAGTTTTTATAAAAACACATGTATCTTATAATGTTATGAATATATTAATAAAATAAAGTGCATAAGATAAATATATGATCAATTAAAAACATTCATAAATCAGTGTAATGATAAATAATTAATTATATAATTACATTTTAATTTTTTTTTAATTTGGCTCAACCTGCCCCGTCTAATGGGGCAGGTTGAGACAGGTAGAAAAAATAAAAATTAAAGATATATTTAACAAATATACATAGTTAAAGTTATATATTTATTAGTTATTTAATAAGTATATGCACCAAGATTAATATCAAAACTAATGAAACTTTTAAGGCGAGAGGTTATATTAGGAGAGAGGTTAGATTCTCTATGTTTTAATCCAGCACATAAATCAATTATTTAATTATTTAAAATAATTACTCAATTATATATTTAATTAATTAGATTATTATTATTATTTAAATAAGTCATTAATTAATTAAATAAATTAATACATAAATATGTTTAAAGATAAACAGGGCAGATTTACCCTATGGTCAACCTGCCCCGTTTTACTATGGTCAACCTGCCCCATATCACTAGTATATATAAAAGTAATATAATTAATTTGTGAGTGATAATTTTTTAATTATTTATTTTATAATATATAGTATATTAAATATACTTTATTTATATACCATTAATACTGCTATGTTATTACAAAATATAGAATAATATCAAAGTTAAACTTACTGTCCCACTAACGAGATTTTCATAAAATATTAATAATTAAATAATATTTTAATTAGTTAAAATAAATAATTTTTGAGTTGTTATACTAATGCTAAATATAATTATGTATACATGTATTAAAAATTGCATTAAGATATTTATTAATAGCAGAAACAATTGAGATGGCTCAACCTGCCCCTATGGTCAACCTGCCCCGCTCTCCCCTATATCACTATTATATAAAAGATAACTAAATAGAAAACAAAAGACATTCTACTAAATATATGTATTATTATTATATAAAATGTATATATTATTATAATAGTCTAGTAATTTACTTAATTTATAATAGCCTAATTAATGTTATACTAAGTTAAGATATGTTTATAATAGTATGTTTAAAATTTTAAGTAGGTCTTATATATATACTTATATACCTATATATATATTAGATATATAATTATATTATATACATATTATATATATATATATATATATATATATATATATATATTTTGAAATAATATGTATATCACTATTATATAAAAGATAACTAAATATAAAACAAATGACATTCTAATAAATATGTGTATTAATATTATATAAAATGTGTATATTATTAGAATAGTCTAGTAATTTACTTAATTTATAATAGCCTAATTAATGTTATACTAAGTTAAGATATGTTTATAATATTATGTTTAAAATTGTAAGTAGGTCTTATATATATATATATATAGTGGTGAATAATTTTACATAGATAATTAATAATAAATAATAAAATAACAAACCATCTTTCCTTTTTCTTGTGTATGTATATCCATCTGGGCAATGAAGGATATCCCCACCTCTACACGATTCTTTATCTAGTATACCCCAATTACCAGTTGTAAATACACTTTCCGTTTCTAAAGGTACTAATATAGTAGATTGTTCAGCTAATATTGATGAATTAAATAAATTAGATTGTGACACTGGTACGATATTATCCATGCTACCACTACTTGAATAATCAAGGTTTAAAGATATAGGTGACGATATTGGGGAAGAATTAATTAGTGTAGATTGGAAAACTGGAAGGATATTTGAAATATTAATACTACATGTATTGTCTAAAGGGTTTATAGCTGTCGGTGATGATATGGAGGAAGTAGATAATGTACTGGATAAGATAGAGGATACTATTGGTGGGACTTTTAATTTACATTTACCAGACATCCATATGAGATCTATATTACTCTTCACAGCCTGTAAATATTCTTTCCGCAAGATACCAGTTTTACATATTCTATGTTGCCATCTATTACAGTTTTCACATAGAAGAGCTTCTTGCCGAGATGTTACTTTTTTATTGCAATAAATACAAAGGGACATAATGTTATCATTAATTAATATAATTAATATAAGAACTGTTAGTCTTATATAGATAATTATATGATTCATTAGCCAATAAGATTACACTGATTGCATATACAATGTAATAATACTGTTTAATTGGCCAGAATTAAAATTACATAGTGGATTGACCGCCCACAAATCCTGTCCGGAATAGCCGAGGCACTCACTACGGTATATCTATAGATACTCATCAGTCCATAATGTACACTGTACAATGTACAGTGCGAATAGTAATAGCGAGTAGACGCCGGCGTCGTAGTATTACTTATACGGGCGAGAATAATACACTGAGTAGGGGACAGCCTGGCATAATAAATGTACATTCCAAATAATGTGTTATTATAATTTCACTATAAATAATACTTATGTATTTATATATAACACAATACAATCTATTACGTAATATGTATGTGTGCAGTGGGCGTTACAGCACTGGCTTCTATGTGTAAAGTACTATATAGTATATATTTAATTAAATATATTAGTTAAAACTGTATATAATTATATAAAAATATGGTCGGACGAAACGACTATTTAGATCAAAAATATTTTACGTATTTTTCATAAATAAACGATATACCCTCCTAAAACATAGGAATTACACTTACATACGAAGTAAAATATATTAAAAAAAATATGTACAGTTATGATAGAGTACTATATAGTATATATTTAATTAAATATATTAGTTAAAACTGTATATAATTATATAAAAAGATGGTCGGACGAAAAGACTTTTCAGATCGGACGAAATGACTATATTTCGGACGAAATAACTATATTTCGGACGAAGTGACTAAATTTTGCGGACAAAGTGACGGACGAGATGACCAACGGACGAAGTCACCTGTATTCGTATGTTATCTATAGATATTATAATTATAATTTATATATATTCCCATATAATGTTTATATTATATATGTATACATATTATAATATTTATTTGTATATAATATACTTAATTTAATATTTGTATACTATATATATATAATATATATTATATATTATAATAAACAAGTGATATTAAATGATCAAAATAATAATGTATTTATTGTAAAATTCTAGGTTTTAAAGATTGTTATTAATTTGTATTTGCCTAGTTGTAAACCAGTTGTAATTTTATAATAATGCATAATATATATTTACACATGTTAAACATAATTTGACACTTTGATATTATATATAATATATAGTATAATATGGTATAATATAGTATAATATTAATATGATTATTTCATACATTTCTAAAAAAATGCCTTATGTTAAAATATTATGTTTTAATATATTTTTTTAAATAGTTTTACAAAATTGAGTAAAAATGCCTTATATTAAAATATTAAGTTTAATTACTAATTATATATACGACTTGAATGCCGATTTTTAATATACATGTAGTACTAATGGTATATGTATATTATAACAGTATATATTACTACTTATTAAATTATTACTGCAGTAAACACATTAATTTTGAATGTATTTAAATTACTACTGGTATATGTATGCAAGGTTATGCAGTGTTATACAATTACAACTGAGCAACAACATATTAATAACAATCTTAAAAACCTAAATTTGTACTATAAATACATTATTATTTTGAATATTTAATATCAATTATCGATTATATTATATAAATTATAAAATATAATATATATTATATATATATATAGTATCAAACTATAAAATTAAGTATATTATATACAAATAAATATTATAAAATTACAACTGGATTACAACTGCGTTTTAGTACATCCCATAATATTAATATATAATTATGCATAAAGGACATAGAGCTAGAGAGCTTTTCTCTATCTCTATGATAAAGGATAACACTTACCAATTATATAAGTATATATGTTTATATTTAACAATAAGATTATTATATTACCTTATTAAATCAACTCGTAGTATATATGATATATACTTTAAATATTTGTACGTTGTATTTAAAGGAAGTAGAATAAAAGGAAGTGTACATATAAGGAAATAAATAAACAATACCGTTAATTTCAATTTTCGCGCCATACACGATGACCTGCGCAGTAGATGATGCAGTGGGTGATGCAATTGGCGACGCCCTTTGGGCGTGTCTTGTCTTAACGCTTAATTTCATACATTATCACGACATGTATGCTATGATACAATCGTGTTATTCTATGTACATCTATTTATAGATATGTGGTAGAACAACTATGTAATATCTATGTATATCTATAATAGATGTGTGTGTGTTTGTATGTGTATCTGTGCGTGTGAATATACATATAAATATATATATATATATATATATATATATGTGTATATATATATATATATACTATACTATACTATAGTATCAAAGTATAAAATTAAGTATATTATATACAAATAAATTTGATAAAATTACAACTAGATTACAACTCCGTTTTAGTACATCCCATACTATTAATATATAATTATGCATAAAGGATATAGAGCTAGAGAGTTTTTCTAGTAGTACTACTTTTCTCTAGCTCTATGATAAAGTATAACACCTATCAATTATATATGTTATATTTTTATATTTAACAATACTATTTTATATTACCTTATTAAATCAACTTGTAATGAACAATCTAAATATTGATAAATTGTCAATATAGGAAGTTTAATATATAGGAAGAATTATCAAATAATGAAGTAATTAATCAATACCGTTAATATCAATTTTCGCGCTAAACACAATTCCACAATAACACACTCATTGATATAAAGAAAGTCACTTTCTTTATATCGATGAACACACTTACCTGTGCACTGGGTGTGGTGGGTGACGCAATTAGCGTGACTTTTCGTAATGCTTCATTTCATACAGTATTTACGACATGTATGATATAATACATTCGTGTAATGCTATGAACATCTATTTATAGATATGTAGTAGAAAAACTAGAAAATATCTAATATTTATTACGTATTAATTAATCATATTATTTATAGTTATTTTACCTAATTATATCTTATATACATATTCCATTATAATAATGTATATTTACAAACTAATGAACTAATTAGTTCATTAGTGCATTAGTACTTTAATGTGGGATGTGAAATAAATCACAGAAATATTAAACAGAAATAAGTGTATAAATTAACACTAATAGATGGTATATATATATATATATATATATATATATATATATGTTTGTGTATTTGTGTGTATGTGTGTGCGTATGTATATATTATACAATTATATTGATATATAATTCTATTAATAATAATTATTATTGATAAGAGATATATTTTATAAAATATAATATTTCAATATAGATATCGCTGTTGTAATATCCAATGTATTTATTTGACTTATACAATTGTATATATTAATATACAAATTTGAATATATATTGAATACATAAATTAATGATATCCAAAGTGTTTATTTGACATATAAAATATACAAAACTGGAACATACATTGAATACATAATATATTCATATCCAAAGTATTTATTTGACTTATAAAATATACAAAATTGGAACATATATTGCATAAATAAAATAATTATATCCAAAATGTTTATTTGACCCATAATATATACACTGGTGGAACGTTGTTATATATTTACCGTTGACGCGTAACGCGCTTGGTTGCTTGGGTCAATATCAAATTTAAGAGCCCAGAATTATGATTGAGCCTCAAATATGTCTGGCAAATGTAAAGATATTTATATATATAGCATATATATATATATATATATATATATATATATATATATATATATATTTGCATATAAATATTTATTTATTATTATAATATACCATATTTAGGTTGTCAAGCAGAAATTAAAAAAAGATAGCCTTTGCTTTATACGTACACTGTGGAGCTCATGTTTCTCATTTAATAGCTCCATAAGCCGTCAATGAATCAGCTATACTTATAAATTATCTAAATACTGTTAAAGATTTAGGTTCATTATATAATCAGTCAGGAAAGTTTAAACAATATTGTTTAATAAAATAATATTATTTCAAAATAATTAAAATAATGTTATATAACCGTTGTGTCAAACCATATTATTGACACGAGAACCTGTATTATACTGTATTATCAATAACTATACTGATATAATAAACAATTTCGATGAGTATTGTAAAAATGGTATGGATTCAGGTAAATTTACTGGTATATTAGCTAATATTAAATCACCTTTATTTATTCTTGGCATATCTAATCATATGGTATTTCTAATCATTTCAATATTGGAGACATTTTATGTAAAGCTACAAAGTAAAACTATTACTGTAAGTTTAATGATTTCATCTTCAAAATCTATCATCCAAAAACATAAGAATGCAGAGAATATATCATATTTAGTGACATAATAAACTGAGTTAACAAATTGAGTAATGATAATGATATTGATGACTTGATGTTACCAAGAAAAATTAAGTGAAAGGATCATAATCAACATATTAATATAGAAGAATTGTATCAAAGAGATAATTATAGAATTATTGATATGGCAATTAAGTCAATACATACATATTGTAATGCAACCGATATTAATATATACAAACGAATGGAACAAATGTTTACAAATACAGAACATCATATTGATATAATAAAATACTATCCAGAGTTATGTAAAGGAGATTTGAATGCCAACATTAGATGTTATAAAAAACGGTATAACAACATATATCTGAATAATATTATAAACAATTTTAAAACTATGTCTAACGAAGATTAAATACATGTCTAAGAAATAGCATGATGCAGAGAAGATTAAATTAGATAATGATTTGCAATATACACAAAGAAAAATTAGCCATAGATGATATATTAAAGTTATTTATAAATAATTAATTTGAGAGAAGAAGTATTAAATTTGGTAAATAACTTTTATGAATAAATATATATATATATATATAAATAAATATTCGATTTTTTCCAATATCCCCCCCCCTAAATTAAAAGTAAAGTTTCGCCCCTGATAATATCTATTGTAGATAGTCGTCTACATGATATCACAGTAAACAGTTTATAATAGTTATTTTTATTCATTATTTCATATTGATCGTACAGATACATATGGTGGTGGTATATATTTATATCTAATTATTAAATATTTTATTTTACTCGTACTGGATAGTTTTAGTTAATACACATTTCATTATTTAATTATTCAATTATCATTTTATTCAATTATCAATTAATGACTATTAACTATAGTAAATAGATACATAAATAGAAACACATCAATTGCTATATTATATAACTTATATATGAGTGATATATCAAAATTAAAGTATAGGGGTAAAGGCTAGGGTATGGTATAAAGTGTTTCATTGACAGCTAGTATTATAAAATATCATATTATGGTATTGTAAAAAAATATCCTTAATTTGTCACTTCTTATTTATTAAAAAAAACGCAATGTATTATCATTAATATTATAGTTATATATATATATATATATATTTATATATATATATATATATATAATGCAGAATTTGGTATAAGAACCCGGATAGATATTGAAGCAAAGCTTATGATCATCCTTTGAAAAAAAAATTAACTATGGATATTGTATTTAAATTGTAAAGTAAAATATAAGTGTTATAAACTTTAAAACAAAAAATAAAAAAATTATTTGTATAATTAAATTTAAAATTAGTAACAAAAACTAGGGAGTTACTATATATATATATATATATATGTTACATATGGATTCCTCAATTGAACAATCCTTAAGGATTGTGATAGATCCGCTACTTTTCTTAATTCATATAAATCATATACCAACTTTCATTTATCCGCTCAGTTATTTACAGATGGTGACATAAGCTTTATATCTAACGAATACAATTATCTGAAATATGGCTTAATTATACTTACCAATTGGAATACCGCTTGGAAACTAAAAAATGGTGCTTACAAAATATGTTTTTATATCTTCAGCATTCGACACCATTAATTCCTATACCTAATTATCTATATACTACAACTAATTGGAATTATAAGTACTATAAAATACTGGTTTACTAATTACATTAATAACTAAACAAATAACACTAAAATAAATAAATTAATATCATCTCCAGTAGATTCATATTCGGAGTACCACGGATCTTCCCTATCCCCTATATATACTCTTCAGCATATGCCTGCTACATCTTAGAAAACTGATAGCATCCTTTCCATCCATCAAGTACACCATTTAATCATAAGATATTGAAATGCAAACTACTTGTTACAAATCATCCAATATCAACCTTTAATACTATCTCACTAATAACAATAACTGGTTCACCAATAAATAACTATTTACTATTTAACATTAAGACCGTACATATGAATTGTTCAACTCTGAACACCATTACACTACTACTACTACTACTACTACTACTACTACTACTACTACTACTACTACTACTACTACTACTACTACTACTACTACTACTACTACTACTACTACTACTACTACTACTACTACTACTACTACTACTACTACTACTACTACTACTACTACTACTACTACTACTACTACTACTACTACTACTACTACTACTACTACTACTACTACTACTACTACTACTACTACTACTACTACTACTACTACTACTACTACTACTACTACTACTACTACTACTACTACTACTACTACTACTACTACTACTACTACTACTACTACTACTACTACTACTACTACTACTACTACTACTACTACTACTACTACTACTACTACTACTACTACTACTACTACTACTACTACTACTACTACTACTACTACTACTACTACTACTACTACTACTACTACTACTACTACTACTACTACTACTACTACTACTACTACTACTACTACTACTACTACTACTACTACTACTACTACTACTACTACTACTACTACTACTACTACTACTACTACTACTACTACTACTACTACTACTACTACTACTACTACTACTACTACTACTACTACTACTACTACTACTACTACTACTACTACTACTACTACTACTACTACTACTACTACTACTACTACTACTACTACTACTACTACTACTACTACTACTACTACTACTACTACTACTACTACTACTACTACTACTACTACTACTACTACTACTACTACTACTACTACTACTACTACTACTACTACTACTACTACTACTACTACTACTACTACTACTACTACTACTACTACTACTACTACTACTACTACTACTACTACTACTACTACTACTACTACTACTACTACTACTACTACTACTACTACTACTACTACTACTACTACTACTACTACTACTACTACTACTACTACTACTACTACTACTACTACTACTACTACTACTACTACTACTACTACTACTACTACTACTACTACTACTACTACTACTACTACTACTACTACTACTACTACTACTACTACTACTACTACTACTACTACTACTACTACTACTACTACTACTACTACTACTACTACTACTACTACTACTACTACTACTACTACTACTACTACTACTACTACTACTACTACTACTACTACTACTACTACTACTACTACTACTACTACTACTACTACTACTACTACTACTACTACTACTACTACTACTACTACTACTACTACTACTACTACTACTACTACTACTACTACTACTACTACTACTACTACTACTACTACTACTACTACTACTACTACTACTACTACTACTACTACTACTACTACTACTACTACTACTACTACTACTACTACTACTACTACTACTACTACTACTACTACTACTACTACTACTACTACTACTACTACTACTACTACTACTACTACTACTACTACTACTACTACTACTACTACTACTACTACTACTACTACTACTACTACTACTACTACTACTACTACTACTACTACTACTACTACTACTACTACTACTACTACTACTACTACTACTACTACTACTACTACTACTACTACTACTACTACTACTACTACTACTACTACTACTACTACTACTACTACTACTACTACTACTACTACTACTACTACTACTACTACTACTACTACTACTACTACTACTACTACTACTACTACTACTACTACTACTACTACTACTACTACTACTACTACTACTACTACTACTACTACTACTACTACTACTACTACTACTACTACTACTACTACTACTACTACTACTACTACTACTACTACTACTACTACTACTACTACTACTACTACTACTACTACTACTACTACTACTACTACTACTACTACTACTACTACTACTACTACTACTACTACTACTACTACTACTACTACTACTACTACTACTACTACTACTACTACTACTACTACTACTACTACTACTACTACTACTACTACTACTACTACTACTACTACTACTACTACTACTACTACTACTACTACTACTACTACTACTACTACTACTACTACTACTACTACTACTACTACTACTACTACTACTACTACTACTACTACTACTACTACTACTACTACTACTACTACTACTACTACTACTACTACTACTACTACTACTACTACTACTACTACTACTACTACTACTACTACTACTACTACTACTACTACTACTACTACTACTACTACTACTACTACTACTACTACTACTACTACTACTACTACTACTACTACTACTACTACTACTACTACTACTACTACTACTACTACTACTACTACTACTACTACTACTACTACTACTACTACTACTACTACTACTACTACTACTACTACTACTACTACTACTACTACTACTACTACTACGACTACTACTACTACTACTACTACTACTACTACTTCTACTACTACTACTACTACTACTACTACTACTACTACTACTACTACTACTACTACTACTACTACTACTACTACTACTACTACTACTACTACTACTACTACTACTACTACTACTACTACTACTACTACTACTACTACTACTACTACTACTACTACTACTACTACTACTACTACTACTACTACTACTACTACTACTACTACTACTACTACTACTACTACTACTACTACTACTACTACTACTACTACTACTACTACTACTACTACTACTACTACTACTACTACTACTACTACTACTACTACTTTTTACTCATAATAATTCTATTCTATTAGCTAAACAACCAACTAATTCTACACTATTAACTGATCATTATGCTATTAAATGTACATTAAATATAAAAAAATATATAAGTTCTAAATTATTATCCTATCGACATTTACGTAATATAGACTTAACTAAATTTTCTCTTGATATTCTATCTAATCTTGACATAAATAATTTTACTATAACTGCACTTAATAATACACTTTCTAATCTTCTAGACACATATGCACCACTTAATAACCGAACAATTAAAATATACTCTATAACACCATGGTTTAATCATATATGTCATACTTATAAAAAAAATACTAACATATTAAACAAAATATATAATAAAAATAAAAATACAATTAATCATGATAATTTCTTATTTGCTAGATCTCAATACCGTAAACAAATGAAATCTCAAAAAACAATGTACTATAATAATAAAATTAATTTATATAAAAATGATTCTAAAAAACTTTTTAAACTTACTAATCAATTAATGGGAAGGAACAAAAGAAAAACTTTTCCTCCTCAAAAAAATAATCTACTAGTTAATAAATTCTCAAATTTCTTTGATAATAAAATTTCCAACATATGTGATAATATCTCGAAAAGTAAATCTGTAAATAAATCTATCAATATAAATTGTTTTGATACATGTTCATTTCCCAATAATAATTTTAATAATTTCATAACTCCAACACATACTGAAATATATAATTTGATAATTACCGCCAAATGTACTTCACCAAATGATCCATTACCTCTCTCTATTACTAAAAAAATTATTAACACTTTAACACCTATATATCATAAAATTATTAATATTTCACTAACTACTGGCATTATACCACCTGAATTAACACATGCTATAATAACTCCCATTTTAAAAAATGCATCTTTAGATGATTCTATTTTATCTAATTATCGACCTCTATCTCAATTACCATTACTCTCAAAGATTCTAGAAAAAGTTATCTATAAACAGCTCATATCTTATCTTGACTATAATGATTTATTTGATAATTACCAGAGTGCATACCGTAAACATCATAGTACTGAAACTTCCATTATTGCACTTACTGATAGCCTTCACCATTCACTTGACAACCACAAATCTTTGCAATTATTATTTATTGATATGACTGCTGCATTTGATACCATTGACTTTACTATATTACTATCTAGACTTTCCAATATTGGTATTACTGGAACTGCTTTCAATTGGTTTAAATCTTTCATTACTACTAGAACATACTCTGTTAAAATTAATTCTTCATTTTCTCAACCCTATCCACTAAATTTCGGTGTCCCACAAGGTTCTGTCCTTTCTCCAATTCTATTTTCTATATATCTACGACCTTTATCAAAATTACTCCAATCATATACTTTACTAAAATATAATATATATGCAGATGATATTGTATTACACACATTTGCAACTAACTCTACACAAAATAATTATTTTCAAGACTGTATTAATTCTACTACTAACTGGCTTACTAATAATAACTTACTAATAAATTCAAATAAAACTAAACTAATTAATATTTCTAGAACTCGCACTGCATTTCCAAATATCTATATCGGTACAGATAATATTACTCCTATTACTAGTACAAAGTATCTTGGAATAACTATTTCACAAGATCTATCGACTGAAATACATGTAAAAGATATACTTAAGTCTGCATCATATAATGTTTACAATTTAAAAAAAATTCGCCCTTTCATTTCACTAAATACAGCTAAAATATTATCTACTTCACTAATTATTTCTAAACTAAATTACTGCAACTCTTTTCTTTATAAAATTAATACTACATTACTAAATAAATGTGATTCCATTATAAATAGGTGCATTCGAATTATATTTAAAATTCCTTATACTGATTATTCTACAAGTATTTCTGAACTTCGTTCTAAAATCAATTGGCATAATACTAAACAATCTATTATATATAAAATACTCACTATAACGCATAAAGCTATAGTATTTAAGAAACCTATGTATATATATAATATGCTACAGTTATCTATTAATAACTCGCAATTGAGATCTAATTCTACAATTAACCTTGAACTACCTAAAATTAATTCTTCAATATATGGCGAGCTATCTTATCGGTGGTATGCCCCTTACCTTTGGAACAAACTTCCATCCAACATTAAGAATATGATTAACCATTATACGTTCAAGAAACATTTACATCGTTATATATTAAATAACTATTGATTGTAATAATTGTATAATAATATTCTAAAGTTTATAACATATACGAAAGTATTGTATGTATCTGTATATTTGTGTATATTTATTTATATACGTTTATATATTTATATACACATATATGTATGTATATATTTATCATGTTATGTTTTTAAATGCTAAAAACAATTAGTAATATTTGTTCTGTTTAATTTATTCGTTCACACTCTAAGAATGTTTATAAAACATTAATGCAGTGTATAATAAACTATTTACATTTACATTTACATTTACTACTACTACTACTACTACTACTACTACTACTACTACTACTACTACTACTACTACTACTACTACTACTACTACTACTACTACTACTACTACTACTACTACTACTACTACTACTACTACTACGACTACTACTACTACTACTACTACTACTTCTACTTCTACTTCTACTACTACTACTACTACTACTACTACTACTACTACTACTACTACTACTACTACTACTACTACTACTACTACTACTACTACTACTACTACTACTACTACTACTACTACTACTACTACTACTACTACTACTACTACTACTACTACTACTACTACTACTACTACTACTACTACTACTACTACTACTACTACTACTACTACTACTACTACTACTACTACTACTACTACTACTACTACTACTACTACTACTACTACTACTACTACTACTACTACTACTACTACTACTACTACTACTACTACTACTACTACTACTACTACTACTACTACTACTACTACTACTACTACTACTACTACTACTACTACTACTACTACTACTACTACTACTACTACTACTACTACTACTACTACTACTACTACTACTACTACTAATACTACTACTACTACTAATCAAATCAAAATCAAATCAATACGATTTATTTATACACTCAAAGTTAGCATGAAAATGCTCTGGCAAGTGTTAAACGAGAGAAACGAAAAAATATAAACATTATAAACAAAAACAATTTAAATTAATCAGCGCATGGCTAGAATATATTTGTTAACATTAAGTTTAAAAGCATCATGATTAGAAATCATACGGATACTTAGAGGAAGTTGATTCCAGTTTAACTGAGCAGAATAAACAAAAGCTCCATTTAGAGTACGCGATAGTCGACATCGGTCAGAGGATAGCAAATATCTATCATCGGTAGAACGGAGGGTTCGAGTCGATATTTTAGGTTTTAACATCTCATTGATGTATAGTGGTTTAGCGGTTAGTAACGACTTATGTACTATACAAAGTAGTCGGTATAATGTTCTTTGTTTCATAGATAGCAATCTGATAGACTTCATCTTCAACGTTATACTAGAGTGATCGGTACGTGGTTGTTTAAAAATCAAACGTACAGATGCTCGAATGATTCGTGTGAGAGGACGAATTCGGCACTCGGGTAAACCTTGAAGGATAGAGCAGCAGTAGTCAATGGGTGACATTGCTAATGAATTAACAAGTATTCGGCAGAGGTCATTGTTGATATATTTACGAATATTACGTATCATATGTAGCTGGTAATTCGAACGTTGACATATGTTGTTGATTTGCTTCTTAAAGGTTAAGTCATCATCTATTGTAAAACCAAGATATCGTATAGAACTACTTGGTTCTACTATAATACCATTCACAGATATCACCGGGAAATCGTAGTATGTTTCCGGAATGTTGATTATCTCAGATTTAGAAGCGTTAAGCAGTAGCATATTATTCAATAGCCATGCACGTATTTCGGTAGCACATAGTGAGAGATCGTTTCTGTTGGAAGTAGAATGACGAGACAGAGATGTGTATAAAAGTATATCATCGGCGTAAAGATGATAATGAATTGATGGGTAGGATTTTATTATATTAGTGAGAGGCGCAATATAAATTAAGAATAGAAGTGGGCCTAGAACTGAGCCTTGGGGAACACCCGTAGATATAAGTTTAGTTATAGAGATGGAAGAGCCGGTTTTCACAGCAAAGGTTCGATATTTAAAGAATGATATTAGCCAAGAAAGTGCTATGTCATCAACACCTATGTCACGTAATCTATTAGTTAGAATGTCATGGTCAAGGGTATCAAATGCTGCTGATAGATCTAATAACAAAAGTTGAATAGGAGATTCAGTGTCAAGTGAGTTAAGTATATTGCTGATGACATGATTTAAACACGTTTCAGTGCTATGGTTAGGTCTATAGGCACTTTGAAAAGGGTCAATGATATTATTAATTTCAAGATAGTGTATTAATTGCTTAAAAACTACCTTTTCTAGAATTTTAGATATAGTAGAGAGTTGAGAAATTGGACGGTAGTTACATAGAGAGTTTTTATCAAGATTATTTTTCTTGAGAATAGGAGATATTAGTGCATGTTTAAAGTCAATTGGGACAGTGCCATAACTTAAAGAATTTTTAAATATAGTAGTAAGATATATAGAAAGTGCGGGTGCAATTTTTTTCATAAGAGATAGTGGAATGGAGTCAAGGGGAGAGGAAGATTTAGATGATAGAATGAGTAATTCAATATAGTCAGTAGATGGTGGAGTAAAGGAAGATAATAAAAAGGAAATGGATGGTGGTGTATAAGGTAAAGTGGGTAGTGCAGTACAAATAAGATTGTAAATAGTCTGTCTGATTATTTCAATCTTATTTGTGAAAAAAGAAGAAAATTGATTGCATAGATCAGAAGAAATAATATCAGGAAGAATTTTTTCTTTAGTTTTTCCCATAAGGCTGTCGCTCACATTATACAGTAACTTAGCTATATTTCCACAGTTTACTATTTTATTGTGGTAATATGATATTTTGGCCATTTTAATAGATTCTTTGAAGGTAGTTGAGGCTTCAATTAGTGCAATTTTATTGTTTTCCGTTTGGTTTTTGGAAAAACATCTTTCGGCTTTACGCAAGTGTTTTTTGGCTCTTATGTTTTCGGAATTAAACCAATGGTTATTATTAGTGTCAATAATATGTTTAGTTTTTTGTGGCGAATGTGTACTTAACAGGTGGGAGAGGCAGTTATTTAGATTTAGCATAGTGATGTCATTTCGATCATTGAGAATAAGTACATGAAGGTCACTCAGAAAGTTAGTAATCGAGATGTTAGATATATTACGATAGTAAATTGTTTTCTTAATGGGTTTAGTAGGCATTGAGTAGTTTACTGTAAAATACACCGCATAGTGATCAGATAATAGATGTTTAGTATCCAAATTTATGTTTAGTATCCAAATTTACTACTACTACTACTACTACTACTACTACTACTACTACTACTACTACTACTACTACTACTACTACTACTACTAATACTACTACTACTACTACTACTACTACTACTACTACTACTAATACTACTACTACTACTACTACTACTACTACTATTACTACTACTACTACTACTACTACTACTACTACTACTACTACTACTACTACTACTACTACTACTACTACTACTACTACTACTACTACTACTACTACTACTACTACTACTACTACTACTAATACTACTACTACTACTACTACTACTACTACTACTACTACTACTACTATCAATCAATCAATTAATACGATTTATTTATACACTCAAAGTTAGCATGAAAATATTCTGGCAAGTGTTAAACGAGAGAAACGAAAAAATATAAACATTATAAACAAAAACAATTTAAATTAATCAGCGCATGGCTAGAATATATTTTTTAACATTAAGTTTAAAAGCATCATGATTAGAAATCATATGGATACTTAGAGGAAGTTGATTCCAGTTTAACGGAGCAGAATATACAAAAGCTCCATTTAGAGTACGCGATAGTCGACAACGGTCAGAGGATAACAAATATCTATCATCGGTAGAACGGAGGGTTCGAGTTGATATTTTAGGTTTTAACATCTCATTGATGTATGGTTGAGCGGTTAGTAACGATATGTACTATACAAAGTAGTCGGTATAATATTCTTTGTTTCATAGATAGCATTTTGATAGACATCATCTTCAACGTTATACTAGAGTGATCGGTACGTGGTTGTTTAAAAATCAAACGAACAGATGCTCGAATGATTCGTGTGAGAGGACAAATTCGGCACTCGGGTAAACCTTGAAGGATAGAGCAGCAGTAATCAATGGGTGACATTGCTAATGAATTAACAAATATACGGCAGAGGTCATTTTTGATATATTTATGAATATGACGTATCATATTTAGCTGGTAATTCGAACGTTGACATATGTTATTGATGTACTTCTTAAAGGTTAAGTCATCATCTATTGTAAAACCAAGATATCGTATTTAACTACTTGGTTCTACTATAATACCATTCACAGATATCACCGGGAAATCGTAGTATGTTTCCGGATTGTTGATTAGCTCAGATTTAGAGGCGTTAAGCAGCAGCATATTATTCAATTGCCATGCACGTATTTCGGTAGCAAATAGTGTGAGATCGTTTATGTTGGAAGTAGAATGACGAGACAGAGATGTGTATAAAAGTATATCATCGGCGTAAAGATGATAATGTTTAAACTACTACTACTACTACTACTACTACTACTACAATACAAAATATTTTAGAAAATCTCTATGACTATAATTACTATTCACTTATTTCAATTCCCTGTTAATCATTACTATTTTAATAAATTGTTTTAATTTATTGTTTTATTTATTTATTTATTTAATTTATTTATTGATATATTATATAGTTTGCTATACATTATCAGTATACTATATATCCTATATATCCTATATATAATATATCCCTATATATCCCGGCCATATATATGATATATTTGTAAGTATATCTACAATTAGTGGATATACGTTATACCTAAAATAAGTAACAATGAATTAATTATTTTATTATTTTATTGATTTAATTATATGAATTAATTAATTATGTATTAGCATCATATTTTATTGAATAATAAGTTCGATGCTACATTAGTAGGTTTGTTGTTTGATATTATTTTTTAATAGATGGTTGATATATGTCTGTATTTATATGTACATCTTTTTCTATACTTTGTAAAGATATAAATAACAATTTTAAATAAATTACAATTAAAATAATGGGGAATAATATATACAACGACTTTACTAAAACATTATTTTCTCCCGGCATATTATCAGTGCTGTTATCTATGGGATGTATATAAATTAGTAACTTTATAAGTGTATTATTAAATATATGTATATATATATTTATATTATATTTATATAAAAATATAACTCAGTATTATTTAACAAAGTAAGTAACATAAATTATAAATGGAAATTTGTAAACAAATTTAAACGTGATAAAAAAACAATTTAGACAAAATAAAAAATGTTTTTAATAACAATTATGATGTATTAGATTATAATAATGTTGTGAATGAATTTAATCCTCATTTTTATAGTTTAAACTATAAAATTATATCAACAAATTAATAACGATTTTGATAACTTGTATATTTATATCGATTTAATAAATAATAATATAAATTCAATATGTATTAATGAGACTTAAAAACTAGAAATAATTAAAGTAATTAATTAAGTATCCTATAAATACTCCAAAGATTATACTAGTGTAGATTTTAAATTAATTTGTATTAATATTTTATTTAAAATTGGTCATTCATCCTCTATTATAACAGTTACTCTTGTAAAATTATATATAATAATGAAAAATGGAATAGATTATTTTATAGAAAAACACCATAACTTAGTATGAGTATGATTACAAAAAAAAATCAATCACACAGCATGCAATATAAACATTAACAAACATTATTATAATTCTATTGATAATCATGACAAATTTCTGCAGTATTTTTTGATATTAAAACGGTTTTTGATACAATAGATCATAATATTCTATTGATTAAACTATAAAATATTACATAAAAGGAAATACCCTAAATGTAATTAAATCATATTCATGTAACGGAAAAATATATGTCAGATTCAATGATACATTACCATCTTAATACTGTATATATGGGGTTACCCTAATGATGTATCTAGTATCACTACTATTCATTATATACATAAATGACATATACAATTTATATATTAATTATACAAACTTGATATTATATACGGATGACATAAATTACAATAAATAATTCAAATAATAGTAAAATAAATGATAATTTATAAATGCTATCATATTGGTTCATTAACAATAAATTACAACTAAATATGAGCAAAACAAAAATAATATACCTACTTTTCTAAAGATACAAGTCTTATTGACATAAATAACTTAATATTATAAATAATTAAACCATTGAATGTGTATAACAATATACATTTCAAAATTCACATACATGACATTTCTCAAATCATTGTTGTATATTGTATATTATATATATATATATATATGTTAATTGATATTTGATATAGTGGAGCAATATTTAAAGATAAGAAAGTAGGCAGAGCTCGTATCGAATGAACTAAACACGAATCGCGAGTAAGAAAGTTAATAAGTTATAAATAATCGAAGAATTAAGTATATTGGTAAGTCTAGTAGAATATTTAGTGGGTAACTTGGTAGGGATTTTAAAGTCTCCAAGAATAATGTCATAATTATATGCACAAGTGATAACATTATTAAATTCATCGATGAATATAGGAATGAGTTGGTTATAAGAACGATAAAACGCATACATATTAAAGATAACGTATACGGTACCTACGTATACGGTACCTACTATAGTGACTGCTGTCATGCAGCTCATGAGCTTACCGAGCAGGACAATATTTTATAATAAGTGTGGCTATTATCAATTAATGATGAACTATGTTGCGATTACTTGCCAAGTCCATCTCCTTGAATATCCGGTGATCGCGATACACGAGAGAAAGAATATAGCTCTTGATTTAGGGAAGAAAGTAACGGATTATAACATCCGTAGAGGACAGCGAAGTATATGTAACTATTAATATATCAATGTTATAAATTATAACTTATAATCATTGAGAAATTTAATAATTGTGAGAGTTGATAGTGCAGCACTGATGCGAACATTTGGATTAAGTAATTTAGTACTATTAATAGATACTATTTCTAGTCAGGCAGCTGCACGTGTCGAGTTATGTACCTATTCCATGTTGTACGTTCTTCATCATTAGGATGTATGGATCACATTTCCTATTAATATAAGTATTGGAGAAATTTTCAAGGTATATAATTAGTCGATCTTGGTAGGTTTTAGTTGATATATAAACTATATTTTAGCTTAGATACTAAGAAATTATTTGTATTCAATTAAAATCGACCAATTGTATTATACCAGGTTATAAATAATGGCGTATATAAATATTTGTAAAATATAAATTGTTATGTATATTAATGTAAAGTTCATTATCTTTGTAAACAACAACATGAACCTTAACCTAACTACTTCCTCTTGTAAATAAATATGTATTATCTTAAGCTGTGTTTTTACTTTTAATAAACCTATCGGAAATCATCCAAGCCCACAAAGATCCGTGGCACCTCAAAACTTCATAACTTTGCTAATGATAAAGAATAGAAATATAACATGGTGACAGCGAAATGAACCCAAAACGAAAAGACCACTTTTAAAGACTTTTAAAATAACATGAGGGAAATTTCCAGAATTTCAAAAAATATTTCAAGAAAAAAAACAAGAACCCATACCAAGTACACTACAATGGATGGAATAAATATATCTCACATGGTATGGACATGGACACGAACTAACGATGTTCAAACAATACACAACACTAATATTTAAAGGCCCAATGTCACATTTAAAAACAGACGAGAAGATGACATATGTACTCATATGGATAGGCGAAGAAGGCCTAAGGATATATAACACATGGAATAACGATTCAAAGACACTAACAACATTTTGGAACCATCTATCCGAAGTGCTGGAACCTAGATCAAACTACAGACTGGCCAGAATGCAAATAGAAAAGATTAGACAATCCAAAGACGAGCCCATAGACGAATTCATGACAAAATGCATGCTACAAGCAAAGAAATGCAAATTCAGAGACGAAACAGAAATAGAAACGCGCCTGATAGAACAAATAATCAGAGGAGGCGCTCACGACAAAGTCAGGGAAGATATACTCTGCAAGGACAACACCCTAACACTCGACCAGGCCATGAAAATCGCCCGTATCTACGAATTACTACAGAGCGAGCTCAAGGAGTTCAAAGCCGGCTCCAACACCCATATCGATCATGTTAGTAACATACTTAGTGATAATAAACATAAGACCGCATATCGGAAGACTAATAATCACCTCGATAAATCACATAATGATAAGATTACTAATTTGTATGTTACTTGTAAATATTGCGGCCTGAAACACACGGGAGTCGATTTTGTCACAAAATTGGTCACTGGACTGCGGTGTGTCGCCAAAAATCTAAACCACTTTCTACCCAGTACCATAATAATACAGGTCACGCTCGAAAACACGATCGCGGACACGACCGCAAATACGACCGCGGACCCGACCGCACATACGACCGCGGACACGACCGCTCATACGACCGCACGTTCGACGAGCTGAAATTTAACGACCTGAAACTCGACGAGATCGCAGCAGAACCGACAAGAGTACTGAACGCCGTCCTTCGCTTCACGCTGAGAGGGCTACCCGCTACCATGAAGGCGAAGGTAGACACAGGAGCGGAAGGAAACATCCTTCCACTACGTACGTATCTCCGAATGTATCCCGAGTACTGCAACAACGCACGACCAACGCTTGGTCTCCTAAACCCAAGCCGAACCACGCTGACCGTCTACAACGGAGACAAGATGGTCCACTACGGAACAATCGATATCGACATCACGCAAAAGAATGTTATAACACGAGCTACCTTCTATGTAGCTGAGACACCAGGTCCCATAATACTGGGCCTACCATCAATAACCAAGATGAAGGTTATTATGATAAATAACGTCAAGACAAACAAGATCAAGACTTCAGACGATCTCGAGAACATGTACCCGATTCGAAGGGATCGGCAACTTCGAAGGTACTTGCCACATAGTGACCGATCCCACGGTACCCCCAGTAATAAACTCCCCGCGAAGACCCCCGATATCGATGGTACAAGAAATTAAAGATTAACTAGACCAGATGGAGGAAACCGGTATGATCAAGAAAGTCACAGAACCAACAGATTGGTCTCAAGCCTGGTATACGCACGGAAGCAATCTGGCAAGTTAAGGATATGCCTCGACCCACGCGACCTGAATAAGGTAATAATGAGACCCCACTACCCGACAAAGAACTTGGAAGACGTATCCTACAAACTCAATGGTGAACAAATATTTAGCAAACTAGACGCCCGCCAAGGTTATTGGGTAATACGCCTAGACAACGAATCCAGCCTGAAAACTACTTTTAACAGCCCACACGGAAGGTACCGATTCCTGAGGCTACCCTACGGCTTAAACCTTAGCCAAGATGTCTTTCAACTCAAGATGGAAATGATAATTAAAAACTGCCCTGGAACCCTCGGTATAGCCGATGACATAGCTGTCTTCGGAAAGAACGAAGAAGAACACGACGCAAACCTCCAACACTTAATGACCCGCGCCCGAAAAGGAGGACTCATATTCAACAAAGAAAAGTGCATGATCAAACAGACCTCTATACACTTTTTTTGTCTCATATTCAGCGAAACTGGAGCGAAACCAGACCCGGGAAGATTAGACGCGATAAGAGACATGAAATCACCAACGAACAAGACCCAACTACAAGAATTCCTGGGCATAGCAACATACATGAGCCCATTAGTACCAAACTTATCCACACACGATGATCCGCGACGAGACCTACTCAAGAAAGAAACCGATTTCACCCGGACATCTTTCCACGAAAAGAATTTCGACGATATCAAGCCTTGATCTGCAGAGACAGCGAACTCACATACTTCGACCCCGCAAAAGAAATTGTCATCCAAGTAGACGCATCAGGAAGAGGCTTGGTAGCAGTACTGACCCAATCTGGGAAGCCCATAGCCTACGCCTCAAAATCACTCACCGAATGCGAACAGAGATACGCAAACATAGAACGCGAGATGCTCGCCGTTGTATTCGGATGTACCCGTTTCCATACTTACATATACGGAAAACGGTGCACCATCCAGTCAGGCCATAAGCCGCTCTCGATGATAATCCTCAAGAATATCGCGAGCGCCCCCACTAGGCTCCAAAGAATGCTCCTCAGACTACAATCGTACGATATCGACATAGAATACATACCCTGAAAATGCCTACCACTACCCGATACACTCTTGCGACAACCACTGCCAGAGAATAACGAGATACTGTTCGACTAGCAGATATCTTACACCCGCTTCAGTGAACCCAGAATAATGCAAATCAAGAAGGAAACAAAGAAAGAAAAAGAACTTCAAGAACTAAGCAGCATGATCATCAATGGCCGATAACGAGGTATCGATGGCCCAAAGAAAGGAGAAATATTCCCCAGACAATACGAGAATATTGGCCTTTCCGCGACGAGCTGACCATAGAGAACAGAATGATCATCAAAGGAAATCAAATACTGATCCCTGCACATCTACGACCCGAGATATTAAAAGATCTACATATTCCACACCTAGGAATCGTAAAGACCAACCTACTCGCAAAGACCTGTATATATTGGCCAAGAATACACAAAGACATACAAGACCTGACAGGAGAATGCAGCTAATGCCAGACGCACCAAAGAAGGCAGACCCCCGTAGCATTCGTCAACAGAAGATTACCAAGAGAACCATGGGAGGCGATTGCAGCCGACCTGTTCGAGCTCAAAAAAGAAAATTACCTGCTAGTCGCCGACATCTACACCAAATTTCCAATCCTAAGGAAACTAAGAAGCACTCACAGCAGTAGTATCATCCAGACACTAAAGGAGATATTTTCAGAACACGGAATACCGAGACACTTCAATTCCGACAATGGACCACAATTATCGGCAACATCCTACGCACAATTCGCTGCGAGCTGGGGATTCCAGCACAATACCAGCTCACCACACTATCCACAAAGCAATGGATTTATCGAACGACAGATACAAACCATAAAGAGAATCCTGACAATGACCGACGATCCAGGAAAGGCCCTACTATTCTGGATAGCCACTCCCCTAGAAAGGAACCACCTCTCTCCTGCCGAACTCCTATACGGAAGGATCATCAAAACGACGCTACCAAAGACCAAAGCACCAGCATCTACCGAACAAGACAAGCTGCTCGACGACTGACAAAAGAAAGAATCCGACCGCTATAACACCAAATCACGAACCAACAAACCGGCACTGAATAGTGGACAACGCGTGTTCATCAGAAACCCCATCAACAGCACATGGAGTCCCGTCACTATCCATACGGAACACCCGTCCCCGAACTTGTACATGGTAAACTCAGATATCACCGGCTCAAGATTCCGACGAACCCTGACAGACTTGCGTAGAGACTACACCGCCAGAAGAGACGAAACTGCCAGCCGTAACCCACCTGACATCGCATAATCCGATGTCGCATACGAGCGACCATCACGCCAACGCCGACCACCGAGTCGCCTCGACCTATGACATGTGTATACCCACATGCCACGACCATTATATATATCATATACTATATATCTATTATTATCGATTCATCCATTCCCACTGTGGACCATTGTGAGTCACCCCACATCAAATCCCAGCCCCCGATCTCATTGACTAACGAAGGGGGATGTTATGTATATTAATGTAAAGTTCATTATCTTTGTAAACAACAACATGAACTCTAAACTAACTACTTCCTCTTGTAAATAAATATGTATTATCTTAAGCTGTGTTTTTACTTTTAATAAACCTATCGGAAATCATACAAGCCCACAAAGATCCGTGGCACCTCTAACTTCATAGCGTTGCTAATAATAAAGAATAGCAACATAAATTAATGAGAGTAGAATGATAATTATGAAGACTACTAGATATACTAGGTAAGGATTAGCACATACTTACATAATGCGACCTGAAAGAGTAACTCATTATGCATTTTGAACTTAACGAGTGGATATACACACAAAAAAAAGAAAAAGTAAAAAAATTAAAAAGCAGTTATAAAATCGTCACAATTATAGAATTGTGAATGTTTATACTTCTTCAAATAATAAATTTTGTTCACTTTATTATACATATTATTTATAAATCGAAGCTTTATATATTGATAACCTACTATATTTGGCTTACATTTACTTAATTTTATTCACAGTTATTTAAAATAGAATTATCCATGATTGCATACTGATATAAAATGTTTTGAAAATATAGACTAATAATTTAATATAATTAAATTAAATTTGAGAAGTAATATAGGAAAAAGTGAGTTTATATTTTAGCTTCGGGGTTTAGATACATATATGTATCCTACTAACTATTATGGAATTTTAATTATTTATTAGAATTAAGAATAAAAAACTAAGTGTAGTGGACCTTGATAGGTTTTGATAATTTAACAAATGTGCTTGTAATATATATTACATATTATAATAATATATATATATATATATATATATATATATATATTTTATTTAGAAAATAAGTTAAATGAGATTGAGCAATACTCAAAAAAAAACAAACATTATTATTTCACCTTCAACAGATTTTTTAAATAAATCTGAGAATAAAAAATCAGAATTTATAAATTTTGTAAAAAATCAATTGAATATTGATATTGACCCATATGATGTTGTAGCAATTCACGAGTTACCTAATAAAAATAAGGACATTTATAAAACAATTGTAAAATTTCATTTTCATGAAACAAAAAGTAAAATTTTTAAAAACATAAAAAAATTAAAAGATACTAATATATATATAAACGATCATTTAACCAAATATAATTCTGAAATATTTTACAAAGCAAGGAATCTACTAAAAGATTCAAAAATAAAGTACTGTTGGATAGTTAATGGCATAACGTTTATTAAAAAAAACAGAATCTTCTGAAAAGGAAAAAATTATAAATTTAAGTGATTTTAATTCTATATTGTAGTTTTATTGAATTTTGTATTATATTTATATTCTTGTTTGTATTGTTCTTATTATTTGTGTTACTTATTTATTTATATATATATATACTTAATCTTTTTTATTTACATTAATTTATATTTTATATTATGGTTTACAATAATAATAACTATTATGACAGTAAAAATGAATTATATAATAATAATGAAACACATAATTATGAATATATGTCCGATGAATATTTAAATAAAAATCTACAAATATAATGCAATTATGTTGAATGTAAATCAATAAAATATGTATCTAATCACGGCTTATCAATATTTCATTTAAATGCACGAAGTTTCGTACACAATTTTGATGAAATAATAATGTTATTAGATTCAATAGAAATTAAATTCAACATAATTGTGATAAGCGAAACTTGGTTACAAGAATACAATAAAGATTTATATCAAATTGAAAATTATAATGCAATATAACACGTAATAACTTTATAAATAACACATATAATAACAATTCAGGTGGTGGCGTTTCTATCTTTATACAAAACCATTTAAATTATAATACTATTGATAATTTATGCATATCAAAACATGAATTTGTGGATATTCTTACGATTTATTTAAATATTAATAATAAAAACATTTTAATTAGTGGTATATACAAATCGCCTAAAGCTGATATAATAGATTTTAGTGATTTTATTTATACACATTTTAATTACTTTTCGGCTAAGAGGGACCTTTTTTTGGTGGGAGATTTTAATATTAATATTTTAATAAATAACAATAAAAATAAATATTTTTAGATAACATTTAGAGTTTAGGTTGTTATCCATTAATAACAAAATCAACAAGATATGGAATACATATAAACTCATAAATTGATAATATATATTGTAATTGTAATTACAAACCTATAGTCAACGATATTATAATCAGCGATGTAAGTGATCACCTTCCTATATATGTTGTATATAAATGTGAAACAACAAATTATAAAATACACAAATTGAAATATAAATATATTAGACAAATTAATGATACTACAATAAATAATTTAAAAGATAGTATAATCAAACATAACTGGGATTATATATATACAGATAATACTATAGATTATATATTTAATAAATTTAATGTTGATATAAGATTGTATAATGATAAATGTAATATTATACATATAAAAGATAATAAAAAAAATTAAAAAACCATGGATTTATTCTAGTCTAATAAAATGCATAAATAAAAAAAATAAATTGTATAGAAATATTTAAAAAACAAAACTACAGAAAAATTTATTTATTATAAAAAATATAAAAATTATATTATAAAAATATATTGACAACTTTATTACGAAAATCTGAATATTTGTTTTATTCTTCAAAATTAACAATCAATCATAATAACATAAAAAATACATGGGATATTATAAATAAAGTTATAAATACAAAAAAATAGAAATTCATTCATTACATAATCCAACTTCCATAGAATTTAACAACTATTTTAGTAGTATTGTACCGAATATGGCGAAACAAATAATTAATGAACCTAGTAATGAATCTATATATTCAACAATGAATGAAAATACTAAAGAATCATTATTTTTATTACCTACGACTTTAACTGAAATACAAAAAGAAATATCAAATACAAAAATAAAATATAGTACTGATTTCAATGACATTAATATGTATATTATAAAAAATATAAGTACAGAAATGTGTCCTATTATTACTCATTTATTTAACCGATCTTTATCAGATGGATGTTTTCCTAATATATTAAAAAAATCTAAAATAATACCACTATATAAATCAGGAGATAGAAAAAAAACAGAGAACTATAGACCTATATCGTTACTCCCACAATCTAAGATATTAGAAAGATTGATAAAAAATCGTATCTTGAATTTCATAAATAAACACAACATAATTAATGAGTGCCAATATGGTTTCAGAAATAATATTTCAACAGCAGATGCTATTTCTGAAACAATTGAGATCATAAGTGATAAATTGGAATCATTAAAAAAATGTGCAATTATTTCAATCGATCTACGAAAAGCATTCGATACACTAGATCATACCATATTGTTAAATAAACTTTTTATATATGGAATTAGAGGTAAGCTTTTAATTTAATAAAAAGTTATTTATCTGAAAGGGAACAATATGTATCCCAAAATGGTCAAAATTCAAATTATAATAATATTATATGTGGAGTTCAACAAGGATCTGTTCTTGGACCACTTTTATTTATTTTATATATTAATGACTTACCGAAAATTTCAAATAATTTTAAACCTATTTTATTCGCAGAAGATACAAACTTAATATTTTATAATAAAACAATTTTAAATCTTAAAGATAAAATGCAAACAGATATAAATAAATTATTTAAATGGCTTAATTTAAATAAATTATCTATAAATATCAATACAACTAATGTCTTACTTTTTAATATCAGAAATAAAAATGAAAATATAAACTTAAATTTATATATTAATAATATTAAATTAAAACAAGTAACTGATATAAAATTGTTAGGTGTATATATTGACGACAAGCTTAATTGGAAAAAACAAATAAATTATGTAGCAACAAAACTTTGTAGAGCAATCGCTATTTTAAATAAAGTAAAACATAAATTCGATATAAAAACATTAATTTTACTATATAATTCTTTTTTTTATTCACACCTAAATTATTGTGTTCATATATGGGGAAATACTTTTGTGTCTAGTTTATTAAAAATAAATATTATACAAAAACGAGCATTAAAATGCATATTAGGTAGGCACAGTATAATAGTTCTAATTATATTAAATTTCATTCAACATTCAACATTTTAAAATTTAGTGATATTGTGAAATATAATACAGCTAAATTTATGAACAGGGCAAATAATAAAATGTTGCCTATAAATTTACAGAAATTATATAAAATAAAAACTTATAATAAAAATCTATTTTATAGAATAAAAGTCAGAACAGATCGAAAAGCTTTTTGTTTGACTAATGTTGGACCAAAATTATGGAATAACCTAAACATAAATCTGAAATACAATAGTAATCCAAATAAATTTAATAAAAATTATAAAAAATATTTAATAAGTTTATATAAAGACTAATGATATACTTTTATTAACATTTTTATTTTATCGACTAATGTTAAATTTTACAAATTAAAAAATTATTATATTATATTATGTATATACGCTTACTTTTATTCTACTTTATTATCATTTTCAACTAATTGACTAATGATATATATTTTATATAAATACACATACATTTTTACATTACATATTATGAACTTTTACTTTTAGTTTTAATTTTATACAACTATAACTAAAGATATCATTTTATTTATAACATTTTAATATTTATTTTTATTTATATTTTTTATAATTAAATAATATTCGCTTTTTTAGGTGGCATGCATTATAATATTTCTACTGAAAAATATATAATCTATTTTTTTTTTTGATTTAAAAAAATGTTTCTTTTATTATTTTTTTATTATGGTAATATTTTTATTTATTTATTCTATATATTATATGTTTTCTATATATCTATGATTTATTTTTATTCCATGTATATTATATATTAATTTATATAATATTATATATATATGTAGGATATATTACAGTTATGCATAATGTTACTTACTATTTGTTATTATAAGTTATCTAGTATTTTACAATTTATATTTATGTTTTATACATGATGAGAGAGATTACGTGAAATATTTTTTAATATTATTTTAAAATTATTGTAGTTTACTATTAATTATTTTATTTTTTTTAATTTCTAATTTAATTTATATAATTTATATATTTATCATTATAATGTATAATTTTTGTTTTTTTATTTTATTATATATTAGTATATATGTGGGTACATGATTGGATATGCTTGAGTCATTGGGTGTATTAGGGAATTATAGTATGCATCGGGGAATAAGGATATCAGCGTTTACACCTCTGGCAATGGTGTAATCACTAATGATATAGGATTTGGAGTACCCTTACCTGAAATTTGATGTTCTACGCATCCTGGGTATACTCGGTGGCAATGGTATTATCCTTTGTTGTACTTAATAGCAGCCTTATATCTAGTATTGTTTTAAATTTTTTCAAATTTGTGTTTATTTAAAAAAAAAATTATGTTTATTTCATTTATATTTAATTTAATAGTATTATAGATTGATTGTTTGTAATATTTTATATTATATACACTTTATGTAATACATTTTTAATAACATATTATATTTTTATATATTTTTATTTATATATTTTATTTATATATTATCGTTTACTAATATACTTCTCGTAATTTCGTAAATAGGTGAATGACCAGACAAGCTTTTGCTTTTTCATCTAGGCTTTTAAGACAACTCTGAGTATTATATATATATATATATATATATATATATATATATATATATATATATATATATATATATATATATATATTATATATATATATAAAATATATTATTTTATAAAATAATTTATAGATAAATACCTGGTTTATTGGTGGTTACTTTATTATTATCTATAAAAATATATAAAATTATAAGGTATTCATAATTATAATTATAATTTATAAAGCTAAACTATAAAATTATTATCAAATTAGTATATAATAATAATTAATTATAAGAAATTATTTTCGTAATATATAATACTATAGTTTTACATCCTGGAGAATATATATATATATATACGTCATACAATAATTATTATGTAACTGTATATATATATATATATATATATATAATCAGTATACCATTACTATTGTATATACTGAATTATAACTAATAATTTAACACACTTATAAATTCACAAAAACTAGGGTTGTTCAGCAGGTTCAAGTTCAAGGTAATACATATAATATATTATTTGTATAATATATAATAATCTGAATTATTTTATTTAATATATTAAATAATTATTTTGAATTAAAATTCAAATATATTTTAAAAAAGTTATATAACTTAATAAAGTATATACACATATATATATATATATATCAACATTTATTTGTTGTCGAATACCTGTATCTCTTATATTGATGTCAGTGTAAATATACGATTATCTCCAAATTCCTGACAAAATAAATGTGCAGGGATAATACTAGATCCTACATATCTCGTTGTCGTAGGGGTAATACTTGATTTATGTTTAATCAACAATAAATTGTTATCTCTATTCTGTTGATTGAAATGTATACTTTATGTACTTATAATTACTTTTGTACCTCGTATAATACATTATTTTAAATAACATTAATTATATTTTATTAACACATATAATAATTATTTTACATATAATTTAATACTTACTAAACAAAAGTATATAACATTTAGATCATTAAATTGTTCTAATATTAATTATTTAAAAAAATCATTATTTGATTACGATTGGAAACATATATATGACAATGACCCCAATAGTGCGTTTGAATCTTTTTGTAAAATATACACTGATTTATATTTTAAACATTGTCCTTTAATAAAGAAAAAAACTTCAGATTTTTATAATAAGCCCTGGATATCTGACAATTTAAAAAAATGTATTGCTAAAAAAAATAAATTTTATAAATGTTTACTTAAAAATAATAATGCTTTTAATAAACAAAGGTATATATCTTATAAAAATATATTAATATCTTTAATCAGACTATATAAAAAATTATATTTAGAAAAAAAAATTGACAATGAAAAGAATATTAAAAAAAAATGGAGGTCTATAAATGAAATTCTGAATCCTAATTCAAAAAATAAAATTAAGTGTCCTTTCAGTAATATTACCAAAGAAGATGATCTAAAAACCGCGACGATGTTTAATAATCATTTTTGCACTCTAGGTAAATCATTATTAGATCATATTCCTAAAACTAATAAATATATATTTCCTTCAGAATTAGTAAATAACAATAATTTTTATTTTTACCCTATTTCAATTACTGAAATTGTTAAAGTTGTGGAAAATTGCACTATGAAAACTTCCAAAGACTTATATGAAATTGACATAAACTTAATAAAAAATACAATAGATGAAATTAAATATATATTACAACACCTTTTTAATATTTCAATTTCGCAGGGTATTTTCCCAAACATACTTAAAAAAAGTCAAGTTATTGTTTTGTTCAAAAAAGGAGATAAAAGGTTACCAGGTAACTATAGACCAATTTCTCTATTATCTCAATTTTCCAAAATATTTGAAAAAATAATTAAAAATCGAATGAATGAATTCATGAATACATTTTCTAAGATTAATGAATCTCAATTTGGATTTAGGCAAAATAGTAGTACAAATGATGCTTTAAATTACCATATGGAAAACATAACTAATAATTTAGAAAGTAAATTATTATCAGCTATTTTGTCAATTGATCTATGTAAAGCCTTTGATATAATAGATCATGAATTACTAATACTTAAAATGGAAAATTATGGTTTTAGAGGTGTTGCAAAAGATTTTTTTACTAGTTATCTTGAAAATAGAATGCAATGTGTCATTTACAATGATAATAAGTCTGATTTTAGTAATATTAATATTGGTGTTCCTCAAGGATCTGTTTTGGGTCCTTTACTTTTTAATATATTTTTAAATGATTTACATATTATTTTATTTCTTCTATTCCTATATTATTTGCTGACGATACTAATTTAATTTTTAAAGATAAAGATGCTAATACTCTTAAATTAACTATGAATAATGAACTTAAGAAATTAAATATATGGTTATCTGAAAATAAACTAACTATTAACATAGATAAATCATCTTACATTTTAATTCATGATAAGTTTAATGATATAAAAATATACAATATATAAATAATTTTGTTTTACATATAAATGGTAATATAATCAATAGGGTACGGTATTATAAATTTTTAGGAATCACTATAGATGAGAAATTAAACTGGAAAAAACATATAAATAATATAGCTAATAAGCTTTCTAAAGTTGTATCTATTATACATAAATTAAAATGTTCTCTTACTATAAAATCATTAAAACTCATTTATAATACATTTTTTCTACCTCATCTAAATTATTGTAATACTGTATGGTCTACTACATATATATATAATCTAAATAGATTAATTATTATACAAAATAAAGCCATCAGAGCTATTTTCAATATTTTAAATAGATGTAATACAGATAAATATTATAAAATATTGAATATCTTGAAATTTACTGATATTGTAAAATTAAATACTCTAAAATTTATGTTTAGGATTTTTAATAATTTTACACCAATCATTATCAAAAATATGTTCTCTATTAATCAATGTATATATAGTCAGAGAAAAATTTTTAAATTTGTTATTCCTTCTTTCTGTCTTAATATAAAAAAATGTTGCATAACTCACAATGGTTCATTTTTATGGAATCTTCTTGAAAACAGATTTAAATTATTATATAATATAAATACGTTTACTCGAAGTTTAAAATATAATTATATTTCGATGTATTAAATGCTTTAACTGATTTTATTCTTTATTTTATATTATATCTTACATATCTTACATATCTTATATATCTTACATATCTTTTATACATATTTTCCAACTATTTATTTTTTAAAAACTATTTTTAGTTAATTTTATATACTTAATTTTATTATATTTTATTTAATTTAATTTATATTCAAACATGATGAAGTAATTACTCGGGAATGGAATTTTTTAATTTTTTAATTTTTGTTTTTAATGTACATATTTGATATATATGAGCTTTTATTATATAATATAAATATCCAAATTGCAATTTTTTTCTGTAGATTTTTTCTGTAATTTATTATATTTTTACATTTAATTATTTTTGTTAATATGTATTCATCAGTATCTTCATTTAAATTATATAGTGATAATAGAGACTTCTTTCATTTTCTATATTTATATTTGTATATGTATATTTTTGTTTATGTAGGTATGTTTGTATGGGTTAACCTATATGTATGTATATGTATTTGTGTGTGTGCATTTGTATATGCGTGTATTAATGTACGTATGTGTGTATACATATATATATGTGTATATATATATGTATATGTATATTCATATATATTTTATGGAAATAATATATTGATATGACAATATCGTTGTTTTATTGAATAACTCATTATTTATTTATATAATTTTATCAAATAAGATTGCATCCTTTTAGTTATTTTTTTTTAGTTTTGTAAAAATTTATCAAATTGCCTATTATTTTTTATCATATATATTTGTATAATTATTTTCCATTCTCGAATAATTAACAGGGTAGAACTAGATAAGCCTTGCTTTTTTTCTACCCAGTAGTTCGCTACATCTTCTGAGTTATATATATATATATATATATATATATATATTATTTACCAATCACTGTTTATATCGTATATAATAATTTATATTATAATGTACATTTGAGTATTATCAGAGATACTATTGTTATTTAATGTTTTCATGTATGTGTTATATATAATATTATTAATAATAATATTTATTACCCAGAAATTATTAGTAAAACTTTAGAAATGTATATTAACGAACATCTTATTTCGATTATTTTTTTCAGAAGATATAACTTTTCAACCCATTGATAAATCTCATAATATGTTAGTAGGTACATACTATTACTATATAATATTACTATATATATAATATATTACTAATTTTAAAATAATAGAATACAAATATAAGTAAATTATATAGATGTATTTAATAAATTATAGAATTCTAAGTTATACTTTCTTTCTATTTATAAGCTAAACACTTTTATAGATTTCAATGTAACCTATTAGTATGTATTTCAATGTAACCTAAATACAATATTTTAATTATTTTATCGATATAAAATAATTGTATATAGAATAAATATGACATCATTTTTTAGACCCATAGTTGTCATATATTTTACTTTTAAATACTACAAAGGTTACTCATCCACTTAAACATCAGGGTAGGGGTTAACATCACTATATTAAAGGTAGGATCTACAGTCCTACATTTGTTAATAATATCATAATATAAATTACTCGTCTGTCATGTAATATTAAACTTTAATATTAAATAAGTAATATATTATATATATATATATATAATTATAATATATAATCTATATAATACAACCTTTGTCGCACATCAAAGTATTATTTACCGCACACTTTTGATTATATAATAGACATGGCATACATTTGTCTGTAGCTACATAAGTTATATGTATAAAGTCTATATTTTCTAAATCTGATATCCACTTCATGTCGCATCCACAACGGAATTCACTACCACTTATAACTAATTCTCTTGTATTATCTTTAGTAACTTTTTTTATATAATTTTCAAATACAGATTTATTTAATAAAGATAGAGAATTATAACCTAAATCTAAATATTGTAATGATGACAATGCATCTATATTTAGGAAAAAATTTCTTGTAATAAGATTGTAAGAAAAATCAATATATTCTAGTTTTTTATTGTTAACAAATAATAATCTATTCACAGTTATAATTTTATTGAAATTTAAATATATGCGGGTTAAATTAATTAAAGTACTAAAATGAACATTCAGTACTTCTGTAATGTTATTATTATATAAACTTAACAATGTCAAACTACTAGTATTACAATTAATTGTTCTAAATGCATATTTATCAAATGCTTTTATATTGTTCTTAATACAATACATAAATGTTGAGGTGCAGTTTTTAATTGAATAATCTTTAACCATTCCATTTGCAGTTATATCACATTCCTATTATATAATCAATATATTACATTATATATGTATACATAATTATATAATTAACAATATGAAATATATACTATACTATTGTTAATACGTATTAATATATTAATATTATTATTATATATATATCTATAAATATGGGGGTAAGTGGGTGGGTATGTAGGTAGGTAGGTAGGTATGTAGGTAGGTAGGTAGGTAACGTATTGAAAATACCATAGTGTTGGATCCTAGTCAAAAGGCATTCATTAGAAGAGATGGTATTGCTGAGAATATATTTTTATTAAAGAATATTATATATCAATTGATATGTTAACATAAACAAAAACTGCGTCCCTTAAAAATTTGCTTACTCGATGTATCTAAGGCATTTGACTCAGTTTCTCACGACGCTATTATTTCTATTGCTAATAGAGCTGGATTACCGAAAACAATCATAGAGTACATTAAATATGCTTACAATAATTGTAATACTCAACTTAAATATAAGAAAGGTATATCGCCTAGTATCTTAGTTGATCGCGGCGTAAAACTAGGTGACCCCATATCACCCATATTATTTAATTCAGTAATTGATTACGTAATTTCTGATTTACCCAGTTCTATTAGCATACATAATAATAACATCGTTAAATATATGGCATTCGCTGATGATCTCGTACTCTTTGCAAAGGATTAAATTAGTCTTCAAGCCCAGGTAGATCATGTTTTACATAGACTTAAAGAATGTGGGATTGATATTAATCCAGCAAAGAGTGTAACTCTTAACATTATTATTAACCATAAGAAAAAGCAGTGGATCTGTAATCCAAATAGATTTATAATAATTGATAATATTCCCCTTCAACCCTTGAATATTCATGATACATATAAATACTTATAAGGTATCGAAATAGGACCTATAGATAATAAAAATAATACAATAGTAATAGAGTTAACATCTAAATTAATATCAATAACTAAATCATTATTAAAACCTCAACAAAAACTTGATATACTAAAATCTTATATTTTACCAAGTTTATTACATAGGCTAACTTTCTCTAATATATATCTTAATTCATTGAAAACTATGGATAGATCAATTAGGTATTTTGTTAGACGGTGGTTGCGACTACCCAAAGATACTTCCCTTGATGTATTTTATGTACCATGTAGTATTGGAGGATTGGCGTCACCTGTCTATTTTTAACAATACCAGTTATGCGCCCAAACGGGTAAACTCTATACGTGGAAATGATGATCCCATAATACAAACCCTCCCAAATAATATTATATTAAAATGGTCATCTCCAAGATACTAAGATAATACATCATTTACTACTAATATCGACATTAAAGCATATCATAATAAATATCTTATTAATTCGATTAATTCGAAGATGGACGAGGTCTCGATTATGGTAACCACGCACCTTTTATTATTAACTGGATTAAATTCCCTACTAGATTACTAAATGGTAGAGACTTCGTCGATTCGATCAAACTAAAACATGCATTATTATATACAAAATTTAGATCTAAACGAATGTTACCTAATACGAATACCAAATGTTTCATGAAGGGATGTAATTATAACTACGATTGCTTAAACCATATAATGCAAACATGTAGTTATAATTACAATAATAGAATACATAGACACAATTATGTAAATAGTTTATTTATGTCAATATTAAACAAACATAATTATATCACTATTTTAGAACCACACATCCAAACTCGAAATGGCCTACGTAAACCAGATTTAATAATTTATAAAAATGATACTGCATATATAATATATACACAAATATCAATAGATACAATAAATACTGATATAAACTACACAAAAAATACTAACTACTACAATAGTACAGATATCATCGCTTATGCCAAGCAAATAACGGATGCGAACAGAATATTATTCAGCGCATCGTGCTGGAATTGGCGCGGTATTCCTTCGGCGCTAACCACACAAGACCTACTAAACCTAGGTCTTAATAAACGTGATATTGAACTACTTAGTATACGTGTGATTGCCGGTGGTCTCGATATATATCTAAATTACTGCCGTAGTGGATTATTGTAATAGCCACATGTTATCTTGGCCTCTTCCTTGCCAACATTCGTTTATAACATTATTATTTTCTTATTTTGTTTATAACGTCAATAAATGGGATAATTGTAATTGGTTATCAAGCCAACCAATTTCCGAAAATAGGTAGGTAGGTGGCCTATATTGCTCAGTGGGACAATCGGAAACTAGTAAGTGAGATGTCCCGGTTTCGACTCCAGGCAGTTATTGTTTTTTCTCTTGTGTTTATCAAGAACTTAATAAACAATAAATCAAAACATAAGAAAAAAAGTTACTATTTGTTTTGTATTGTCCTGGGCCCCTCACAGTTATTTTGTAATATGTATAAATCTATGACTACTTGATGAGTCCATTTGTATCCGCTATTTGTATTGTATTCGATATATATATACGTGATTCAATGTATACATTTTATTAGTATTATATATATATATATATATATATATATATATTTATGCACTTTAGATAGTATAATATATTTCAACATTTGTATTCGTATTAGTATAATATATATGAACACATGACTACGTAGTTTTATTTTATAAACTAAAATATGAATATATATATTCTATTTAGTTATATAAATATTTATATCATCATATTTTGATAAGAATAATTTAAAAAATACATAGTGTATTATAATATATTAATTAGAATGAAATATCAAATAAATATTTTCCAGAAAAAGTAAATCTAAAATAATATTCCCAATATATATAATGAAATAGGTGATACGAAGTTTCGATATAATTGAGAACAAGAATGACATACGTGAGGTTTGGTAATATATAGTATCATAGTGGTTTCATATTGTTAAGTTGAGATCGAAGAGAGAATTATTCGGTTTAATAGTGCAACAGTAGGCTGGAGGCTGGTCCTAGTGACTGGAGGCTGGCTAATTATAATGAGCAAATTCGAATAAAGTTATATTAATATTATTTTGCAAGCGAGCAGGAAATATAGAGATCCATCTAGAATTATTTTAAATATTTATGAGGTATTGTGAATTATGTAAGTGCCCAGTAAACGACAATATAAAATATTGCATATAATATTTTCATAATATGAACATATTTATATAACTTCTGCATATTTATTAGACAACATATTAATATGAACATATTATACACATAATATGTTAATATTAATATGTTAATGAAATAATTATGTTGATGACAATTATATTTGTGTGATAACATATACACCCGCGGTAGAGCGGCTTGAAAAATATAAATTTTTCAGATAATTTATCGCTTCAGTAATATAATATTAGAAAACATGTAATATAATTCAATACAAAAAAAATTAACTTAATTCGTAAAATATTGAATAGTCAATATGACTTCCAATTTTAACATAGGATTGATAGGAAATCTTATAATGGAGTAGATACAAAATTAATTCAATACATTTTTTAATATACTTCATATTAATGAATTTTGTCATACGATATATATGTACTAGAATTAAATATTATTAATAGAATAGCAGAAAAAAAAAATGTTTAAATAATAATTTCTTTATAATTTTATCATTTCTAGGATTGAACTTTTTATGTTTATTATTTATTGAATATTTGTTGTTTTTTGTTTTTAATCAAAAATAAAATTCAGATCAAGTTTATTATATTCTTAATAAATGTATAATATATATTTACTATATATGATTATAAAAAAAAATTTGTTCAAATATTTTTCTAGGAATAATTTTAATTTTAATGATTTCTATAGAAAAAATAAATATTTTCAAGGAAAGATGAATACAAAATTTCTAGGACCTAGTCAATTTTTTTTTTTTTACCATAATATAATTTTAATTATCATTGAGATGATCGCAATAACATTTTTTTTATAGTATATTTTTTTTCTAATTTAAAAAAAATAAAAATATTGTTAACTATACAAAATTAAAAACTGAGTTTGTTAGATTCATATTTTGATTTAAATATACTTAAATCTCTTAAATGCATATTAAATATATAATTAAATTATAAGACGATATCAATTAATTGGTTGTCAAGGTAAAACTAAAGATAAATAAATGCTACGCATGCGCAGTAAATATAATTATAAAACAAGTATTTTTCCTATAAAGTGTTATTAAACATCAAATTGACAACTCAATTGAGTATAACACAATTTTTAGTTGTTACACTACTGTTTATATATATTATATGTTTATAGATTTTACTGAAGCAACATATTTAATGACTGACGAGCCACCCTAACCCGCGGCTATGTTTCATAATCTGATATTATCATTATATTTAATTTGCCAGAATTAACGTTTAGAAGTGAATAGGAAATAATATATAGGATATAATAATATAGGATATAATAATATAGGATATATATAGTTTCTATAGGGGATTCTATAATATAGATCCTATATAGGAAATAATGCAAATAGCTGAATATGAGCCTCATAATTATGATAATATATATAAGGGAATTGTTATATTCTATTAGAAATAACACGAATATAAATAAAGATAAAAATGGGGCTGAGTTTAGAACCTAGGATAAAACCTACTTAGAGTTTCTTTAAAGACACAAGCATATGATCAATTATAATGTAGATATGGGAATATATTTGAGATGTATCAATGAAACATATATAAATATAGCTATCTAATGTTACGTGTTTTAATTAAAATGTTAATACAATTTATAGTTTAAAAACCTAATGTTATTAATTCAATATCTATATGAGTATAGGGTATATATATCCCCTATACCCCCCTTTCCACAATACCCTTCCTCCCCACAATACCTATATGAGAATACTTCCTACTAAGATATACAAGGACTAGGTCGCTCTACCTAGAATTAGCTCAGACAAATATAACACTAAACATGGTGACAGCGGTGGAATACATGAAATATATATTTAGAAAATATATTAAAAAAAAATATATATAAATAAATAAATATAATTATGCCAGAAATAATATGAAACATTGAAAACGTAAGAGTACCAAAGGAATTAGTGCTAGGAAACATTAAATATGAAAACTGGAAAATATTTAAAAAACGATGGAATAATTATGCACTCCTAACAAAATTAAGTGATAAAGCAAACGATATACAATTAGCACTTTTTGAAAACTATCTCGAAGGCGATGTGATGAGAATATATAAAGTGTTGACATGAATGAAGAGAGAAAAACCAAAGATGTATAAGCATTAGATAAATATACACCAGGAACGAAAAATATAACAATGAACGATATATGTTTAATATTATAAATCAAAACCAAGAAGAAAACATTGAAGAATGTGTAACAGACTTAAGAAGAATAAAGAAAAACTGTGATTATTGCAAAACACGCGGCGATGGTACAAGTACACATGAGAAGGCCTACAATAATATTATACAAAAACTCACAATAGCACCAACGTCAAGTTTTTATGATCCAGAAAAAGAATTACCAATAGAAAGTGATGCTAGTGAATATGAATAGGAGCTGTGTTGATGCAGGAAAATAGAGTAATCGCATATAGGCGCATATAGGCCTACGAGTGGAACGCTGACAGAGGCAGAAAGATATGATGCACAAATCGATAAAGAGATGCTGGTGATAACCGCAAGTTTGACAACATTTCATCACTACACGTTTGGGAGAAATATAACAGTCGCAACCGATCACAAACCTTTGGTGGCTATCAAAAATAAACCACTAAATAAAGCTCCTAGAAGATTCCAAAATCTATTAATAAAGGCTCAAGAGTATAATTATACAATTGAATACAGAATAGGAACAAAAATGTACGTCTCTTTTTTAAATAAAGCAATTTATTCACTCATTCCAAAGATTTTCCAAAGGAAAGATATTACACTTGTGTATATTTGTGTTACCTAATAATTCGATATGGCCATCTAGCGGTATTAGTATGATTATAAGAATTTTCTATATTTATTGTAATTTTGAACTGAAAGTTTCATCAAATGTCAATATTTTAATAATATTCTTTTATATTGATAATATTGTATATGTATTTTAAGTTAAAAAATGTGCATATAAAAAATTATATCATTATATGTTGAAATATAAGTGTTTATTTGTAATATACTTTAAGAATATTATATTAAAAGTTTAAAAGTACAATATTAATTTTAAATGTTCTAAAACTATGAATTATTAACATATTAAATTCGAATTGGAGCTGTGAATATTTCGTAATTATTTTTCATTTTAATTATACATTATTATGATTATATAATATTGTTTATTTAATTAAATACTATATTATACCTATATATATTAATGTAATATAATTATTATAATATATTATATATAATATAATAGTATATTATAAATGATGATACATATTATCAATTATATATATTTAATATAATATTATAGGTATAGCAATGAGATTTTTTTTAATCTAGAATAAAATCATTGATACCATTGGAAAGAGGATGAAAAAGTAATATAAGTTTCATATTTTACTTTTTTTATATAATTAATAATAAAAAAGTTGTGTCGATAATAACAATTTATTTATTAAAATATCACATGATTTAACATTTCATATACTATTTCGCCATCTAGTGTTAATGTTGTTTTTTCATTTTAAATTTACATTTTTAGGTACTAGAGATAGATAGGGAGTGCAATATCTTTCCATTGGAAAATCTTTGCTTATTCATTGATATATATATATATATATATATATATATATATATATATATATATATATATATATATATATATATATATATATATATATAGGTTATATATAGCCTATATAATTTAATATACGATATATTAAACTTAAAATATAATAATTTAATTAATAAATATATAATATACACATTAATTAGAGTAAGGTTCATTAGTATACTATCTTAATTTATAAATACCTCATAGTCAATTGATAATGCTATTAATATTATACTCGAAAATATGTAAATTTTAGTAATATTTTCCATGTTTATATAATAAATGTTTAATATATATATTTGTAAATTTTTCTATATTTAAATTTGTTCTTTAAAAAATAATAATAAAAACATTGTTTATTTATATTAGTAATTATACATTTTAGATAATAATTTTAATATAATAATCTAATTTCTAATAATGATAAAACAAATGTTTATTATAAATACACGCTTATATGTAACATTCTCGTTAATATTAGGAAGGCATCTATTATTAGTTGATCAATATAAATGGATGCCAATCAAAGATTCTTCGGAAAATATTTGTGCTAATTTAGATGTTTATAATTAATAGTGGAACCCAGAATAAACTACAATCTCTACAATAAAAAATTCTTAAAAAAAAACAGTTTCGTTTTTGTTATTTGGTATTAATTATTAATAGTTTTAATACTTAAATATTTTAATAAAACCTTACCACATTTAATAGTTTTCCATGGGAATATATATATATATTATATATATATAAATATATATATATATATATATATATATATATATATATATATATATATATATATATATGTTCTACTGTCGCCGTATAGACGTGGTACTGTTATCCACAGAAGAAAGAACAACTGTGTTTCTGTTTTAATCAACTTTATTCAGTATCAACCTATATAGGATAGTATGTAGGTATAATAATAATAATAATAATAATAATAACAATAATATAATAATAATAGTTTACCGTGTATGCGGGTTCGTCGATTATATATTCTAGTTAATAAATAAATGACACTATACGTTTTGTGTCCAAAATCATACTGAAACAAATAACATAAACGCGGATCACTATTTAGTGAACGCGTTCCACTCCAGTGCATCGGATAGTGGCAGTGTATTTATAGAATACCGATTGCGCTAGCTACAATATACATTCGCAGTCGAGGTGCTCTTGTACAATAATATAAATCTATCATGACTCACTCTATAACATCTATATACTGTATTTATCATCACTTTGTTTACTTTCAACAAAATTATAGTCGCGTTATTCACAGATTATCTTTTAAATATCGTTTAATTATATTATAATTGTAAAGTAATAAGTACGTATTTATTTATTTGTATATTATTTATATTATTAATATTACTCAAATATTAATATCCACCAAGTTTGAAATATACTGTATTGGTTTTGAAATTATATTTATTTCTTATTTAGATATATTTAAATTAAGTATTTGTTTACATTTTATGATTAACAAAATAAAAATCTATAATAAATAAATATTAATCACAAAGATAATAGAATTATAATTTCGATTAATTACTAAAATTCAAATATATATTATATACTCTTTATGTATATTTATACTTAGCTTCATTATTTATTACTTATAAAATTGATACATTATTAGTTTATAATAATATCTATAACTGATATTCTCCCGAGGATCTCCCTTTGGAATTTGCTCTTGGTAGTCGTATCCTATTACCTAACATATCCTATTACTATTCCTATATATATATATATATATATATATATAATCTCTATTCTACTGATGTATAATTATAATTATACATCTGTAGAATAGAGATTCTATATATATATATATATATATAAGTTATAAGTTATAAAACTTATAAGTAGTAAACTTATAAGTAATAATATTATATATATATATATATATATATATATATATATATATATATATATATATATATATATATATATATATGTATATATATATATCACTTCCTGCTCATCATCAATTCAATTTAAAATTAATTTATCTTGTTCAATCCGACATCCATATAAGTTGTCGTCGAATATATTACAATCATAATTATCTATAAACATATAACACACATTATCTACTTATTATTTATATTTTTCATTCATTACTTTTTCATTTATTCAACTTTATTTCATTTATATTTCAAAAAATCATAAAATCACTGAAGCATAACATTTCTAGTGCATTTTGTTTACATTTCAATACTGTTACAATATTGTTATTTATACACTATTCTTATATATTCATATACGTTGTATGCGTTCATATACGTTCATATATATATTTATATTTATATGAGATTATATAACTTTATGTAACTCATTGTATATAAGTATATATTTATATTTATATGTTTGTGCATAATAATGCCACCTAAGACAAATTATAACGACATTCTTATAGAAATTAATAATTTAAAAGATATTATTAAATATCAAACAAGACTTATACAAGATTTAATTACCAATAATAATATATTAACTAAAAAGTTACTAATTTAGAAGAAAAATCAACTATAAATAGTAAATTACAAACTATTAATATTGAACAAATTAATGAACTGTCCAATAATAACGTATCAGAGTTATTATTAACCAATATTAATAGTTTTGATAATAAATAAATAAATAAATCAGACTTATAATTCCTCTCCAACAGGTAAGGAATGATGGGGACATTAATAAACAAGTTAATGTTTTTACTAGAATTTCCCCAATCATCATATTTTTGGATAGTCTAGATTCTCATAAAATAAATAAAATATAAATATAATTAAGAATGTAAAAAATTAAAATTAATCTAAAAAGAGAGAAAGTATGAGATAAATATATATAAATTGTTAAAAATAAACAAAATGGAGTTGTACCTGAATACCTAAAATAAAACAAAAATAATATTTTGATTTTATTATTTTTTTATGATTTTAATTTTGTGTTTTTTTTTTAAAAATTAATAATTGAATTAATGATTATTTATATATATATATATATATATATATATATATATATATATATATATATATATATATTTATAAATTATAATACTGAAAAGAACAATACCTTATATAAACATAATAAAACATGAATATTATATATAATAAAAATGAAAATTAGATATTATTTAAAAAAAAAAAAGTAAATACTGAAAATGATATTGATAATATAGATTATTCAGTAACTAATAATTTAATTAAGTTATTTGAAGAAAAATTAGAGGTAATAGTTAATAAATCAGATATAGCTAATATATTTAAAATAAAAAACCTTAAAAAAACTGACGACAATATAATAACTGATAAATATATTATTAAGTTTAATAATTTAACTATCAGATACGATTTACTAAAAAATAGAAAAAAATTTAAAAATAGTGATATTTGTTTGAATGAAAACTTAAGTAAAGAAAATAGTAATATATTGTATAACACTCGATCTTTATATAGGAATACAAAAATTGCTGGTACCTGGACTTTTAATGGATCGGTATATATACAAATTAAAAAAAATAGTGAAAATATAAAGATTAATTCAATTGATCATTTAAATTCACTTGAAATTGCCTAATCATATTAATAATATCAATATTTATTCCCACGTTACCTTTATAGTATTACACTTTTGCACTTTTATTCTTTTACATTTTTTAACTTTTACACTATTGATATTTTCATTTTTTTAATCATTATTATATAACTTATAAAATTGATTTATTCATTTTAAATTAAATTAATCATAATTAAGAATAATGGATGATTCTTATTATATATCGGATTTTGAATGTAATTGTAATTATTATACTAACAAGAATTTAATAATGTTTTAAATAAAATCAATATATCTAAATGTATTTCAATACTACATATAAATGCACGTAGCCTAATAAAAAACGATGATAATATAGACAATTATTTAAATATATTATCACATAAATTTTCTATTATTATTATAAGTGAATCATGGTTAAAGGAATATCATATTGGTAATTATAATATACAAAATTATACATCAATGAACACTATTCGTAAAAATAAACGTGGTGGAGGCGTATCTATATATATATATAGATGATTGTCTTGAATTTAAAAGTATAGATAATCTTAGTAATACCATGGAAAATTTTCTAGATATACTAACTATAAAAATATGTTCTAATAATTATAAAGATATTATTTTATCTGGCATATATAGATCACCTACAACTGAAATTTCTAAGTTCACTGATTATATTATAAATAATTTTAATAAATATTTTAATAAGTATGAAATTTTAATTACACTTTAATATAAACATTTTGAAAGTAATTAAAGATAATAATTTAAATTATTTTTTAGACACTTTTAAATCTATAGGAATAGAACCATTGATAAGTAAAGCTTCTAGATTCGGAAAATATTCAAACACTCTAATTGATAATTGCTTTACAAATATTAATATTAAACCAGATTTAACTGGCCTTTTAGTTACAGATATCAGTGATCATCTGCCAATATTCATTATTTATAATAATTATTTTAGAAAAAATCACCATATTAATAATAAAAAAAGTAACATACATGTCGCGTAAATTAAATGATACTAATATTTATAATTTAAATAATAAACTATCTTCCTATAACTGGAATGTAATTTTTGAGGATGAAAATCCAGATACTGCTTTTAATTCATTTATAAATATTTTTAAATCCCTTTATGATAACTGTTGTCCATATACATCTACAAAAATATCTAATAACAAAATTAAAAATAAACCATGGATTTCTTTTAGTATACAAAAATGTATATACAAAAAAAATTGTCTTTATAAAAAATTTAAAGTACAAAATTCGACGGATATAAAAAATGGATATATAAAGTACAAAAATATACTAACTAAAATCATTAGATATTCAAAAAAAAAATATTTTGAAGAAAAAATTAATAATAATGATTCTAAAAATAAGTGGAAAGTTGTAAATAAATTACTTAATCCTAATAAAAATGCTACTATAAAATGTCCATTTAATAATTATTCGTCAATTGAATATAAGCAAACTGCTAATTCATTTAATGATTATTTTTGTAATATAGGTAGATAATTAGCAGATAATATTAATATTAGAAATAGTAATAATATATACAACTTTCCATCTAAATTAGTAAATAATAATACTTTTTTCTTTTATCCTACTAATAAAACGGAATTTATAAATATAGTCGAAAATTCCAAAAATAAAAAATCAAATGATTTATTTCAAATAAATATGGATATCTTGAAAAAAAACAATATATGTAATTTAAACCTATTATAGAATATCTATTTAATCTTTCGATATCTAAAGGAAAATTTCCTAATATACTCATGATTTCTAAAGTCTAATATTACAAATTATAGACCAATTTCATTGATATCTCAATTTGCAAAGATATTTGAAAAAACTATAAAAATTAGAATGCTATCTTTTATTGAAAAATATGACTTAATACATAAATCACAATTTGGTTTTCAAAAAAATATAGACACATCCGTTGCAATAAATATGTTAATGAATGACTTAATTAGAAATATTGAGAACAAATTTATTTATTCAATTGTTTCTATAGACCAACAAAATGTATATTTTAATAATGAGTCAGATACAACAAATATTAATTATGGAGTTCCTCAGTGTTCAGTTCTAGGGCTAATACTATTTATATTATTTATGAATGACTTGCATTTATTTTCTAATAAATGTTCAATTATTTTATTTGCTGATGATACTAATATTATTTTTAAACATAAAAATATTAATAATCTTAATTCATTAGTTACTAATGAACTTATAAAATTAAAAAATTGGCTTATTATGAATAAATTAACAATAAATATTGAAAAATCTTGCTATATAATAATTGATAATATAAATAAACATTATTTTGATAATAATATTTATATTGATAATAAACTATTGAATATAGTAGAATGCTATAACATTTTAGGAATGTATATTGATGCTAAACTTAACTGGAAAGCTCACATTGATTATATTTGCAAAAGAGTATCAAAATTCATTGCAATATTACATAAACTCAAATTTTCATTAAGTATAAAATCACAATAGGTAAAAGACTAGATAAGCATAGCGCTTCTTCATTTACCATGGTCATACCTAAATTCTGATTATTATTATTATTATTATTATTATTATTATATATATATATTATATATATGAAATTAATTTGACATATGTAGCATAGAATCTCTATGATAATGCCAGAGATTATTTCTATATATATATATATATATATATATATATGAGCTATTAAATACTATTTATTAATTCATAGTGAGAGATAAATACTAAACATTCTAAACATATGAATAATTAACCTTTCACCTAAATACTATGCTTATTGATTAAAAATCATGCATCAATTTTTTGTATTTAATAAATAATTTATAAAATATATATTGTATTGATCAAGATATATCAAAAAGTAAGTATTATTATATATTAATATTTGTTATTTATTTGATATTAATACTTTGTATTTGTTTTTATTTAAAAATACGTATATATGAATATTATGGTTAAGTTATACATTTGATAAACTATATTTTTTAAGATTTGTGTGTGATAATGTGCAACACATAATTAAAATAAATATATTTATTTTATGAAAACTATATTTATATTTCATTTATAAGTTAATACGATGTTTAATTATTTAAAATATTACAAATATATGCATAAATAGATTGTTTATATTAATACAAATAAAATTAATATGCATATATTATAATAATTATTATTATTCACAAATTCGGATTATTCGGATGATAATCATTATTATAATGATTATACACTAAAATAAATAAACATTAATCTTTTTAAAAATGGGTTATGTTACTTAATTTGAGTATAATCAGAATTTGTGAATAATATATGTATATTAATTAATTTGGATCAGTAGAACATTAAGATCAGCAGACAAATTTGGCGGAAATCGATGTCCGTCGAATTGTCCGATGGGTAAAATTACTATTATATACTATGCTATGTATATTTATAGATGTCCGCCGATCGTAAAGTTACTCTAATATACTATGCTATGTATATTTATAGATGTGCGCTGATCGTAAAGTTACTATAATATATTATCTCTATATATTTATAGATGTCCGCCGATAGTAAATTACTATTATATACTATGCTATTATAATTTAAGATATCAGCCGATTGTAAAGTTAGTATTATATACTATGCTATGTATATTTATCATAGATATTGAGCAGGTATATTGCTATTCGATGAGTCACGTGACCTATGTTAGCGTAATAGTCGCGAAGCATTCGCCATTACAGAAAACGTCAAAATAATATTTAATATATTACTAATTTTTTTAAATTTAAAATTATAATTTTCCTTTTCCTTAGCTATGAATATATTATATATTTTGTATAAATATAGTTAACAACACTATTATTTATTTTTATATTACATAATATATTAAATTATTGTACCATTACCCAGTAAACAACAACATACAAATATATTCATATTATGAACATACAAATATTAACATATTATGAACATACAAATATGAACATATTATGAACATACAAATATGAACATATTGTGAACATACAATATGAACATACACATATGAACATATTATGAACATATTATGAACATACAAATATGAACATATTATGAACATACAAATATAAGCATTTGTACTATATTGACCTGATTCAAGCTCATGTGAACTCATACCATTATATTTATATTATATGTGATATTATAGTTTGGCTTTAAGGCTAGGTAATTGTATATATTTATATATATGTATATACTACATTATCTGAATATTTCTAGTAAATCAAAGCATTATTAAAAGTTTGAATAAAAATGTTAAATTTGAATAAGTGAAATATATATACAATAATTATTATGAGTACATTTATTCTATAATATAATTATGACATTATTGCTACTATAAAATAAAATGCCCAATTATATTTATCTTACATATACACTATTAATTATTCAGATTATATATATAAACATACACGAATTATTTTTAAATGATGACAAGAAAATAAATAAAAAATATGTTATAACATGCAAATCCATGTATAAATAAGTTTTGTAATATGTTGATATTTTTATTTTAAAACTGATTCTTTTGAGATATATTTTACATAAAAATAATTATATTATATGAATTCCCATAAACAAATAATAAAATATTTCCGTTATTCAATTCGACATTGCAGATGAACTATTTAAAAGATTGGCATAGATCTGTTATCATAATAGATATTTTTAATATGAAAAAATATTATTATACAACGTTTGTTTTAAATTTAAATAAGAATACTCATTTGAATTTCATAATGAGGATTATTAATAGTTAATAATTGATAATAATAACATTTAATAATAATCATATAATGATTATACTTATAAGTATAGGTAACTATAGTTACCTATAAATTATAGGCTATAACGGCGTGAAATGCAGTATGAAATCTGATAGAATTCACGAGTTCTATTATGGCTTGACATGGTATGAAAACTCTATAGCAGATCGACACGGCAGCAAACTTTTTAACAGCTCGACACGGCCGCAAACTCTTTAGCAGCTTGACACGGGATCAAACTCTTTAGCAGCTTGACACGGCAGCAAACTCTTTAGCAGCTCGACAGGGCAGCAAACTCTTTAGCAGCTCGACACGGCAGCAATCTCTTTATCAGCTCGATACGGCAGCAATCTCTTTAGCAGCTCGATACGGCAGCAATCTCTTTAGCAGCTCGACACGGCAGCAAACTCTTTAGCAGCTAGACACGGCAGCAAACTCTTTAGCAGATTGGCATGGATCTGTCATGATAATAGATTTTTTAATATGAACAAATATTATTATACAACGTTTGTTTTAAATTTAAATAAGAATACTCTACAGCATTATTGAATTTCATTATGAGGTTTATTTAATAGTTAATAATTGATAATAATAATAACATTTAATAATAATCATAATAATAATTATATAGAGTTACCTCTTACGGCGTGAAATGCAGTATGACATCTGATAGAATTCACGAGTTCTATTATGGCTTGAAATGGTATGCAAACTCTATAGCAGATCGACACGGCAACAAACTCTTTAGCAGCTCGACATGGCAGCAAACTCTTTAGAATCTCGACACGGCAGGAAACTCTTTAGCAGCTCGACACGGCAGCAAACTCTTTAGCAGCTCTACACGGCAGCAATCTCTTTAGCAGCTCGACACGGCAGAAAACTCTTTAGTAGCTCGACACGGGAGCAAACTCTTTAGTAGATTGGTATGGATCTGTCATGATAATATATTTTTAATATGAAAAAATATTATTATACAAAGTTTGTTTTAAATTTAAATAAGAATACTCTACAACATTATTGAATTTCATTATGAGGATTATTTAATAGTTAATAATTGATAATAATAACATTTAATAATAATCATAATAATAATTATATAGAGTTACCACTTATGGAATGAAATGCAGTATGACATCTGATAGAATTCACGAGTTCTATTATGGCTTGACATGGTATGCAAACTCTATAGCAGATCGACATGGCAACAAACTCTTTTGCAGCTAGACACGGCAGCAAACTCTTTAGCAGCTCGACACGGCAGCAAACTCTTTAGCAGATTGGCATGGATCTGTCATGATAATAGATTTTTTAATATGAACAAATATTATTATACAACGTTTGTTTTAAATGTAAATAAGAATACTCTACAGCATTATTGAATTTCATTATGAGGTTTATTTAATAGTTAATAATTGATAATAATAATAACATTTAATAATACTCATAATAATAATTATATAGAGTTACCTCTTACGGCGTGAAATGCAGTATGACATCTGATAGAATTCACGAGTTCTATTATGGCTTGAAATGGTATGCAAACTCTATAGCAGATCGACACGGCAACAAACTCTTTAGCAGCTCGACATGGCAGCAAACTCTTTAGAATCTCGACACGGCAGGAAACTCTTTAGCAGCTCGACACGGCAGCAAACTCTTTAGTAGCTCTACACGGCAGCAATCTCTTTAGCAGCTCGACACGGCAGAAAACTCTTTAGTAGCTCGACACGGGAACAAACTCTTTAGTAGATTGGTATGGATCTGTCATGATAATATATTTTTAATATGAAAAAATATTATTATACAAAGTTTGTTTTAAATTTAAATAAGAATACTCTACAACATTATTGAATTTCATTATGAGGATTATTTAATAGTTAATAATTGATAATAATAACATTTAATAATAATCATAATAATAATTATATAGAGTTACCACTTATGGAATGAAATGCAGTATGAAATCTGATAGAATTCACGAGTTCTATTATGGCTTGACATGGTATGAAAACTCTATAGCAGATCGACACGGCAGCACATTTTTTAGCAGCTCGACACGGCATCAAACTCTTTAGCAGCTTGACATGGCAGCAAACTCTTTAGGAAATGAGGAATGATACAATAGTACCAGTATACTACAGAGAGTCTTATTATTTAAGATAACTTTGAACCCATTATTATATTCATAGATCCGGATATTTTCACCAAAGTAGATATTTTCTACAAAGATAAGAAGAATATAATGTGCATTAGTATGGTTATTATAGTTATGTAGCATTATAGATAATCATATAATAAGTGTTCATTTTAGCAATGAAAAATATACGTACATAATAATGGTAAATATTCAATAAATAGATCTTCCAAAAGCATAATATATATTAATTAAACGATATATATATATATATGTATTGGAATTACATAATATAATCGAATACTAAATTAATAATCATATATTTATAACTTACGAAATTAAATAGAAAGAGCCCATTGAAAAAATTCTGCTTATGCTCATCAAAACGTAAGTATATTGTATTACATAATATAAACATAATTGAAAAAAGTCTGCTTATGCTCATCAAAACGTAAGTATATTGTATTACATAATATAAACATAATACTTATTGCACATTCATAATAGATAATTAAACTTGAATTATTTTAAAACTAATATCCTTTGCAAAGTAGTAATATAGTAATATAGTAATAAGGTTTATAACATAATATATTATACGGATTTTTTTTTTTTTTATAGCTATACGGATTTTATAAACCATATTATTATATACGTAACATGTTGTAAAGTGATGATGTAACATTTGTTTACTTAGTCCAGTTATGTGATCTTATATAACATTACATTATTTTACTTATACATTAAAATCATTTCCACTTCATATAGAGAAAAATAATTTACTGCAGTATTTAATTAGTTATATGACGTATGTATTGGATATATTCTACCTAGTCAGCACATTAGTGATAGTATTACTAATACTTTAATACATTTAATTCATTTAATATATTTCACATTAATTATAGTATGTATTATATAATGTAATATATATTCAGATATAATATTCTAAATTTAAAAAAAGAAGATTTATCTTTCTATAATAACACACAAGACTACGACCATTACCTGATAACCGAAGAGGTTAGTTTTAGTTAATATACATTAGTATATATATTTACGAATATATTAATTTATTTATGTATATATTATATCATATTCATTATTCGTAAATTTCAATTGTACCAGTAAACTTTTAATAACATAAAATGAATCCAGTAACTAAATAATAATATATACATATATAATATTAAATAAGTTTTTTCCATCGTTGTTATATTTCCTTATATATATTAATCTATAGATTATAAGTACATATATCTAGTATACTAGATAGCTATAGGTAATACCTACATACTTCGTACACATATACACACATCAACATATACACATATGTGTATACATAATAATAATAATATTTATTAGAAGAATTTTAATTTTTTTTTCTGTTAAATTATATGATATTTATATAATATTTTCTTCTAAAGGGCTTACAAATAATATGACTATTATATTAATATGAATGTATATCATATATATATATATATATATATATATATATATATATATATCATACAAACGTATTTCATAGTATTAATGAAAACAATATGTTATTCTCTACTTATATTTGTCAATATCTTACTTATATTTAAGTTGGTTTATTTTATCTAAACTATATACATGTATGTTACTATTATTACTTCTACATTATTATTTCTATATTAATATATACTGACCATTAAGAAAATATATAAATATGTTAATTGTATTAGCATTTTTAAATAAATTATTAAATTAATTAATTTATATTAATATATTAATTATATTTCCAGTTATTTATATAAATTTAATTATCTTTATAATTTACAGTTATATATATTGTTATTGTTATTGTTATTTTTATTTGGTGGAGTCCTTTCATCCCATCCAGGAACTTTGATGAAGTTTTCACTTATAACCATATATGGCTCTAATGTCCCTTCGAAGCCGCTCTAATGTTAAGGCATCCATGGTTTTAACGAGACGATCATTTATTTATACAAAATTATATAAGATCACTCCTAAATAATATTTTAAGACCCATTTTATAAAATTAATTAATGGTCCGGATGAGGGTCGAACCCGTGTCCTACTGCTTGTGTGTCTGACGCCTTAGCCACTGAGCCACACCGACAGTCATTATATATATATATATATAAATAACAGTTGTATTACTTGCTTGTAACAATAGGTATTATTCATACATTCTCGTTCTTCATATCGAATGAACGAATGAATGAATTATATTTATTTTACTTATAAAATATAAATAAATAATTAATACACATGGCATATGTATACATTACAATATTGTTATATAATGAGTAAAAAGGAACCCTTTAATATAAATATGCTTTCGAGAAAGATTCCACACTATTGTGATTAAATATCAAGTTTTCTAATTGATTATGAACTAAAATATCGTTCTCTGAACAATGATATAGTATCGTTAGATTGGGATTTTAATATTGAAAATAGTTAAACTGATTTTTCTAAATTTAAATTATTATTTCAAAATAATTAAAAAATAGGTACCCTTAATCTATTTCTAATAAAAATTCTGATAATACTTGACTATTTATATTAATTAAATTGTTTTATTTAAATGCACAAGGTATATACTTTATTAAATACTGCACTAATAGTGCTGATACCCATGGTCGAAACTTTAGGGGGGACGGGGGCGATGTAAACCCTCCTGAAAATATAGTAGGGGGGATATTCCCCCCTATCAAATTATTATTAATTAATTACATATTAATAATAAGTATACCATAATACAAATGTATGATATATCATACATAATTATACATGACGCACGAAATGTAAATTTATTTTACTGTAACTTCAAAATCTCATTACTCAGACTATTCTAAACATATAAATATTTATTTTGTACATTTTCTAAAAATTGTTAGATATATTAATATATAATTTATTTTTCAGAGTTCAAGAAAAATTCCAATCACCAATATCTGATATAACATGCCAAACCCTTGGAAAGATAATATATTTAAAAATCTATTTTTCCAAGAAAAGTGGTATAAAGATTATCATTGGTTACACTATGATAAGGATGTGAAAGTTGTTTATGCTATATATGTAACATGATCGATTACAACGGTATTAATAAAGGAGTAGAACGTACTATTTCTATTGGATTCAAAAATTGGAAAAAATATATTGACAAATTTAACAATCATAACAAATCATATTTATAACATTGAATGTATTCTAAGTTTAGAAAGCAGCAAAATAATATTATCACAAATTAATAAACATTTCACTGCAGACCAAATAATATGGAGAGGAATTCTGAAGAAAATTATAACTACAATAAAGTATCTATCCAGTGAATGAATGGCATTATGTTTGTTTCTGAAGATGGACATTTTCTTAACATATTAAAATTAAGAGCCGAAGATAATAGGCTATATAATAATGCCTACTAATATTTTAAGAGCTTTAAATACTAAGCATACACATACTTATATAAGATCAAATATACAAAATGAAATACTAGAGATAATATCTCATAAAATTATAAAACCAATATTCAAACAAATGAATGAATAATCAAAACAATTTGGAATAATTGTAGATGGAACACAATATATATGCGGCATAGAATAAGAAGATATATGTATTCGTTAAATTACGAGTACATTTGATGTAAAAGAAGATGTCATAGGATTGTATGAAAATAATACAAATACAGGAGAACATATTTATAATATTATAAAATATGTGTTGATAAGAACTGGATTACCATTATCACATTTAAGAGCCCAGACTTATGATGGAGCCTCAAATATGTCTGGCAAATGTAAATATATTTATATATATATATATATATATATATATATCTTTGCATATAAATATTTATTTATTATTATAAAATACCATATTTAGGTTGTCAAGCAGAAATTAAAAAAAAATAGCCTTTACTTTACACGTACACTGTGGAGCTCATGTTTCTCATTTAATAGCTCCATAAGCCGACAATGAATCAACTATAATTATAAATTATCTAAATACTGTTAAAGATT
>OZ025240.1:56770709-56790709 GCA_964019155.1 Osedax fenrisi | reverse complement strand
AACGGCTTTTGATACAATAGATCATAATATTCTATTGATTAAACTATAAAATATTACATAAAAGGAAATACCCTAAATGTAATTAAATCATATTCATGTAACGGAAAAATATATGTCAGATTCAATGATACATTATCATCTTAATACTGTATATATGGGGTTACCCTAATGATGTATCTAGTATCACTATTATTCATTATATACATAAACGACATATACAATTTATATATTAATTATATTGATACAAACTTGATATTATATGCTGATGACATCAATTACAATAAATAATTCAAATAATAGTAAAATAAATGATAATTTATAAATGCTATCATATTGGTTCATTAACAATAATTACAACTAAATCTGAGCAAAACAAAAATAATATACCTACTTTTCTAAAGATACAATTCTTATTGACATAAATAACTTAATATTATAAATAATTAAACCATTGAATGTGTATAACAATATACATTTCAAAATTCACATACATGACATTTCTCAAATCATTATTGTATATTGATATCAATATAACATGTTTTATAAATGTAATCTATATCATAATTATTTGAAATTGATAAGTAATTGTTTGTATTATATGTACGTAAATATTATATATTAAACGTTAAATGTAATTTTCTCAAGTTTTTACTTTTTCACTTAGTAACCATATGTGAAAAGCCTACTAATTTTTTGATTTTTATTATTTGTATCTAAAATTGTTACTATAAATGAATAAAATATACATCTATGGGTGTATTATATTTTATAATAATTAAATAAATGATGATCAATTTGAATTTTGATGAAAACAAATTTTTTTTTTAATATTTAACTAATTGTGAATATTTGTTTACACCATTTTAAAATAATGATATTTATATAAAGATAGACCATATATGATGTAGGAAAGTATCTGTTGAATACCAAAAAAAAGTATTTATTTATGTTAGTTATTTATTCTTAGCATTTTTAGATAGATCTAAAATAGAATTATTTAGAAACTAAACTTTAGATGAACGCCAAATCATTTTGAAATATTCAATAATTCTAAATCCCAAATAAACAATATTACGTTTCATATACCTCAAGGTCCTCGGACCATTATTATTTCTAATACTTATAAATGACATAGTCAATATTAAAACACAATGTATTTTTTTCTATTCGCTGATGAGTCATCATGAGTCATCAGTGATGACAGTGATGACATTCTATTTTATTCTATGAAAATAATATTGATATAATGGAATGGATATAATAGAATTGGTATAATAAAAATATAATGGAATTGATATAATGGAAAATTCTATAAATATTACTTTAATATATGGCTATCATTAAATAAATTGAAAATTAACTTTAGTAAAATGAACTACTTAATATATAATAATAATGCAGATAAATTATCTATTATATTAAATAATAATGTAATTATTTTAAAAAAATCAATCAAACTCTTCAGTGTAATAATTGATATAAACATGTATATGTATCTATTACCCACAAATATGGTTACATCTGAACTTTATTATGGTTTATCAATTCTAAGAAATTTAATAAAAGTGTACCTATTTATATTTTATAACAAATATTCTACTCTGTATTACAAATCCGTCTTATTTATTGCACTCATCTGATGGGGGATAATTATGATTCAACATCAAAACATATAGATATAGCTTAAAACATATAAGTATAGCTCAAAACAAAGCTATAAGAATATTATATCGTCAACAAATGAACCAATGTAGATAATATCTTAAAAATACAATAGTTTAAACTATTAAGGAATAATTAAATAATTGATATTCTAAATGTATGTAAAAAATATGTTTAGAAATAGGATTTATCAATATGTCACCAATAATTATAAATTAATATAAATGATAATAGGGCTATGGGTTATAATAATAAATTAACAAAATTGATATATGTATATATTTTTTATATAATTTTTATATACTTATATATATATTTATATTTTTATAAGTTTATCTAATATAAATGTAATTTCGACAAATTCAATAAATTAACAAAATTGATATATGTATATATTTTTTATATAATTTTTATATACTTATATATATATTTATATTTTTATAAGTTTTCCTAATATAAATGTAATTTCGCTATCAAATTAAATATTATAGATAACTATATAATTATAAATTACATTGATTAATAATTAAATTTATATTATATAATATTGATTACTATTTACCAATATGAAAACTATTTTAAAATATGCTTTACAACCGATGTATATGATAGCAACATATATTATTTGTACCCCTTGTGTGTAAATCAAAAAAGCATTCCAAATCATCAAAATTATAACATTGTGAATATGTATAGTCTTTTAAATTAGAATATATATATTCTTATATTAATATATATATATATATATATATATATATATATATATGTGAATCAGATAGAGTGTAAACACTCAGGAAAATACAAAAGCAAAGCTTGACTAGGTATTTTCCCACTCAACTTGATAACAGCATTTACAAGAATAAAAAATAAAAAAAATATTAGTAAATTATAAAATGACAATAACTTATTTTAAAATTTCAATTTTGTATATCATTAGAACTATAATTTTGTATATATATATATACTATTGTATATATTATTAAACTTATTTGATTTGTAAATGTGATTCGTGTAAATGAAAATCGTGCTGAATAAATAAGTAAGAATATACTTGAATATTGTTATCAAGGAGAGGTCATCATTTTCAGTTAAATACAAAATAAAATATAATAAATAATAAAAGTATATATAAATAAAATAAATGTATATTAAAAGAAGAAAAATATATAAAACAAATGAAATAAATGCATAAAATATGTAAAAAATATAATAATGAAAGAGAAAAAGATAAAGAAACTAAACACAATAAAAAATATAAAAAGTTAACTAATACGAAGAGGTAATAAATAATTTAATATTTGTTTTAAAAGTTTTTTTATTCATTAATTTGTGAAAAGAAGCTGGTAATGCATTCCATATCTCAGGAGCTTTGTTAGTAAGGCAAAACGATTTTCTATGTGTTCTAATTTTGGGTAAAACCAATTTTTTAGATAAAGGCTTATAAATATTTGAATTTTGTGTAAAAAGATATTGTAAAATTATAGGCAAAGATTTAGTCATATATCTATTTATATATTTTAAGATATTAATCTTTATAATATCTTGAAATTTTAAAAGATTGAATTTTTTATAAATTGTATCTATATCTACATTAAAAGAAAAAAACAAATTTTTTATTACCCTATTTTGCAATATAATAATTGGTTGAATATTAGACAAAAATGTACTACCCCAAATAGATGAACAATAATTTAGATGACTTTCAAAAATACTATGATATATTTGTATATGATTTTGTAAAGGTAGTTTATGTTTTATTTTATTTATAATAGCAATGGATCTACTTAGTTTTGATCTGATATAATTTATATGATAATTCCAGTTACATTTATCATCAATTATTATACCAAGGAACGATAAATGATTCACCTGCTCTATAATTTCATTATAAACTTTTAATTCTAGTTTCTTTTTTTGATTTAGAATTTCGAATATTATAGAGCATAACTTTGGTTTTTTTTACATTTAATGTTAATTTATTACTAAATAGCCAGTGAGTTAAATTATAAAGGTCATCTTGTATATTAGTTTGCAGAATATCAAAAGATTTACTACTGAAAATTAAATTGGTATCATCTGCAAAAATTATAGGTGTAGAATATTTCAATATATTAGGCATATCATTAATATATATTAGAAAAAGTAATGGCCCTAAAACTGAACCTTGCGGAACACCAAATGATATGCGTTCCATATTTGAAATAGCCCCATTTAATTTTACATATTGTGATCTGTTTGATAAATAACTAGATAATAGAACTTTAGGTAAACCTCTGATACCAATATTATCTAATTTATTTATCAATATATTATGATCTAAAGTGTCAAAGGCCTTTTTTAGATCAATAGATAAAACTGCACAATTATTAGTATTTTCTAACTCAGCACATACTGTTTCTGATAGGTGATGTAATGCATCTTCTGTTGAATAATTTTGTCTGAACCCAAATTGATTGTCATTCAAAATTTTATATTTATTAATGAAACAAAGAAGTCTTTTTTTAAATAATTTTTCATAAATTTTTGAGAATTGAGGGAGAAGAGATATTGGCCTGAAATTATCTAATATATTTTTATTACCCTTTTTATGTAAAGGTATAACCTTAGCAATTTTAAAACAATCAGGAAATACTCCTTCATTGAATGATTTATTAAATAGAGAACATAATATAGGACTTAATTCTGTATTAAGTTGTTTTATTAAGCTCATATTTATATTATAAATATCTGTACTATTTTTATTGTTCGTATGAATTATTATATTAAATATTTCGGAATTTGTAACTGGTGTAAGATAAAAAGTATTTGTGTTATGAGAAGATAAATAATGTACATGTAAATTTGAATTAAAACCAGAGTTAGAATTAAAATCCTTAGCAAGATTTTTTCCAACATTACTAAAATATAGATTAAAATCATCAGCCGATAAAGTTGTATTTAAATAATTTGAAAAAGTACTTCCTTTAATTATATTATTTAAAATAGACCATGTTTTTTTTGAATTATTACAACAATTTGACAGAGCTTTTTTATAAAATAATTTTTCGGCATTTCTTAGTACTGAAGTTAAAATATTTCTATATTTTTTATATTTAATATGATTAAAATCATTTTTATTAGCTATAAACAATTTTAATAATTTTTTTTTATGGTGGATACATTTTAATAAAGAATTATTTATCCATGGATTTTTAATTTTATTATTTATGATTTTGGGAGTATATAAAGGACAACATTTATTTAACATTAATTTAAACATATCTATAAAATAATTAAAAGCAGTATTTGTATCCATATCAGAAAAATCCCATTTATGATGAAGAATGCAATTTTTTAATTCCTTTATAGTTGAGTTATTAACTCTATTAATTTTAGAATTAGATTTAGTTTGTTTTTCATTGGAATTGTTAACATTTAAATCAAAAAAAGTAAAAATAGGGTAGTGATCACTTATATCATTAAGTAATATTCCATTATATTTATGAGAATAATTATTATTTGTAAAAATATTATCAATTAAAGAATTATTATCATTAGTCACTCTTGTTGGTTTATCTATTAAAGGACGACACCCTAATGAATATATGGAGTCAATAAAATATTTTACATGTTTATTATAATTATGATCTAATAAATTAATATTAAAATCACCACATAAATACAAACGATTACAATTGCTTGCCAACTTTTCAAATGAGTTTACAATGAAATCTGAAAATTGTTTTATATCTGCAGTAGGAGTTTTATATATACCACTTATAATATAGTTGATATTATTAAATTTCAATGAAATAGTTGTTATTTCAATAAAATTTGATATTGATGTATTTAAGTCATTAATAATTGTATATGATAAACTATTTAATATAAATATAGCGACTCCACCACCCCTACCTACAGATCGTATAGTATTGATTTGATTGTAATTATCGAAATTATAAATATTCTGATTGGAATGTTTTAACCATGTTTCAGTAATTATAATTATGGAAAATTTATGTATAATACTATTTAAAAATAGATTAATTTGATCATGATTACGAACTAAGCTTCTAGCATTAATATGTATTATAGAAAAACTATTGTGAATATATTTACATGAATTTATATTTATGTCATCGTAGTAAAAGCAATCATCTGTGAAATTAACATCAGAATCGTCATTATTATAATAGTCATGAATAGAATTTTGTTTAGAATTAGAATAAGTAAAAGTGTTATTTTCTAGTGATGTATTCATTAAAAATTTAAAAGAAATATAAAAATAAAAAATAAAATCAATTAATTAAAATTAAATGAAATTATTTAACTGTGTTTCGTTTAAAATTAAAATGTTATTGTTATTATTTGTTTCTATATATATCTGACTTTTATATATCCAGGTAGCTATTATCTTGCCTGCTTTTTTATAAGTTCGAGCGATATAAAATAGATTATTACTGTATTTCGATAACGAATCTTGTATATATAAATTAGTATTTACTAAATTTTTTTTGTTATGTAATAATTTAGATTTTAATTTAATATCACTTAATTTAATAATATAATGTGTATGTTTGTTTTCACTCGATTCCTTATTATTTAATTTTTGTATATCAACGATATTATTATCAGATATATCTATATCAACTAAATCTTTAAATAAATCAATTACTTTATCCTTGGAAGAATAATCAATTGAATCTATTTCAATATTATTATCAGTCAAAACAATAGAATTATTGATATTGGAAGAATTTAACTTATTATTACTACCAATAATTTTATCAATTTTATTTGATTGAATAATATTTGAATTATCAATATTGTTAAATAAACCACTAATCTTATCGTTGAGTTTTATGTTGTCTCCCTGTAGATCTTGTATAATTTTAGTTTGATAAATGATTATATCGTTTAATTTTGATATATTTATTTCTAAAGAATTTAGTTTGTCTAGAATATTTTTATTCGAAATAGCCATATCAATACAATGGAAAATAAACACGACCGTTCAGCACGAAATCAAATACACGAATGATATATATTTGTATATATATATATATATACAAATATATGTATACTCTTTTTTTAATTTTAATATACATATTATTTATATATCGAAGTTTTATAAAGTGATAAAATTAAAAAAATGTAACATTTGTTTACTCAATTTTAATTATATATAATACTATAGTAATTAAAAATAGAATTATCTGATGTATCCATAGATTTTTAGTTTACTAGTGTAAACTATGGATGTATCCTATAAACATGTGATACTTTATACAAAAATTAAAAATATAGACTACTATAATTGAATATAATTGAATTAACAATGTAGAATTAACATAGGAAAACGGGAGTTTATACTTTAGCTTCAGAGTCAATGAATACTACCTGTTATGGACTTTTAATCATTTATTTAAATTTAGTATTAAAACTAAATACAATGGAATCTGAGAGATTTTTTTTTGTTTACAAATATGCAAGGATAGTATATTAAAAAGTTATATATTATATATATATATATATATATATATATATATATATATATAAATATATTAGTATTATATTAGTATATATATATTTAAAATTATTAATTTAAAAAATAATTTATAGATATATACCTGGTTTATTAGTTGTTACTTTATAATTATCTGTCAATTTATTAATTAATAAAGCTAATATTTAAAATTATTATAATAAATAGTTTATAAATTATTAATAATAATATTATTTCTACAATTTTCGTAATATATTATAATTTATTTGTACATCATTTGATTACCAGTGAGGTTGATGTATATATATATATATATAATCAGAATAAAACTGATATTTTATATATCGTATTATACCTAATAATGTAAAAAATTACAAAATGAACACAGTTATATATACATTAGGTATTTTATAAGATAATAACTATTTTATATTATATTTATTATTTATAATATCTGAATTATACCTATTTATGTTAACTAGTGTATATATTCTTGCAAATTTGCTTTATAAAGTAATGTTTATAGATTATTTGAATACATTTTAGTATTATAAAATGAAAACAATCATAATTGTACTTCTCAATGTTTATCTTTATATTGTATAAGCTAATAACTTGTGTAGATATAATTATCTAATTAGTAAACAAATATATTTTAATTATTTTGGCGATATAAAAATATAATACACAACAGTAGACTATAGTCTACAGTATACTGTATACTGTCAGTAGTACAAGTTGTGTCCTATATGTTATATGTAAAAATATAAAGGTTACTCATCCATCTAAACAGCAGTGCAGTGGTAACTATCACTATACTAAGGTAGGATTAATACATGCGTTCGTTATTAATATCACAATATACATTATTAGTCCTTCGTGTAATGTAAAACTATAATATTAAATAAGTAATAGTATATATATATATATATATATATATATACTATAAAATCTATATAATCCAACCTTTTATATCGCACATTAAATTATTAATTACTTGACAATTTTCTTTAAGTTGGTTAACCTTCTGTTTAAATAATAAACATGGGATACATACGTCTTTAGCCAAATAATGTACTTTTATAAAGATTACATATCTTAAATCTGATATCCACTTCATGTCGCATCCACAACGGAATTCACTACCACTTATATTTAATTCTTTTGTATTATCATTAGTAACTTGTATTATATAGTTTTCAAATACCGTTTGATTTAATAAAGATAGAGAATTATAACTCACATCTAAGTATTTCAATGATGGCAATCCATCTATATATAGGAAAAAATTACTTGTGATACGATTGTGAGACAAATTAATATATTCTAGTTTTGTATTATTAAAGAATAATAATCTATTCACTGTTTTAATGTTATTATGATTTAGAAATATATGTTTTAAATGAATTAAAGTGTTAAAATGAACATTACGTACTTCTGTAATGTTATTCTTATATAAATGTAATGTTATCAAACTACTAGTTGTACAATTAATTGTTCTGAAAGTATATTTATTCAAAGCTGTGATATTTGACCAACTACAAAACATAGATGTTGAGGTGCAGTTTTTAATTGAATAAGCTTTCGCCGTGCCATTTTCAGCTATATTACATACCTATTATATAATCAGTATATTAAATTATATATGTATACATAATTATATAATTAACAATATGAAACATATACAATAATATTGTTTATAATATTATATATATATATTTATGAATTAGGATATATGTATATATATATATATATATATATATATATATATATATATATATATATATATATATATATATGTACATGCATACATGCATGTATAGAACCACGTATATGTGGTTATATATATATATATATATATATATATATATATGATAATGATGATGATGATGATATTAAGTTTATTAGCACTACAATAGGGTCATGTTTAGACCCCTTCGCTCGTGCGGGAAGAAAATAATAATAAAATAATAGTAATACGATAATAATTAATAATAATATACATTCAATATACCATGGAAAACAATACTAAATAATATAAAAGACTATTATATATTACAGTCTGCATTGATATGGTGTAGTGTTATATACTACAGACTGCATTGATATAGTATAGTGTTATATAATAATAAGATAATAATAATACAATAACAATTTAATAATGATATACATTTAATATAACACTATATATATATATATATATATATATATATATATAATTAATTAATATACTTATAAATTAATATACTCATATACTAATATATTTTTTTTAAATTATGCTTATCAAAATATGTTGAGATAAATAGTTATATCACTATTTATCTCAACATATTTTGATAAGCATAATTTTTTTTAAATATATTAGTATATGAATATATTAATTAGAATTAAATATCAAATAAATATTTTCCAGAAAAATTAATCTAAAATAATATTCCCAATATATATAATGATAGAGGTGTCCCGGCTATACGAAGTTTCATTATATTTGAGAACAATAATGATAATATGACATAGTAATATATAGTGGTATCATATTGTGGTTTCATATTGTTAAGTTGATAACTTTAAGTTGAGATCGAAGAGCGAAGAGTTCGATTTAAAAGTGCAACAGTAGTGACTGGAAGAATGGATAATAATAATGAGACATATGATGGAGTTATAGTAGGTATTATATACTATTATGTGTATGTACTCACACAAAATATAGGTCGATCTAAAATTATTGTAAAGAGTTTTCTTAGATGTATTGATAATTAGGTAATCGGGTATATTCCATAATCTGTATTTAATCAACCTATTATCAACCTATTTAATTATATCCGAATTAACGTTTCGACGAAAATGTGTTGTAAATAATGTAAATAGCTAAATGTGATCATTATAATTATGATAATGCATAAAAGGACATCTTTGTATTTTATCAGACATGTTATCCTAATACGACACCCCTATGTATAATGGACTCGCCCATGTCAATAATGGAATCGTCCAACCGATTCGGATGAATGCACACTCCTTGCATGTGTATAAATATCTAGCCATGTACCGATTCACATTGTATTACGTTATATCTGATAAACATACTAAAGCATTCGCTGTCGTTACTATATTTCTCCTACACAACATAACAACATAGCATGACCATAAGTAAATAAAATAACCTTAGGTATAACCTTAGTGTATAACTTTGGATAAAACCTACTTTGAGTGTTTTTAAAAGAGTGAGAGTATTTTATAATGATATATGGATAGGTATTTGAGATATATGAATGTAATTAATAAATACATATGCACCTAAGTGTCTAATGAATATGTGAACATACTATAGGTTATATAATATCTATAGGAGCACTTAGTCCAGAAAGTCAAATACACTTACCATCGACGAGAAATCTTATACAACACTTATTTGTATAAAGGAGGATAACTTTGGATATTATATAAAGATAAGGGCTATACAATTAAGTTATATTGTTACTGCATAGGTAGGTTGAGACTCGATTACTTATTTAATAATAGGGATATGAAAGTAATTATAATAATATTTCATAAACCATATGTCACATGTATAGGTTCTTAGCGGAATGTGACTAACAGACACGCCCACATATAGTGTAGACAAGTATCTCTAAACCATGTACACCTATTTTAGCATAGCATTTATAAACGTAAAAACTCGAATTCGTTTAGTTTAGTTACAAGCATACTAGTCGGGCAATAATTAGTTATTACAGTTATCTTAACAATAATAGAAATAAGCCAATATAATGAAATACGACATTATAGCTATATATAATATAATATACGTTATATTAACATATAATAATTAAATTGATAAATAGATAAAATACAAATTAATTAGTGTAGGTTTATTCATATGTTATCTTAATGTATAAATACCTCTCTTTGTGATAATGCTATTGTGTACGGTATTATAATTAAAAATATGTATATTTTAGTAAGATTTTCCATTTTTTTATAATATGTGTTTAATATTTGTAAATTATTCTATAATTAAAGTTTTTGTTTAAAAATAAACATTGTTTAATTTCTATTAGTAAATATAAATGATTAGATAATTACTTAATTATAATTAATATACTTGTTCATAATGATAAATTAAAAGAATATTATAAATACAAACTGGTATGTAATATCCATAGTAATATTATAATAGGAAGGCATATTGTATTGGTATACAAATTATGCCAATCTAGAATTTTATAATTAATTGTGGAATCCAAAAGAATAGACTAAAATCTCTAAGATAGAAAATTCATAAAGAAAACATCTTTTTTGTTATTTGGTATTAATTACCAATAAAACCTCACCACAATTAATGATATCCAATAGGAGTATACTATATACATTCTACGGGGTATATATATGAATATGCTGATTAACGGTTTATTAGGCCATACAATAGAGTCGTATAGACCCCTTCGTTCGTGCGGGAAGAAAATAATATTATGATAATATTAATACAATAACAATTAGATAATAATAATAGATTGAAGATAACATGACACAACAATAATAAGTTTTGTGATTTAATGATTAGAGGTAGAGAGAAAATAAGAACTAATATTTAAAAATCCTTTGTAGGATCTAATATAAAGAATAGTTGTAGGGAGGGAATTCCATGGGTGGGTCGGCATTTTTAATAGCCTTAGAATATAGAGAAGTTTTACTAGAGTTCTGGAAGATAAGGAGAGGGGCATTTTGGAATAATAGTTGTCGAGTCGGGAAAGTACAAGAGCATTTATTAGAGTTTTTGTCAGGTTACTGGAAAGTTAGGTCCGGATTTTTTTAATTCTGAAGAGAGTAATGTTGGAGGATTAGTTACATTACATGATAATTATCCATGGTTTAATAGTGAATTACGTAAAATAAAAAGACATTTACGAAAACTTGAAAACTTATATAAAATTAAATCTTCTAATGAAACATATACCTACTACATTTTTTAATTATAGGTATTTTTATAGATCATCTATTCTAATTGCTAAAAAAAATTATTATTATAATAATTTTAGTTCCTTTGAAAATAATACTAGAAAGATTAATTATTTTATAAACTCCTTAACTAAAACAGATTCGGTTATATTTCCTACTCTACCTAATTCAATATTATTTTCTAATTTTTCTTTTTTTTTTCAGGATAAAGTTTCAAATATTATTTCTAAAATTAAGCTTATAACAAATAATGTGGCTTTTATTCCTTTACGTTATGATATTTTACCTGGGTATGGTATATATGTTAACTATTTTTCTTCTACTTCTTTCTCTGAAGTGTTAGATATTATGTTGGCTTCAAATCGTCTTCTCCAATCGATCCATTGCCTCTATATCTTTTTCATAAGCTTGCTTTTACTTACTCCATTTATTTTTAATATTATTAATATTTCTCTCGATTCTGGTATTGTACCTTCATCTTTAAAACATGCTATAATAAAACCTATTCTAAAGAAACTAGGATTGGATATTGAGTGTTTATCTAAGTATAGACCAATATCTCAATTACCTCGTATACGTAAAATATTAGAAAGAATAGTTTCCAAGCAATTAATTAATTATCTAAATGCAAATTCATTATTTGATACTAGACAAAGTGCATATAGGGAATTTCATAGTCCTGAAACACTTCTTCCTTCTATTCTTGATGATTTTCTTAATAATCTTGATAATAATTCTAATATACAGCTTATTTTATTATATCTATCTGCGGCATTTGATACTATTGCTCATTCTATTTTAATTAAACGTCTTGAAGATATTGGTATATTGTAGGTATTCCTCTAGCTTGGATTAAATCGAATTTATCTGAAAGAACATTTTTTTATAAAAATTGATAACCATTATTCATCTACTTGTCAAATGTATTATGGAGTGCCTCAATATTCTGTATTAACTTATACAGAGAAAATAGTAATGGCCCTAGGGTCATTACTATTTTCTCTGTATATCTTACCTCTTAAAAATATGATATCTAATTTTCCCTCTGTAAAATATCAAATTTGTGCTGATGATATTTATTATATATTGAACCTCCAGTAATAGCCAGTTCATCTTATAATGTAGCTTTAATTGAATGTATTAATATGGTTAAAATTGGTTTTTACAAAATATCTTAATATTGAATATGAATAAAATTAATATCCTCCTACAATTCAAAGTTTACAAATGTGATGTAAGAAACTCGTCTACTCGGTTATTACAAAAGAGGAATTATAAGCTATCAAGATATGGAAAACGTTCTTTCAGTTTAGCTGCAGCTAATCATTGTAATGCGTTACCTGTAGGATTAAGAACTAATGTAAACTATTCATATTTTAAATCTAATGTATTGTTATTAATTCGTAAAAATTAATTTTATTATTTTCAACTGATTTATATATTTTTGTGTATTGTGTTATTTTTATATTTTTGTTGTTGCAATATATAATAGAGAAGGTTTAACGTTATTTTGGTGTCTAAATAAACCTTCATATATGTATATGAATGTATACATTCATATATGCATTCATTATTAATCACAATATTTTTAATTAATTAATAAATTTATTTATGTATTTATATGTTTAAAAATAATTTCAGAAGCGCGTAATTATATATATATATATATATATATATATATATATATAGTCTGGGGACTATGGCTCAGTGAGCCAACCGAAAGCTAGTAATCCAGAGGTCCCGGGTTTGTTCACGCAGTTCTTATTTTTCTCTTGTATTTATCAAGAACTTAATAAACGATAAATTAAAACACAAGAACAAAAAGGTTACAATTTGTATTGTATTGTCCGGGGCTCTCACAGTTATTTATAAAATGTACAAGTTTATGACTTCTTTAGGGGTCCATTTGTATCCTCTATTTGTATTGTATTCAATAGATATTCCTATATATATATATATATGAGATTCGATAAATAAATATTAAATATATATATAAATATATATTCTATAATGGTACATACTATATATTTATATTGAATAAATAACACTATACAAATGTTATGGAATTTTAATTATAATTTTTATAATTTGGTAATATATGTTTATTACCTACATTTATTTTCCGATATTAATACATGTTTTTACATTTTGTATAATCTATATGTATATTTTATTTAAATTTTAGTATTCATTTCGATAGTTTTATTTTGTTGTAACCTAGTATTTCACGTGGAGAAAGTTTTGATACGTGAAACTATATAGGTCACTTCGGTAATTAACTTTTGTAATTCTGCTAAATTTAATAAAACAGATAAATGTATAAATAACACGGGTACGAAGAATCATATACAATTATTTATATTTCGATTATCCAACCGGAAGTACGATTTTGTAAATTCCTGTTATGTATCTAAAATTAAAGACATTAATTTTTACAATTATCTTACAATTGTACATCTATTTTAACAGTACAACTCCGCTTAATCCTACTATTCGAAAATGGATATCTCATTTGTGAGATCATATAGGATTATAATATTTACATGCATACAGATAAACAGACAACGTTGCCGTTATATATAACTATAGTATATATATATATATATATATATATATATATATATATATATATATACTATAGTATGTATATATATATATATATATATATATATATATATATAACATCTAATTCATTCTATAAAAGCATGCATCCATGGATGCATATATATATATATATATTTATTTTATTAACTTGTAATCATAACATTTTATTTTATTTTATTTATTTTTATTTTACTTTTACTATAATTTTCTCCTAATAATTGTCCTTAAGGGGAAGCACTACGTTCACGGGCTTACATGTAAATAGATATTGAAAATGACTAGTTTTTAAAACACTCCCATTTGAAATATTTGAAATATTTTTACATAATTTTAAACTAATTCGATAATAATTTTAAATATTAGATTTATTAAATTTTATATATTTTAATCAGTAAAACATATTAATAACACAAATAATAATAAATAAACTAGATTATATATATATAGAATATATTCTATACCATAGAATACAATAGTCGTTTACTGACTAATATATACACATATATATACCTATGTCAATGGTGTAATCCAAATGATATAGGATTTGGAGCACCCTTAACTAAAAGTTGATGTTCTATGCATCCTGGGTATACTCGGCGGCAATGGTATTATCCTGCGTTGTACTTAATAGCAGCCTTATATCTAGTATTTTTTATAATTTTAAAATGTTTATGTTTATTTCATTTATATTTAATTTAGTAGTATTATAGATTGATTATTTGTAATATATTATATTATATTACAGTTTTAATACAATATTATATTTTTATTATTTTTTTATATATATATATATTTTATTTATATATTATCGTTTATTAATTTACTTCTCGTAATCACGTAAATATATTTACCTATAGGTGAATGGCCAGACAAGCTTTAATCCAACTCTGAATATATATATATATATATATATATATATATATATATATATATATATATATATATATATATATATATATATATATATATATATATATAGTTTTAATATAACCATTTGGTAGATAATTCAAGATATAATCATTTGGTAGCCATTTTTAAAAAGGTAGATACGAATATGAACATTTACATATTCATTAATTATAATATACACTTTGCATATATTACATTATTTTTTCTTCAAAATTAAAAACATATAGAAATAATGTCTACCAAATATATATGTATAATTTATTATTTTTTTGACAATATTAAGATATATTTTTTATAGCCATTTTGCATAAAGAATTCGAATTAAATATTTAATTATAAACAATAATTGTGCGCATGTCCAATTATATGTAAACATATAAATAAATAAATAAATTAATTAATTAATTAATAAATAATGAAAATCAGATAAACAAGTCAGAAAATCAAGTACTACAATTTAAAATTGATAGTCAAGTAAGAAAACATATTATATTCTTTCAACTTTCATTATATTAATATACTATTGGAAATTCCCATTCTCCCATAGGGGAGAGTACTCGAATACCGACACCCTAACAATAAATCACCATAACTTTATTATTTCTCCTTTAAATATTTCCAAATTTTATTTATAAGTATTAAGTCGTTATATACATATAATAGCTATTTTAACATTTATTTTAGTTCGTTTAACTCTGAGATAACAGGGGTGTCGATATTACAGGCACTGCCTCGAATACCGACACCTTGGCACACCATATCAACATCATAAATATATCGATATTTAGATATACCATATATTATTTAATATCCACTATCCAATCAGAATTAAATGCGCATTACTTTTAGTTATCACACGCCATTCATACGTTGTTTTCCTATAATTAATTTTCGAAAATATTTAATGTTTTATATTATATTATAAATATTAAGTTTTAAATTACATAATGCGAATATTGTACGTATACATAGGAGTTTTATATAGTTTGAAATCATATTTAATTCCAAGTAGAATCAATTCCAATTATATGTGTATATTATTAGGTATGTCTATTAATTTATAAATATTATTATAACGCACGCACATTATAAACAAATAATGCTGTTTCGTTAAAGGGTGTCGATATTACATGCAATTAGGGTGTCGGTATTATGAAAATGTATGTTGTTATGTAAACGTCAATAACTTTGTAACAAATTATCAAAAATACAAAATATTTTCGGCACATTGTAATATATAAAAAGATCTATAAGATGTATTAAAAATATATACATTTTTAAATGATTGAGAATCGATATTGTACTTCAAAAATTTCATAAATTTAGAGTTGTAACGAAAAAATCAGTTTTTTGTTTAAAATTATAAAAATATATATTAAAAAAAAAATTATACTTATATGAATTAGAATTATATAGCTTAACATGTCATACATTAATTATTTTTTGATTGGAATTATATTTTAGGGGATCTCTAGGGTGTCGATATTACGTTCATGTCGATATTAGAGCACTCTTCCCTAGTCAGGTTTCATTAAATATCATACATTTGCATACTAATATTATCACATCTCACTGTAATACATTCCCTTCAGCTATAAGATATATTTCCATTTCCCACCTTAATACTCAAATCAAAGTACACCCCTCTTCTATTTAATTTCCTAATATTATAATATTATCACCTTTTATTAAATTATTTAAATACATTTTATCTTTTATATTTTTTCTTATTATTTTCACTTTTCTCCATTTGTTTTTATGTTGTATTTTTGTTGTTGTGTTTTACTTTTATTTTTAATTTTACTTTCATTTACGAGGAATTTTATCACTTGTAACGGTGCCTAATAAAACATACTTCTTCATCATCATCATATATATATAATTGAATTCCAATTAGTGATAATAATCTATATATAAAGTAAAACTAATTAATTAATATTACATGATAGATACAGTATTCAGATAACTATTAATAAAATTAGCACATATACATTTGAAATTATTGCAGGTTAATATAATTAAATACATGTTTAATATACTTGCTATATATATAAATTTGTCAATATATTGCCATATATATGTATAATTTTAATATTTATTAATATATATGAATAGTACAAAATATGTTCCAAACAAGATATATGTTACTATAGTTAATTTGTTAAATTAATGAAAAATGTACGCTAGCTATACTGAAAACTATTTATAAATTATCAATTATCAAATTATTAATATATGATTATCATTTTATAACTATTACTAATCTGAAATAGTCAAGGATATTTTATATATATATAATATATTATTATTGTATTTTAACTTATTATATTTATATATGTGCACGTAAATACATATACATGACATATATTTTCTTCGTAAAATCTTTGATAATACTATATATTATTAAATAACATAAATAATAACATAAATGCTTTAATATATTATACTTCATAAATGCAATGCATTTATGATATACATATGCATATGCATTGCATATTATTTGTTATATACATTTCTTAGATATATGATTATCATTTTATAACTATTACTAATCTGAAATAATCAAGGTTATTTTATATATATAATATATTATTATTGTATTTTAACTTATTAACTTATTCTATTTATAGAAGTAGTTTACATTAAAACATGGCTATTTCCTAAATAAATAAATATCGTACTATACCTCTATGTTATTTGAAACATACTAACATTTCTAAAAGTAAAAGTAAACCGAATATTATATATTAACCATTATTTATTATTTGACTAATCTTTTATAATAACAGCATTCGAAGTATACATATTCTATTACATACTTAACTATGATATATACATCCACTATTTACAGATTATAATGATGAATCACAACCGGTAAATGATAATGAAGTACTAATTTTCGTATATGTAATATCACTAGTCTCCATTAACTTATGTGTCGAGTCCTTGATAGTTGTGATTAAAAGTAAGAAAAATACAGATACAAATAATGAAAATATAAATAAAGCCGAAAAAATTAAAATGATTAAAGAGAACAACTATACTGTACATCAAATATATAATATAAATATTAATTAACTTTTAATTTAATAATTTAAATTTTTCCATACATATACTTATATATATATAAATATGTATATATATATATTTATATATATATATATATATATATATATATTGATTTATTGACTATATATTTAAATACTTAAATAAATAGTAATTGATTTCTCTAAAGTGTATATTAATAACAATGATAGATAATAGGTAATAGAGACATACCATTTAAAATAATAAAATAAACCACAATAAAATAAATAAAGTAATAATGACCTAGAATATAGGTATTACAGGTTACAGGTTAGCACCTGACGTAAAATGTTGCATATCTTTATTACATTTATTATAGAACCGCATGAATCTAATATATATATATATATATATATATATATATAAATTGATGAGAACGTGCATTTCACATCGTGCATACTAATTTCGAAATGTAAATTTTTTCGGATTATGGGTTTACTACATTTATTATAGAACCGCATGAATCTAATATATATATATAAATGGATGAGAACGTGCATTTCACATCGTGCATACTAATTTCGAAATGTAAATGTTTGCGGATTAGCGCGGGTAACATTGATATTTCGTGAGTTTAGTATCGGATGATCAATGATATATCAATGATATATCAATAGTAAGGTAAATAGTTCATATTCGTGTAGCCTTATTAGAGATAAAAGTGATAGATGTAATGCGAAACAGTTCATTAGCGAACACGTTTATAATGAGGAACTCCATATTACGCCTCTAAGTATATAATTATTAAGATAGTGTCTAAAATCCCTCATCGTCGATTAGTGATGGGGTCAAATAGATAATATAATTATAATAAATGTAATACACATATATTATACTAATATGTAAGAATACGTACACCCGATATTTCAGAATCAACATATGTATCGGCATTATTACCTATATCGAGATAGTCCTCCTCCGTGATTCGCTTGAATGTATTGTATTATTATTAACCTAAATAAAACTTTTTATATAATTAAATGTTGCTGTATAATAATAAATATAAACATCGAGGAATATTTATAATATTAAATCCTATAGCTGTCAAATATTGTCGGGCTATGTTATAACTGCATTGGTTATTAACACATTCTGACGGATCACAAATATGAATGAATGATCATATAAACTATATATAATATTAACATATTGTAAATAATTTAACTATTATATTAGAAAAGAAATCCGCATGAGAATATAATATTATATTTTAAATATAAACTGTAACTCATATTTGATAATTTTTTTAATTTAGGATTTGTTATATATGTAATGCTAATTTATATAGAAGTTC
>OZ025240.1:56748209-56765709 GCA_964019155.1 Osedax fenrisi | reverse complement strand
AATCACTAAATTAAGATATAGTAGTTTTGTGTAAGAGTGAACACACTCGAGTATAACAATACACGTTATTACGTCATAATTAGTATGATTATATACACTATATGTAACCATTAATATGTAATAATATAACTATAAATATACTAAGTATTACTTTTTTTTATATATTTAGATATAATCGATATTTGATAATCGATTTTGTACTTTCTTTTATAATTATTTTCTTAACAGTTTTATATACAAATAAAATTATAATTTAATATTTAATTATTTAGTTGTATATTATAATATTAATTAAGTGATAGTTAAAGTGATATTTTATTAACTATTATGAAAGAATAGGATAGGTATTAGTAAACAAAAAAGGATATTGTACCAAAAATTAAAAAAAATTATATTTTATCGTATTTTAGGTTTTATTTTATAAAAATATATAATTATATTCTTTCTTATTTTAGGTTTTATTTTATAAAAAATATATAATTATCTTAACGTATACGTTATATATAACTACTAATCACATAATATATATAAGAATACGGTATTCAAAATAAGCACCTATAGCTATATCTATAAATATAATACTTCTTCTATATATCTAGGGGCGCTGGAACGATGTTGTATATAGGAGGGGACCAACAAATCAAAATAAACTATGTGGTAAAAGTAGGGGGGAACAATACATAGGAGGTCCCCCTATATTTAAAGTGGGGGGGAAATATCCCCCCATCCCCCCTATTGCAGCGCCCCTATAGGGGCATATATATATAACCATTATAATGGTAATTGTTAATAACAATGTCATCATTATATCCCTCATTTTAGCATATAATTTTGCTAAAATAATGTATTAATTAATTTATAACCATAATACAATAATTACATCATCATTACGTCATCATTATACAAATATAAATATAACCGTCATTGTTATATTTTTAAAAGTCATTTCATTAAAAAGAAATAATATGTTAGAATTTGTTTAGTTTTAGCCAGCTGTTATGTGTATATCTATTTTAATTATACATGTAATTTATATTTAATATTACATTTATATTAAGTATTTATGATATTTAATTTATATTAAATTATATATTATTTTAATATATTTCTAAAATGTTTATCTTTAAATATGTATTATTTAGTTATAAAATGGATCCTATTTATTAAATACTAAACATACAATTCATTCTCTAGACTTTAGAGAATATATTCTAAGCTTATAAGCTTATAAGATTATTATAAGCGTATAAGCTTATTAGCATTATTAGCTTATTATCTTATTAACTTATTAGCTTGCTAGCAATGCGTCTTTTTTAAGGGGTATTTTGTGGGCATCTACTACCACTATTATTTTTCCCCACCACTCCCCACTTTTGAATGTTTGCCCACCACAATATCAATATTTTCCTAATCAATGATATCATAATCCTATTTATTTAGTATAAATATTTATATCTAGAAGATGTATATATCTCCAAAATATATTTTATTAAATAAGTACATATATAATTATGTTTACAAAACTATTTTGGAATTTTCACTCCCCTTTACTTCCTTAAAACACTGTAATATAATGATCACTAGTGAATATTAATGATGTAATAGGAATATTTACTAATACCGTAATACTATTACGCAATAATGAAGTTAACTAGTAAGTTTGTACTTATTGATACATATTTGAAATTAAAATTATTAATATTATTAATATTTGATACAAATTTATAAATTCGTATAACCCTATAAATAATTATATAATTGTATACATATGTATATATATATATGTATTTTATTTGAAAAATTAAAATTATAATATTATTTATATAATATAATTATATACTATAGTATATATATTGTATATATATATGTATTATATTATTAAAATTAAAATTATAACATATTATTTATATAATATAATTATATACTATAGTATATATATATGTATTATATTATTAAAATTAAAATTATTTATAATAGGGTTATACGTAAAATTATATTATATGTGATAATATATATATATATATATATATATATATATATATATATTATATTTCATGAAAATTATATACAGGTTTATCAAGAATTACACCTATTATGAAATGTTTATAGAAAGTAATTCCCATAAAACTTTATTGAAATTAATATCTTCTATTTGTGTAAGATCAAGGAAATCTTCACCATCATGGTAAGTAAAGATAACCACATTACAATATTAAACACTATAAGTATAATGAATGATATACTATACTATAGTGATTCGTATAATTATTATATAAAAATGTATTTTTTCAACACAATTATTATGCCAATATTATTAATTTTTATAAGTACAATTATATTGTTTTATACAATTTTTTTAAATCTTTATTAAATTATAACTAATAAAAATTTAGAAATCAATTATTATATTATATTTAAAGTTATATTCTTAATTAATTAAATAAATTAATTAGTATTTTAAAATTTAAATTGTATTGAATATTGAATATTTATTTTCCAATTTTATAATTACCTATCTCGAGTTAGGTTAACCAGCCCTGGTATTACATTGAAAAACAATAACATTATAATGATATTGATAACTAAGATGATACAATTATAAATCATGTTTAATTAACTTCTCAATATTGGACATACAACAATTTGATATGTATTAAATATTATGTATACCATAATATTTAAAACATCAACATTGTATTAATATATGATTTATTAATTCTAATAATTAGAATTATAAATACAACTGATAAATAAGTCTATAATATGTTATGAAAATATATCACTTATAGTATAACAAGTGCGTGATTAAAGGATTATTTATTTTACCAATCCCTTTATTTCAAAGGACGGCATAGATAAATGGTTCCAAACCCTTTAATAGATAGTCGACCAAAACTATTTAGTTCTAAAAAAAGGCTCAACTAAAGGTTCCAAACCCTTTGTCTAAACGGAGATCGGTAAAGTGTTTAATTACCTCAAACTAAAGTGTATTTTTAAAAGTGTACCACCGATTATTGATACAAGTAATTATGCAATTTATCCTTTTTAATATACGAATTAGTTATATGACACATAAGTTAATACAATATATGACATTATATTACATTTCATTCATATAAGGTAAAGTATCCTAATTCTGACATTTTAACAATAAATGGTCTCAACATTTTATGACTCATTATTTGTATTCAACAATTATAATATATTAATATTGAAAATGATTATAGATATTATTGTGGTTATTAACATTTTATTTAATATTTTAATTCCATAGATAACATGGGGGTATCCGTTTTCAGTACCCATGTCCGAATACGGATACGTATCTGTACAGACACCCTGTGTTATAATACGGACACCCTATATACCACTAGATAAACTATATATTATGAATCATTCAGACAAATTACAATTATATTATTTATAATTAATTTTATGAACAATTTATTCTAATTTAATTAGTTAATAATTTATTTATTTTTATAATTTTTGTAATTAATAATACAATTTAAATATCTAAATAATACAAATTTAGATTTAGCTTTATTGGTGGTATTAATATTATAACGCACGCGATATTTATGGAAATCAGAATAGTTCATACGCTGCGCACTGGTTGGTTATAGGGTGTCCGTATTAAGACATCTAGATTTAGACATCTAGAGTTTCCGTATTAGGGACTTATATGACCTCTAGATATATGCTTATAACTTAATGTATATATGATGACACATATAGAAATTATATATATAATTTTATAATTCTTTATTTTTTAATACTATAGTGTTATATTTTATTATATTTTTTATATCGAATAATTTTTATATTCTTGAGAAGGATTTAAGCTGACATTTTTTTCCATAAATTTAAAAAATGTAATAAAACAATCAGTTTATTAGATATATCAGCAATATTTTGATTAATAAAATCAATAATAAATACTTATTTAGACTATTTATATAATTATAAATAATGTATTCATTACAATTTTGTATTCATTTGTAGATTTATAGTTTCTGAGATATAGAGAGTGTCCGTATTCGGGTACTGTCCATATTCGGTTACTTTCCGCTAATAAAGATTTATCTAAATTTTATAGAAAAGCACAATATACATACAAATATTAATATTTATGATTTCATGTATAATAATGTTATTCTCTAGTTTGATGGATTTATTACATTTAATTTGATAACATTTATACAAATAGATATTTATAATAAATTACCAATTAATTTACTATTCAGACTTATTAAAATATAAATTATTATATTCTATTTATTGGAAAGGAAATTATAACCTATAGTAAATTATACTGTTAACTAATAGTGTCGTAAAGTACTAAAATAAGTTACCAAGTTCGACATTTTAATTTCTAATTTAAAATTTTTCTCAAAACATGTTAAAAAACTATACATTTAATGTGCTCATTCAATCACCTAATTATATACATATTTATATAATGATATTTAATATATATATAGGTTACTATTAAAACAATATTATAAATAATCATAATATTCATATGATATTATTTATTATTAGATCAATGAAGTAATATAGTATTATATAAAGTAGACAAATACTAATTGAGTATAAAACATGTGACATAATACCGTAAAATAAAATGTGTCCTAAGATATATTATAAATTTAATTTGATTCTAAAATAGTAGATTTTACAAATTAATTTTCTCGGAAGATACATTAATGATTATATTTCATTAATAATGAAATATATTTGTTCCTATAATATAATATTATAACTATTTAATGAATATTTTAATATATTAAATAAGTAAATCATTTATAAATATAATGCTATATTAAATATATTTATTTTATACTTAATTAACTATTTACCCTTATATATTTTTTTTTTAAATAAACCCACTTTTCTATTTCTCATTCATATAGTCGTATCCTTCATTACGAAACGTTTAAACTGGCTCTGATTCTCTCGCACAAACTTGTAAATGTTTACTGGTGTGACACATTCAATAGTTGGAATGAAGATTTCATACGATACGTTAGTAAGTGTACACCATGTTACCTACTGTGTAAATGTTTCGTATCATAGTAGGTAGTTATATATGTTATATTCCATTCCCATATTCCCAAACCTCCCATAAAAGTTTAAAATAAATAAACATGATATTTTATAAATATATATTATTAATTTAATATACAATACAAATTCACGATCAATACAATTATATAATAATATATAATATATAACATATGTTATTGATAACATTTAATGTATTCGTGGTTTACCGTCATTATATCTAATGTTCACTCGCTATTCCTACGTTATGTTAATATAATTAAGTATGAAAATTAATGAAAATAGAATGAGAAATGTCAACGTATATTAGATGATTAATATGAATATACTATCAGATGAAGTACATACGTTAGAATTTCTGATTTTTGTGAAATTTTAAATTCTTTTTTTACTGAGCTATTATTAATAATTCCCAACCATTCTTCTTGCATATCACCTATTAGATTAGTTACGATACATAGGTATATATTACAAGTATTCTTCATATTCGTAATGTTGTGTTATATAAATTCATATATCGTAAATAAAGTTTGAATTTATTATCGAGAATTTTTGAATGTTGCTTAATACCTAATTTCAAGTCTACGAAAAATTGACCACTCAATAATATCATTCCGAATGGGAGAAAATATAATTAATTTTTTTCTTTTTCAAAGATTAACATTATCCTGAAAATAATTAATCGCATCCATATGAATAATGATAATTTATTATGTCAATTAATTTGTATATTGATTATATTAAGATAATAAAACAAATCTAGTCTATATTTAATATCTCTATTTCCTAGAGATGTTTAAATAATCTATCAATAACATTCACTATTGAAAGGTAATAAATAGTACTATTTATACCACGTAATATACCACGTATACTATAGTATATCACGTGGTATAGTAAATAAGATATCGGCGTGATGTATTCGTATCTCCATATTATTGACTATATAGTATATTATTGAGTATTCCACCTTTAATATAATGTATTGTTTGCATACAAGTATCAGGTGTGTACTTTAAATAATAAACGCTCTATGGGCTTGATAACTATAAGTACCTAAAGGTAGATAATAGGTCATATAATAGGTATAACTTACTTCATGATACTTTTTATTTACAATATTAACAACTATCGATTTTTAAACAAGTACACTGATCGATATATACATATCCCAAATGATTATTCAAATGGAAGATTTTATTCCAAACAAAACCAAATATTCAATTCACTATAAATGTATCTTTAATTATTGTAAAAGTTAAATAAGTTATGATAACTTTAGTGAATCATCAATTTGAATTTAAAAGAAAGGGAAGAATAGAATGTTAATGGTCATGACATATAACTATGTTTAACCATGTTAATAAAATGAACAATTGGGATACAAATATTTTAAATTAAGGATAAATATCCTTTGATTTTTGTTATGATAGCAACATTAATAGTTTATATATATAAAGATGTATATGTTCAAAATCATAGAAAAGAGACAATGTAATTTAAATATTATAATAGATAATAAAGACTAATAGTATTATATGTATATAAATAAATATCTTATTAGTATTACAAATATACATATACATTGATATACCGTATACGGGGAATGTTCTCGAATATATCCGAGTATACTGACACCATAGCAATAAATCACCATAACTATATAAATTCTTAATTAAATATTTATAAATATTATATATATATATATATTAAGAAGGTATAATACATATAATATTTATTTTTAAATTAAATTTAATTTGTTTAATTCTGAAATTACATGAGTTTTACACGTAATATGCGCACTTTACCGAATATGAACACTTTGCAAATATTACTGTCACCCTAACTAAATCTATATTTAGATATACTATATATTGTTATAACAATATATATATATATATATATATATATATATATATATATATATATGTATAATATTATTAATTGTATAGATTACAATTGATAAGTACTCCTATATGTAGAATGTCGCCGGCAAAATTGTTCATCACACGATATATTAATTTTAATTTTTTTTCGGATATTGCTTTCTAGCTATTACATTTCCATATGTAAATTTCACAACCAATATAAATTAATATATATATTCTTTAAAAAAAACAAATCATAAAATTAACGGGTGTCTATATTATTAGAAATTGCGGTGTCAGTATTATGAACATATGTTTAATTTTAAATCATTTTAATTTTAATCAAACGAGAATCAATTTTACTTCAAAATTTATGAAAGTTTGAGTCGTTTTTTAGTTTATAATTATAATATTAAAAATAATAAAAAAATGTAAAATTAGGGGAGAGTGCTCTAATATCGACATACATGAAATATCAACACCCTAAAGATCTCCTAAAATATAATTATAATCAACAAATAATTAATGTATGAAATGTTAATCAATATAATTATAATACATATAAGTATAATTTTTTTTTTAATATTTATATTTTTTTAATTATAAACAAAAAACTGATTTTGTCGTTACAACTCAAACTACTAAATTTATGAAATTTTTGAAGTACAATATCGATTCTTAATAATTTAAAAATGTAGCTATTTTAAATATTTAAAATAAATCTTATATATCTAATTATATATTACAATCTGCCGAAAAGATTGTTACATTGAATGTTACAAAGTTATAAACTTTTACCTAAGCAATATAAATTTTCATAAATGGTCACCCTAATTGCACATAATTAACATAATATAGAAGACCTCTAGGGTATCTATATTAAGTGCACGTCAGTATTTGAGTACTTTCCTATAATATTTAATATCGAAAGGATATCTGAAAATATTATTTCCAAAGATCATAATATTATTTTAAAATAAAAACTATTTTATAATCGTAATAAAAACTTCTAATCAACATTATGTATGGTATACGTATGTATGTGTGTATGATATACATATATATGCTTGTATGTATGGTATACCTAAAAGATTATATGTTAACCTCAATACACCTCAACATTTAACCCAACTGTAGCTTATAATATACATAAGTATATTAATATAGAATTACCATCATCGAGTATATGTATATGTGTACTATATGATCATGTGGTTTCATCAGCGTGTTCGAACCCGCTCACAAATAATCACATTCTGCCCCCTCATTTCTCTGAACACGGTATACAAATGACTATAATCTTATCCCGGTACCATATTAATGCATATTACCCCACTGACTTGTTTTGATTAACTTTGATTTGGTACTCCATGATTTTATAATATTAATAAAATATATTTTTATTGTCGTAATATTGTATTAATGTAATATAAATATAATTATATTTATATTTATTTAAATTATATTTATTATGTATATTTAAATTTGGTAAAAGTATGACTTCATCAAATATATACAAATAAAATTGTAATATATATATTAATAAAAATAAGATATATTACAATTTATATTATAATTTATGCTCGAAATTGAAATATCATCAGTAGTATTAATATTAGTAGTGCTATAGCACTACAGTATTCTAGCAATATAGGATAATATTGAGATAGTCAGGTGTTATACTGCAACTATATCTTAATGTATTGATGAACTCGTGTATATATCCGAACACCACATACACACACATATATATATATATATATATATATATATATGATTCAAAATAAACCTATCATAACATTTCTTATATGTTGCATAATACATATAACTACAGATATGCAATATAATAAACACGTACAAATGCCTCGCCTCCGTACAAATAGAACTGCTACGTTTTCTGTCGATGTGTCTTTCTTATAGGTTTGTATTGAAACACAAATGTGTATTTATTTATATCTCATTAATAATGATTAATTTATTAATAAAAATAAATATTTTGTGATAGTTCAACGAGATACTCGATATGCATTGAAGACAAATTAAATATATCAAATATCATAGGCTTAGTCTCGAGGTACCTATAATTAATATATATATATATATATATATATATATATATATATATATATATATATATACATATATATATATATATGTATAATATATTATATATATAGGAATATATTTATATATTATATATATATATATCTATATGAATTAAATTATTTAAAAGTATTGTCCATTATATATACAATTTAAAATGTGCATGTGTATACAATATTTATAAAATAAACTCATATATATAAATAGATATATTATTGATGAATATCAATAGATGCATTTGATTATATATTTTGACTAACAATTAAATCAAAATTTTGAAAACTCATATAACAAAACTCATTATAACATGTTTTCAAGACAAGTATACACTAATAACCCGATACATCTATATGATAAGGGTTTTAGAAGATATAAGTTATGATTTATTAATGGGTATTACGTATATAAAACAAATATAAACCTCAATAATGTATGATTACATTTGTTTACTAAAAACATTTTAAAACATAACGCTTTTATTGTTGATATTGAAATGACAATCTATATAGATAATATATTAGTTAGTTTTATAACGGCATTAATATTAGTAATGTCAGGTGAATATCATTAGTAATATACATTCGTTGGTAAATTGGTAAGATTGCCAAAGTCATGTTTTTATCGTTATATTAACGGAGTGGGTTGGGTTTTGGGTTGGGTTTGGGTTTAGCTATACAGTTCGTATACCCCGACGTTGTTATGGTTATGTTCTCCTCGCCTATATATATATATAGGATCTATCTCAGTAGCTTTATTATAGAGGCAACAATATTTTCTATATGTTCATAATACGGGAAAAACAAATGTCTTGTCAAATAAATATCTAACAATATATACATTATATATGAATAAATGGTGAAAATAGGAATTATTAATTTAATTTGTCTAACATTTCATATATACAAAGCCCAGCGAAAGACATTCAAGTAGAAGCATTAACTCTCATCAATTCAATATATATTTACTCTGGTCCTCATATAAAAATGGTTATTTGATACTTATTTATTTAATATTATATATATATATAATATATATAATATAACATAATATAATGCATTTTTATTATATAGATAATGAAATTAAATAATGAATTATTTCAAATAATGTTCTCCTTAATGCAACTAAATGTTGTATGCTGTCTCATTATATTACTTCCATTCTTAAACATTGTAATATCTTATTTCCCCTGCAGAATCCATCTTATGTGTAATGTTTGATTATAATCTATCATGCATTCCTCATATTACTGCCATTACTAAATCTGCAAATTATCATCTTTTTAGAATTAGAAAAATAAGAAAATCAATTACTCTATATCTTATTAAATTGCTAGTTAATTTCCGTATGCTCTTATGGATATATTACTGTTTCTTACTCATAATACATCTTCTCTTATATTCTATCTCTCCACTAAATTGAGATATTTGTTCATCAATACCCATACAATATAACCTACATATTCGAGATCATTCCTCAACTTCCTGATACAAACTTACCTATAGGTGAGAGCTCTCTGATTCCAATGAAACAAATGTTCCTCTTATCTCTTGATACTTATCGTCAATTCCTCAATATACTGTACGAATTTTCTCTCCTATATGTCTGCTCTCTTGTATAAATACATTACCTTTTATCTCTTAGAAATCACGTTTCTCATCTTAGATATATCCCTATTCACCTTCCCTCAAAAATAAATCATCGTTCCCATAGTTATATTGGTCATAAGCTATATAGCTTCAATACTGATTAAATATTCAACATTAAATACTTCCCATCCTCTATTAAATCAATAAAATCCCATAATAAATGCAATAGATAAATCCAAATATTTATCTCAAGTGACAATCTGTAATACTCATATTGTTATTTAATTATTTCCTTATTGTTATTTTATTTTATCATGTTAAAACCATGGATGCTTTAACATGAGAGTGGCTTCTAAGGGACATTAGTGCCATGTGGATATAAGTGAAAACTTAATATAAGTTCCTGGCTGAGATACAAGAATAAAATAACAACAACAATTATATATATATGTATTTTAATATTGTATTTACTTATATATTTAATATAATTTATTAATAGATTAAATATCAATAATGATTTTAATTGATGATCATTTTAATTTAGAATTTTGCAAAGTATGGGTATATCTCACTACGAAGGATAATAAGAAGTTACATAATTGACAAACAAAGCATAAACAAGGCATTACGTCATCAACTATCCATACTGCAGAAATTATCCATATACAACATCATGTCTTTCATTTACAGAAAAATCGATTTCAGCGACAAAGTAACATAATATTTATTAAATATTTTCTAGTTTAACCTCATATCCTATGAATATAATACCTTGTATATCTGTATAATTTGTGTTCATTATTAAATTCATAATAAATCACTCATGCAAACACTCCCCCCCCCCACACACATACAATACATTAACAGAATACTATTGAACAAATACATGATCTAACGAAGCACTCTGAAGAAACAACACCCATCATTGTGGTACGTTTACGTATGTATATCACGTGAATTTCACGTGTGTGAATAATAATATATATATATATATATATATATATATATATATATAATACTGCATGTGTGGCTCAGTGGCTAAGGCGTCAGACACACAAGCAGTAGGACACGGGTTCGAGCCTCGTCCGGACCATTAATTAATTTTATAAAATGGGTCTTAAAATATTATTTAGAAGTGATCTTATATAATTGTGTATACATAAATGATCAGCACTCGTTAAAACCATGTATGCATTAACATGAGAGCTGCTTCGAAGGGACATTATAGCTATATATGATTATAAGTGAAAACTTCATCTAAGTTCCTGGATGGGATGAAAGGACTCCACCAAATAAAAATAACAATAACAATAACAATATATATATATATATATATATATATAAATATATATATACATAATGCTACTAACACTATACAATTACACATATATAGCAATTAAACAACGACTATGGAAACGTAACTTTATATTTCATGACGCAAATGTATACCAACAATAATGGACTATACGTGAAGGTTATGTAAGAACATATTTGTGATCTATACGTACATAATTGTATACATTTTTATAGTTGATGTCTGAAAATACTACTAATTATAATGATGTTAGTATATATATATCCAAGTATATTTTGTAATTTTATATAAATATATATGTATATATATATATATATATATTGCGTATATCATAAATTGACATATAGAAATATGTCATATTTGTAATAACAATTATGTATACATATATTAAACATTGTATTTTTTTTTAAACTTATTATCTAAATTTAAACCTGTTATTTTCTTAACTAAGGATTTTTTTCATGATATATATACCTATATATATATATCTATGTATATAATATATACTATATCTATGTATATATATATACTATATATATATACATGTATATATAACAACGTATTACATTCAACTATGCAAGTCATTGATAACAAATATCTACCGGTTATAATGTATATATATATTTCACCAATAATAGTTTTTTTATTATAAAAGATAAAGTTACTCTATTACTTCAACTGATCGATACAATTAAACCGTAAATCTTAAATATAAAACGTAAATGAACGTTGATTCTAGCTGTACATTGTACATTGTACATTGTACAATGTACATTGTCCATTATTAACTAACTCAATTGAATAGAAGGAAAGTTTAAACCTCGAAGAGGACACTGCGGACACAAAGAAAGAAGGTCAAAAGAAGAAGAGGTCATCGGACAATAAAGGTAAGTAACCGGATGTAAACATCACGTACGACTTTAACACCGTACACTTAACACAACAGGGAGTATCATGCCCTTCGTAGAGGTCAGTTTAAAGGTCGTCAAGCTAATGTTTAGGATGTTTAAGATTGGCAATGGTTAGAGTTGTTATATATTCACTAATATATCTATTTCGTAATAACTATAGGTTAATATTGAATAGGCCATAGCCTTATTATAATATTGCATTTTCTCTAATAATTCCTAAATAATATATGATTGTATAACACATTATAATATTGTATTTTGTGATTATTGACAGTTACAATGGAAGATACCGACTACTATCAACCTATCTGGTTTAACGAGAATAATGCTCTGTATGTAATATACGAAGTTTGCATGGAGAAAATGAATTGTAATTGGTATGAAATGAAAGCTAGGTTAACAGATATTAATAAGGTTAATACTATATATATATATATATATATATATATATATATATATATATATATATATATATATATATATACTATAGTTAAAGCATTATCATCAGATACGCTTCTAAATGAATAAATATATTCTCTTTATATATGATTATTAAATACACACATCTATATATATTATATATATATATATATATATATATATATATATATATATGTATATATATACATATCCATAGTTTTTATTTGGTTTGATTTGGTTTGTTTTGATTAGTTATGGGTTGGTTGTTCTATTCTAGCTGCATTACATTGCGAAGTGAACATATTTAAGTGTGTTCTACTCACAAGTTGTATATAGGTAATTCATAATTAGTATATGTTCATATGATTATATTTATTAATGTGTCCATTCCATGGTGTATCCGTCTTGAATTTGTTTGAAGATATATAATATTGACTGGTACAAATCTATTCAGTTGAGCAAAATCTAAACAAACTATATTATTTCTGTGAGTGTTCCCATATGTATTGGTTACTAGCAACAACATATCATTTCATCCGAACTTACATTGGCATTCAAATCATCGTGTAGGTTCCTACTATCACACATTCTTTCTTTTGTACTTAATCCAATTCATCTCCAATTTCTTGTAATAGTCTATATTTCATACGTATCATCTGCATTTTAAAAATAAGTTATATTCATATACATTGTATTTGTTGTTATTATTCTATTAACAATTAATCGCATGCATATATTTTAATCGTATTTGTGATTTCATTATTCGAATAATGATCACTATAAAGATACTTCTTACTGGTATTTAGCATTTATAATATCCTGTTATTCTTTCTCCAGATTATTTCCATTCGCCAATGTCACTATATTCTACTTATAAATATATATAATCTCCTCTTGAAAAAATAATGATTACAAATATAATTACTATCAAATTGGTTAAAATACGTTCACTGTATCTGTCAACTTGGTATTAATAATCTATATAGGTGCTCTAACCATTGGAATATGTATTATTGTATCATATGTTATATGCAATGAATACATCATCCCTCTCATGATATGTATGCAACTTAAACACCACAATATTAACAGTATTATTGTAGGAATGTATTTAAAATCTATATATATATATATGATGTGTATTTAAAATTGTATAACCCAGTAAAATACTTGAAGAAATGATAATAAATATGCTATATTGACTAAGTAAATACATGTGTAATAGGGTAAATGTAATATATGGGAGGGGAGGGGGTAGTGGCTGATAATTAATATGCATCAGAATATTTCTAATATATCGATAAATACTGAATTTTATGCTCTTATTTTTTTGAATTAAATAGAAATCATATAATTCTAGAAAACTGTGATTTCAGTTTTATATATAAAGTGTTTATCCTAATAATATAAACGTTTGATTAGGAATTACAAAAAGCACTAAAATAAGGCAAGGATCTAGTAGTGGCCGCTAGTAACAGAAAATGCGATAGGTGTCTCGTAATGTATTCTATTTATATTTTTTTAATTATGTAATAATAAATAACTATATTTATGATGCATACGCACCTTATTTGATTCAATGATTTAATTATATATACACATACTCTTACATATAAATAAGCATAAATATATATAATCATGTTTTTTGTCAACATATTACAACAAATTATTATATAATAAATTAGAGTAATTAATTAATTATTTTAAAAAAAAAGTTACTATATATTATAGATATTTGGATTATCTAAATATTGTATATAGAACTTGTTATCATATTAAGCACCATTTAAGCGTTAATTAAAACGGCCACTACTCCCTCCTCGGCCACTACCCCCTTCCCTCCCCTACATGTGTGTATATACAATTTATCATGTATTATGAGTAACTCTATACGGATTTGATAACAATTGCAGGTGGTGTCTGTTTTGTACGATCAAATAAAACTTTGTTTTAACATCGATAAGAAATCAGAGTCACTTTGTTGTATCGAGGATATGCAGGCTTTGAAAGATTCACTCGTCAAGCTCGATGTTAAGTAAGTACGTATAGGTGATATTATGATAGGGTTTTATAATACTTTTTGTTAAATAATATACATACTCATTAGCACGTATTGCGCATATGGAAATATAATCGTTAGAAAGCAAAATCCGATAAACAAATTGAAATTCATATATCGGGAGATATAGATAATGTAATATATCAATATTATCAATATATTAGACAATATTTGTATTCATTTTAAAAAATAAAATGATCAATAAAGTGCATTATATGATATTTGTTGTTAACAAATTAACAAAGATTTTTTAATGATTTATTTACGTGTAATTAGTCTAATAATTAACACTTGTTCTACAAAAAAATTAGATCATATGTTATATTTTTTTTTTAAATAAAAAGTATGTAATTGTACAAATTGATATATAAATATACTGATTATTACACATAATGATGTATTCGATCATTTATTTTATAAAAATGTTGACTTCGAACCACATTCTCGAATAAACATTTATAATATATAAAGCTATCATAGTTATATAATATATAACCGTAATAATCGATACAAATTAAAAAAACTTAATAAAATTGAATTACTATATGACAGTTGCTAATATACACAACTTTTACTCGCATGCGTATACGAACAGTCCATTGTTAATAGGTAACAAACGGTTGTGTTGTTTATATATCTGTAATGGAATTGTGCTCAATAACTACACTAGTACGTGTAATTAAGTTATTACCAAATTGTTTATCGTGTTATTTCCATTAAGGTTCTTATATAGGGTTAAAACTAGTATTAACACAAGCTTGTGTTAAAGATACACCTTAGCGTACGACATACGTATACGTAATTATGTAATACCTAACTAATAACATTCCATATTTAGAGCTATACAAAGTATCTGGAATTTTCAAATGGCGAATAATGAAAAAGTACACTTAACTCATGAACCTATATTGTTAGATATATATATATATATATATATATAACTTTGTCTAATGACCTCAGGTAGTTAAAATTGTAAGTAACAATATTATATTAATATTTGTCATTTTAGTCAGAATACAAACTTCATTAATTAATAATATACATATATTATATATTCTATGAGGATACAATTATATGTTACACAGATATAACGATACATATATTACCTATATGGTTATATATATATATAACAAATACAACAGAGAAATGAGGAATGATATGGAACATGGAATTAATAAACTAATAAAGAAGAATAGATTTAATTATTTAAAACAACATAACATCTTCACTTGTCCTACGAGACAACCTAAAGATCAAAAACCTACAGGTTCGCTGCTACTGCCGCTACGTAATATTATATAACATTTATGTTATTATATATATATATATATATATATAAATCAAATATTTATTGTAGACGTCGAGATATTCTGCTACATGGACAAGCGACAGTTTATGTACGGCGAAGAAGCGCATTTCTCTACGCAGCCTCCCTTTAGTTGTTAGTTGTTTTCGCATACTCATAGATAGATACGATAGTGTTATATACTTTTCAGATATATATATATATATATATATTTATATTTATAAGTTAAGATTAATATTAACTGTTATATCATTGTAATTTAAATAACTACGTATAGTTAACATAAGAAGTATAACGGAAGTACTATTGGGAGATCAATGTTTACTTTATAAAGAAAGTAAAAAACGAAAGGTTATATAATATTCCAAACATTTCTCTTTCGAACGATATACGATATATAGAAATAGTCTAATTGGAATAATTTATATATTATAATATATAATAATAATTATTGTATATATTAGCTCTTTGTCTTTAATAAAGTTTATACGAACATTAATTTTGTTACACACACACACATATATATATATATATATATATATATAAATTATCATTAATTTTAGATTGGTATAACACATGGATTTACAATAATCCTTCAAGATGAAATAAACAACAGTGAAAGAGATGCGATAATGGATGAGTTGTCTAAAGCTAATGATTGTCGTCCTATTCACGATAAGGAAACACGTGACTTGGTATGTTTAGTAGTAGTAGTAGTAGTAGTAGTAGTAATAGTAGTAGTAGTAGTAGTAGTAGTAGTAGTAGTAGTAGTAGTAGTAGTAGTAGTAGTAGTAGTAGTAGTAGTAGTAGTAGTAGTAGTAGTAGTAGTAGTAGTAGTAGTAGTAGTAGTAGTAGTAGTAGTAGT
>OZ025240.1:56665820-56748009 GCA_964019155.1 Osedax fenrisi | reverse complement strand
ATACTGAACGCCTTTACCAATAAATTTAACATGAGGGATACAACATTAACATTGAGTTAATGGAAATCAAATAAAAACTCTATAATATCCTTATAGGCTTTGTAATATCCCTATATGCCTGCATATATAATAAATTATAACTAATTTTATTAATACCATATACATAATTGTATATATTTATAAAAATAATAATAATTAAATAATACATAGACATTTCAGTAAATTTTCAAAAATAATTTATTTTAATTTATAGATATTAAGTATAATAAATAATATATATATATATTTATATAAATATTATAAACATATAATAAGAGTTTATTAAATATATATTTAATGAGTTTTATTGAATATAATCATTAATTATATATGTTATTATTTGATATTTTTGAGAGAAAAAAAAACAATATTCCAAGAGATATGTATTTTATTAAACACAAATTGTAGTTTATTATTTTTTAATTTTAGCTATGAATATATATTTTATAATAATATATTTAATATCAACGACAACAAAATTATTTTATCAATCGAATAATTTTTATATTTTTAAAATGTTTTTAAAAATAAGTAAAACGTATAGGATAACAAAATAGGTTATTTAAATGTAATGTTAATAGTTTATTATAGACGAATAGTATGGTACTATCTTAATAATTAATCAAATTGAATAGTATAGCATATATTAAATACATATAGGTATTATCTGTATATATATATATATATATAATAAATACTAATACTAAATGACTATTCTTAACATATAGATACAATATTACATGTCTGTGTATTTGCATGCCATGTTATTTTTAAAACTGTAGTCCTATGACTGTTTATTTAATTATTAATATTTCTATCAAAAATAATGAGAATATTTAAATTTTAAGAGAGAGATTAATGCAATTATTTCAAAAATTAAATTATAGTTTTATAGATTAATGAAAAAAATACAAAATTTAAAATCAGGAGTATCTTTCTGGAGTATAGTTTACTGGGTAGAATAAGAAATTAGATCCATAATTATGGTGTGAAGTAGCTTAAGTTTTATTTATTAAAGGAATGAGGAATTATGTCACTATGAAGTTTTAGGGAAGTATTATAATGAAGAAGACAGTATATGATTACATATCTTGTAAGGGTCAGACATATCATGATGGTTGAGGGATATAATGATGTATGTTTGATGGAGGGAATATGAATTTGTGATATATTGAAGGGGGATGATATACGTAAGGTTTTATGATATATATTATCAGAGTATTTTATAATTAGATGGAAATAATCTAAAAATAAGGAAATACATGATTATAGTAATATATATATATATATATATATATATATATATATATATAGCAATATATGTAGTAACGAGGAAGTAGTATTGTTTAATATAATGAAAGTAGTATATATATACATCCTATATTATAAAGTAGTAAAGTGATTATTAATTACATGTTTAACTTTCGATTCCTTATATGTCCTATATATATATAGGAAATGAATCATTACAATAAATTATATAAATGAGGTGTATGGATATTTAATTCTTTCGAACTAATGAATAATGCAGATAACTTATTAGTATTTGACTATTAATATGCCAATATTTGAAGGTAAACATTATTTTATTATCAACTATATATATATATATATATATATATACAATTTCATGTAATATAGTATATATATTATACTTAACATATAATAATGTAGGTAATAAATAAATAATATACAAATTAATTAGTGTAATGTGTATACGTATAATATATTATTTATAAATACCTCCCATTCGATATGACTATAGTCAATTGATAATGTTATTAATACTAGACTTGAAAATATATAAATTTTAGTAATATTTTCCATGTTTACATAATATATATTTTATTTGAACATATAAATATATTTATAAATATACTATATTTGCAATTTAGAATTTAAAAACAAAAATTATAAATTAAATAATTAAAACAATATATTATATTTTATATTTTATTTTAACATATAAATATATTTATAAATATTCTATATTTGCAATTTGGAATTTAAAAACAAAAATTATAAATTAAATAATTAAAACTATATATTTTATTTCTATTAGTAATTATAAATTAAAATGTATTACATACTAATACATTATAATAATATAATTTGTAGTACCAATAAAGTAAATTATTATAATTAATCGCTGACAGGTGCTATTAAGAAGTCATATAACTAATACAGTCAAGTGACCTATCACTTGATAATTCAGAAGCCTTCTCATGTACCTTTCACCCTCCTAAATTACAACCACTTACAATTATAACAATTTATAGACCTCCTAATAATTCAATTCCTTACTTCATCGATGAAATTGACAACCTATTGTCTATGATCTCCACCAACAGTATACTACTTGGTGATTTCAGTATACCAATTTTACCAAACTCACATAATTCAAATAAATTTATTAATATCATAAATTGTCATAATTTCTTACAACATGTCAAGTCTTCCACACATTCATCTGGAAACATATTAGACCTAATTATATCTAACACATCTTCGAATATAATTTCTAATACTAATGTTCATAGTTTAATCACTGACCACCACCTTGTTAGCTGCTCCCTATATATCCCTAAACCAATCAGACCATCCAAGAAAGTTCACTACAGAAAATTAGATAATATAAATATTGCTAATTTTATAAATGACTTTAACATTTTGTACAACAATATAACAGATTCATCTCATATAGACAGCTTTGATAGTAACATTAGTCTTGTCCTAGATAAACATGCCCCTATTATCACTAAAACTTATACAGCTCGACATAATACGTTATGGTTCAATAATTCGTTACACACAGCAAAACGCTCACTTAGAATTAAAGAAAGGAATTGGCGAAAATCCAAAAGCTCAAATGATTTAAATATTTTTAAACATTCACTTTCTAAATATAGAAAATTAATAAAAATTACTAAAAATAAATATTACATAGATCAAATTAAATCAGATGGAAAAGATACTAAGAAATTATTTAGAATATCGTCAACACTACTAGGAAAACTGACAAAACGAATACTGCCTGATAACTCCCCTTTAACTAATGCGACTAATTTTGACTCTTACTTTTACATAAAAACATCATCAATCATAGATACTCTCCCTCGACCCTGCATCCCACAAATATCAAGCCCAATATACTCATTTTCCACTTTTTCATTACCAACCATTATCAATATCAATAATATTTTATTAACAGTTAAATCTACATGTAAACTAGACCCAATTCCATTATGCTTATTACATTCTCTTTCATCCCTTCTTTCTCCATTCTACAAAAAAATTATCGATCGCTCACTAACTGCAGGTATCTTCCCATCCCACATGAAATATGCCCATGTAATTCCCATCCCTAAAAACCAATCCATTGATAGGTCAACTCTTTCTAATTATCGTCCCATATCCAACCTTTCTTTCATATCTAAGACAATTGAAAGAATAATTGCTAAACAACTTAGAACATACATCAATAATAATAACATACTGCATAAATTACAAAGTGCTTATACAACGGACAAGAGCACTGAAACTTCACTACTCCATACTTTAAACAATATACTACTATTTCCAAAAAATACTCCCACCATACTGATTCTACTTGACTTGTCGTCGGCTTTCGATACGTTAGACCATAATATTCTTATTCGAAGATTAGAGAACATTGGTATTAAAGATTCTGTCCTTAGTTGGTTTACATCCTACCTAATTAACAGATCCTTTTCTATATGTATAGATAACCCCATAACAGAACCCCGCCACACAACTCATGGTGTACCCCAAGGTTCTGTTTTAGGTCCAATTCTCTTTAATATATATATTTCCCCTTTACTTTACTTACTTGACGAATACCCCGATATACACTTTCACTCATATGCGGATGACTTACAGCTATACTGTAATTTACCTGACCCAATCAATAACATAAATACTATAAATAAATGCATTAATGACATTAGTAAATGGTTTTCAAATAACTCCCTACTATTGAATAGCCTTAAAACAAAAGCTTTATTAATAAATACATCCCCAGGACAGCATTCCATACCACCTATTATTATTAATAATCACATTATAGAATACTCTAACCAAGCTAAAAACCTCGGCCTCACACTTGACCAAAAGCTGTCTTATCTACCACATATAACTAATATATCGAAGTCCATTAATTACACCTTACATACGATCCAACTTATTAGACCTTCTATAACTACTGAACTTGCCAAACTACTAGTTACTTCCTTAATACTGCCCCGACTTGACTACTGTAACTCTACTTTAAATTCACTCCCAGCACATACTATCAAAATGCTCACTAAATTACAATATAGAGCCATCAGAACCATTTTAAGGATAAAAAAATACTCAAGATAACATATCACACCTTATATGAATTCCATTCACTAGCTACCCATCCCTTACCGCATACAATACAAATTACTCCTACTGACCCACCATGCCACCCATAATAATAAACCTGACTATCTTACTGAACTACTTACGAACTACAAGTCATCCCGACCACAACGAACAATACATAAATACAAACTAAATATACAAATAACTTTATCACTTAATAAAAAACAGGAATCTTCTTTTTCTATAATAGCACCTAAACTATGGAACTCCCTACCTCACTCAATTAGATCTATAGTTTCTGACCACACCTTTAAAGTCAAATTGAAAACACATCTATTTAATATAGCTTATAATAATTAATATACGATACACCGCCGAAAACTCATTACTGATGTTGATCGCAATGTCTAAACAAATTGGTTACAAGGTTACAAGGTTACATATATAACAATTGTTGACTGAAGTCCATTAATTTTAAATTATGAAATATAAGTAGGTCTTTTAGTGTGGTTATATTCTATTTTCTAACCCACCCCTATATATTAAAAATCCCGGCCAATAAAATGTACTGTATTATAGTAAAAAAACAAACCCAAACTCAAACATAAACCCAAACCCAAACCCAAACCCAAACCCAAACCCAAACTCAAACCCAAACACAAACCCAAACTCAAACATAAACCCAAACTCAAACTTAAACTCAAACCCAAACCCAAACCCAAACCCAAACCAAACACCAACCAATATCTATATGAATTAGGTAACGGAATACAGCGAATGCGACTTGTCAATTTGGTGTGGCTAACAATAGGCGGGTCGGGTGTCTGCATCGAGGACACGACAGCTGATCTATTATATAGGCGTGGAGAACATAACCATAACAACGTCGGGGTCTACGTACTATATAGCTAAACCCAAACCCAACCCAAAACCCAACCCACTCCGTTAGTATAACGATAAAAACACGACTACCCCGCCCGCCCTCCCCCCACTCCCACACGCCCTTAAGGATTTTTGGGCCGAGCTGCATTTCGCCATTCATCGAATTATGATTAATATATGACGTTATTTATTTATATCCTATATCGTAATCGTAATTGTAGCGTAATTTATTAAAACAAGACTAATAGTATAATATAATTATAGTATATATATAATATATTATATATATAGACTAATATAATAATTTAGAAAAAAAACCCACAGGTTTTTTTATTTCGCATTAATTCTCAATAAAATCTCACCACATTTAATAATATCTCATAGTAATATACAATATAAATTAAACAGATGTATATATATATATATATATACTAAGTTATGTATATATATATACTTTTTAATGCGTCACGGAAACTTCTCTTAATTTTAAATTGTACAATTATAGTAGTATTTTAAAAAGCTTTTAACACGATAAATCACAAAAATATGTATGAATACTGACTATAGTCAGAATTGGTCCCGTTGTAAATCTATTTGTTCGGAAGCTATTTTGATTTTGATTTTTTTCTTAGGATTGGATCAATTTCTAGTCTAAATTCGTTTAATATCAATAGGTTATATATCTTTGCGGCGATGTCTATTAAAGTAATTCCTATGTTTTTTTTTGTAATGGAAATGTCTCCTGTTTTTAGGAAAAGGATGTATAGAGGAAAGTAACCGAATACGGACACTCTCGGTATCTCAGAAACCATAAATCCTACACAAAAATGTGTTATTAATAAAATATTCATAATCATATATATATATTATTTATAAATAGTCTAAAAAAGTATTTTTTATTTTTTAATTATTCAAAATATTGCTGATATATCCACAAAACTGATTTTTTATTACGTTTTTAAGTGTATGAAAAAAAAAATTCAACTTAAAACCTTCTCAAGAATATACAACTGTATCGATATAAAACTTAATAATATTTTATTAAAAAATAAAGCATTATAAAAATTATATATATAATTTCTATATGTGTCATCAAATATTAATTAAGTTATAAGCATATATATAGAGCTCATATAAGTCCCTAATATGGACACTATGGTTATAAGTTATAAGTTATAATTATATATAAATATATAATTATATAACATATATAAACAAAATATATAAATGTGATAACAGTAAGACAAAACAACACGATACAAAAAAAAACAAGAAATAAACGGAGAAGTAAAATAAAAATAAAACATTGGATTATACAAGACGTTGATATAAGTCCCTAATATGGACACTCTATATGTCTTAATACGGACACCCTATAACCACTCATCTCGCAGCTTATGAACTATTTTGATTTTCATAAAAATCGCGTGCGTTATAATATTAATACTACCAATAAAGCTAAATCAAAATGTTTATTATTTAGATACTTAAATTGTATTATTAATTAAAAAATAATAAAAATAAATAAATTATTAACTAATTAAATTAGAAAAATTGTTCATAAAATTAATTATAAATAATTCAATTGTATATATTTGTCTGATTTATTCATCAATAACACTGGTCTGCATCAAAAATAGGATGACATTCTGTCAATTGATTCTAGACTTATTTTTGACACTGATCATAAATGTGAAAACCGTTTTTCTCAATCACATCTAGTTTTTTTTTATTCGACTTTCAAATATTTTCCAAAAAGTGAGATTTCTAGAAAAAAAATATTTTTATAATTTTTAAAACCTTAATTATTAGTATAATATTTTATAAAATCATATAAATATGCCTGGATATAATTTATATATATATATATATATATTCAAGTATACAGTATACCTTTAAAACATTATAAAATATGTTTACAAGTTGTATAAATAAATAATTTTTAAACTATGTTCCTCAAAAATATTGGATTATTTTCAAAAAAAATTCATAGGTCAATTTGACGACACAAATTATAGGATACATATGTAATATATTTTTTTAGATAGATTTGTAACGCTCCTTTCAGATAAGTTTTTAGTTTTTACATATCGGGTTTAGTTTTTTTTTTTTTCAATTTAAAATTATTTTTTTTGCCTTTTTTCTTATTTTTTTTCAGTTTTTAAATCATGCTATTTAATGTATTTAAAAGTACTCAATTCATAATTATATTATATTATTAACCATATATTATACTTATTTATATATTCTATATTATTATTTTATAAATATAAATGAATATATATATGAATAAAATAAAAAATTAAGTTTCGGGTAAAAAATAATTAAGTTTATTTAATAATAAATACTATAGTAATATATATATTACAAATTTCCTTGGAAATCGAAGAAGTCATGATTTTGAAGTTAGGCTAGAATATCTCATGCACTCATACCATAAAATTGGAGCTCGAATATCCATTAAAATGCATTTTCTAAATTCACTTTTGAATTACTTTCTTAACAATTGTGGAGATTACAGTGAGGAGAAAGGAGAACGCTTTAACGATTTAGCTACAATGGAAGAACGATATCAAGGATTTATTGGAATGTTAATATGTTAGCAGACTATTGTTGGTGTTTGAAGATGGATGACGTAGAGATTAACCATATAAGAAGAAAATTAAAACGTTCTTTCTTAAATTGATTTGTATTTATTATTAAATAAACTTAATTATTTTTTACCCGAAACTTAATTTTTTATTTTATTCATAAATAAAAATATTCATTTATATATAAAATAATAATATAGAATATATAAATAAGTATAATATATGGTTAATAATATAATATTGTTATAAATTGAGTACTTTTAAATACATTAAATAGCATGATTTAAAAACTGATAAAATTAAGAAAAAAGGCACACAAAAAAATTTTAAATTGAACAAAAAAAAACTAAACCCGATATGTAAAAACTAAAAACATATCTGAAAGGAGCGTTACAAATCTATCAAAAAAAATATATTACATATGTATCCTATAATTGTTGTCGTCAAATATTGACCTATTAATTTGTTTTGAAAATAATGCAATATTTTTGGGGTACATAGTTTAAAAATCATTTATTTATACAACTTGTAAACATATTATATAATGTTTTCAAGGTATACTGTATACTTGAATATATATATAAAATATATTCAGGCATATTTATATGATTTTATAAAATATTATACTAATGATTAAAGTTTTACGATGATTAATGATTAATGATTAAGATTTTACAAATTATAAATATATTTTTTTTCTAGAAATCTCACTTTTTGGAAAATATTTGAAAGTCGAATAAAAAACTAGACGTGATTGAGAATAACGGTTTTCACATTTGAGATCAGTGTCAAAAATAAGTCTAGAATCAATTGACAGAATGTCATCCTATTGACAAAAGTTAAAAAATGCAGGCCAGTGTAATATATAGTTTTTCTAGTGGTATATAGGATGTCCGTATTATAACACAGGGTGTCCGTATTCAAATATGCATGTATCCATGGGTACCGAATGCGGACACCCCCGATATCGGATCTATGGAATAAAAAGATTAAATAAAATTTTTAAATCACAATAATATCTATAATCTTATAATATTAATGTACACTCTAAAAAAGGCACTCGCTGTACCCTAATTTTTAACAGTGTTATAATAATAGTTATTTGTGAATTTAATTATTTAGATAATTCCGTGATATACAATATACTATATGTAGGTCATTGTTTTGTACGATTAATAGTTTATTAAATCCAATGTCTTCTCTTTTGTAATCTGACTTTAAGTCCCTATTTATATGCTCATATATTGATCATGAAACCATTAAGACTGGTCGTATTCTCTTTCATGCCATCTAAGTATGCATCACTAATTTAAAGTGTGTCTTAAATAGAAGAAGTTTAATTTACAAACTTCGTTCTAACATCAATTATTTTCCTATCGACTGTAAATCTGATCATTATAATCATAGTAATGAATAGTTTGAGAAATGGTCCTAATCATAATATTCCTTCTGTGAATCGCGTAAAAAATTCAACTGATGATTGACTACCTTAGCACTCTCCCAAAAAGTATTCTTTTCAACTCCTCAATGCTATATCAGTACGAAATAAAGTTTATTTAATTACTCAATTAATTATTGATTCTAATTGTTCTATATCTTATATTACTGAGACTTGGCTAACTAATGATGATTATGTTCTATCACAACTGATACCTGATGATTTTAAATTATTACTTTCTAATAGGTATACATCACATCGTGGTTGCATTCTAGGTATGTTATTCTCATCGGAACTCAAGTTTATTTCGTCATCTACCCCATGTTTCTCTTCATGTGAAACTCGGAACTGTAATATTCAGTTTCCTTCTATATTTACCATTGTATTTATACTTATCTAACGTCCACCTTCATCTGGCCTACGGAATTTCTTAACTGATCTCTCATCTATTTTAGAATCTATCACATCGGTTAACACGGTTATTCTTGGTGATATTAATATTCAAATTAACAATGATAATTATGCTTCCTTATCTCTGAATTAACTTATATTTGAGTATTCCCTGACGCAACATATTTTTCCCTGCTAACACTACTGGTAATACTATTGACTTAGTTTTATATTTAGCGGATTCTAATTTAATATTATATCCCCCTCAAAGTTCTATAATATCTGATCACTTTGTCATTTTATTTTATTTGAACTTTCCTGTGACACAAATTAATCGACCCTCTAGATCTCTTCGGCAAATCTCCTTTATTGATAAACCAATGTTGTTAACTCTGTATTCCATCAACTTAACAACAGTATTTCTTCTGATTTTTCTACACTTTTTGATTATTTTAATGTGGCATTATCTCATTCGCTTGATATTTTTGTACCCTCCATTACTCATATCAACCGAACTTATTCTAGTTTGCCTGGTTTAATATTGAGCTTGTTAACATGAGGAAATTACTTCGTAGACTACAACGTAAATATGCATCCTCTACATTTGACTCTTATATTATTGCCTTTAAAGTTTGTCGATAGCTTTACAAGAAAAAACGTATCTCTACAAATTGTCAAACTTCACTAATATGCTCGGTAGTTATGGAATATCTTGAAATCATTCATAGATCTCTTATATTATATATTGTTCCACACTCAATGAAATATTCATAGATTATTCCGATTTAAAAAAAACTATCTTGACCAATATAATGTATCAAGTTATCGTCCAATATCCCAGTTATCATCCATAACTAAGACCTCAGAACGAGTTGTGTCCAATCAACTTATTAATGACAGTATGTCCAATTCTATTGTTGATAAATATCAAAATTCGTGTTCTCCTCATCGTAGTACTGAAACTGCCCTTACTTTGATCATTAATGATATTCTCATATATATCTTTATATAAATCCCCATTCTATCTCGTGCTACTTGACTTAATAAGTGCTAGATACTCTCGATCACAATATTATTTACAATAGACTTAATGAAATTGGTATACACGGTCAAGTCCATAGTTAGGAGTCTTTTGTTTCATCTAGAATATCTTCGGTGAAGTTTAACTCCTCCTTGTCCCCTCCTTATATTAACATACATGGTGTTCTATTATTTTATTATTTATAATCTTACTAAAATAGAAATTTTTCACAATTATTATAATATTCATTATCATTTTTATGACGATGATATGTACTACATTTCTAGTTCTAATGATTCTGATATGATTCAAATATACATGTTTAATTGTATTACTGACCTCACTGAATGGTTATCTCATAACTCTATTTTCTTAAATATGACTAAAACTGATACTATCATATTATCTAGACCCAGTTGTACCCAATCAAGCACTCATCATTTTTATAATATCTCTTCCAACGTCTCAATTTATAATTCCCCTTGGTTTCACGATAACCTCTCATATAGAATACTCTCCAAACCTTAATAACATGATATGCACTGGTAACTATTTTTTATATATTATCAGAAAATCTAGTTATGAGCTTACCTTAGCCATGACTAAATGTTTAATTCACTCGCTAGTATTCAGTAGACTTTTCTATTTATGTTAATTATTTTGCAATTTACCTTTAATAAAACTTTAATTTATCTTGTATAAACTTAAGCGTATTCAACGTTGTGCTATACATATATTATATAAACTAAATTTAGCCTCAATAGTTTCTATATCTGCTTTAATGAGATCACTAGGCTGGCTTAAATATATTTTTAAACATAGGCTATTGTGTATTACGCATAAGGCTATACACCTTGGATTTACTGAAAATCTAGCTCAATATATTATGATTCAGAGTTCTAACAGATCTAGTCGGAAGTACCACGTCATGAAATTGGTATAACGCTCAACATCTTTGGCCTAATCTTAATCAGCTTTCTCGGTTATTGCTCCAAAAAGCTAGAATTCACAGCCATATTCGTTGTGTAACATCACTTTCATCGTTTAAACATAAACTGTATGTTCACTTTTTAAATCATTGTAATTCGTTCTATTTTGTTATTCATTTTCTATTTAATTTTGTTTTGTTTTTATTATCTAATGACGCCTGTAATAACCATGTATTTTTGAATTCATAGTAACATATATTTTATTATTATTATTATTATTAACTTGAGAGTTATTTCGAAGGGACATTAGAGTCATATTGTTATTAGTGAAAGATTCATCTACGTTCCTGAATGGGATAAAAGGACTCCACCAAAATAAAAATAACAATACATAATATACATAATAACAATATATATATTGTTATTGTTATTGATTATCATTCCTGGATCTATTTTTAGAATACATATGTTGCATTTTAGCCGTTTTAATAAAAGTTTTGTTTGAAAACATTAATTGACTGCTTAATTATCATTCGATGACAATCATCACATGATACTACGAATATTGGACATAATATAAATATAAATGCATGATAAATATACTAGTGAGGGAACATCTGTACACACGAGCATGCATACCAATACCTGCGCTACTACACACACACACCATTAATACACATTAACAACTGTGACTAATACTTGTATCGGTCACGCTTGTCCGCAATGAAGATTAATAGCTTTACACAGCCGACTACTACTGCCACTAGATGGCGTTGCGCAGAGGTACAGTGCGGCGTTTTCTATTAGAACTCGGCATGTACTAGATGGGTCAATAACACCCCGTGTATTGATGTATTGATATTGTATTAATGCGACGAATATAACTAAGTCTTTCAAGTTACCGATAATTAGAATATACGTATAATTCAACATTTATATAACTATTTGTACATTTATTTATATATATACACTTACATTATATATATACTTTTCGATAACTAAAGTAAATATATATATATGTATTATTTGAAACTCTTGGAGGTAAAACCGGGGAGGAGGGTGTACTCGCTATATTGCAATGCTGCAGGAAATGTCACGTGATATTTGTGTTCAGTGGGGTAAATATCGTATACGCCGATAACATGTATATGACTATTTCAAATATAATTGTATATAAAGTAATATTTAATGTAGCCGCATTTGCGATTATTTAAATTATATGCGGTGTTAACAAATCAGACGTGTTAGGTTTTTGTGAATATTCGCAAATTTGGTGTTTACCTCTATTATTATAATATTGAGAACAAATAAATAAATTGTAAAGGAAATACGCATGTAAATAATATATAAAATTATAAATAATACCCGAATATTTAGTAGTATAAGAAAAATCGGATAATTTTAGTATTTAAAGAAGTAAATTTTATGTTTTTTTGTTTGCGTATACTACTATTACCGCTACTACTACTTATAAAATATATACCCCAATTATAACTACATCAATTACTCATACTTCTAGTACTCTTACCTGTATTACCATGGTAATGATAATGTACTATTACCTATAGGTATACTTAGTAAGTATTACTTACTCAGTGACTACGCCCATCTCGTTGCCAGATGTCAACCTATTGTTTAGTATGTATGACACGCGACACATAGAGCCGTATCATAGTAATGACCGTGTAACGTAGTACAATGGGATGTATTGTTCGAGTGGGAGCTCGCTTTAATCGGCAAATTGATGTACTACGATTATAAAGTGTTTTATTTATGATTTATAAACTCACCTCATTTATTATGCACTGCATTTACCCAACGTATACCTTTCATCTAGTATGAATACATATATATATATATATATATATATATATATATATATATATATATAATTGATGACAAATTAGATTGGAAATCACAAATTAATTATGTATCTACGAAATTATCTAGAGCTATTGGTATTTTAAATAAAGTGAAATTTAAATTGAATTTGAAATCTTTAGTATTGGTATATAATTCATTTTTTTATTCTCACCTTACATACTGTTGTCATATTTGGGGTAATACATTTTTTTCAAATTTAAATAAAATATGTATATTACAAAAAAGAGCTTTGAAAATTATAAATAATGATTCTAATTATTCAACTTTTTATATTATTCATAAGTCATTACAATGTCATGATATCGTAAAAATGAATACCATAAAGTTTATGTTTAGGGCCAGGAATAATTTATTACCTATTAATTTGCAAAAATTATATTCAATTAAATTACATAATACCTATTTATTTCATAGATTAAAAGTTAGAACAGATAGAAAGCCTTTCTGCTTATCTATCACAGGTCCTAGACTATGGAATAATTTAGATTATTCCATAAGAAAAATTTTAAATTTGAATTTATTTAAAAGAACTTTAAACAAATATTTATTGAATAGTTATCATTACATTTTTAATTGTCCTTTTAATTTATATTTTTAACTTTTAATTTGACTTATGAAAATATTAATATTATTAACTTTTAAATAACTTTATAAAACTATGACTTTAACTATTAGCTGACTCATGACATCATTTTATTTAACTTTTATCCGACTTATAATATAATTTACTTTTAAAATGACTTATTGAAAATTTTAATTGACTAATTTGTTATATTATTATTATTATTATTATTATTATTATTATTATTATTCTAATTTTTACTTTTATTTTTATTTTTATTTTTAATCTAAGTTTTTAATGTTTATTAAAATTCAGTTGTATAGTTTGTTCCTATTTGTTTTATTATAACTTTTTAATTTATTTTTATTATAATTTTATTATATGTTTATATATTTTATTATAATGATGATTAGATTACGAGGAGTTTTTTAATAATATTATTGTATTATTTTATCTAAATCATGTTCTACTATTTATAAAGAATATAAACTTATACATTTGTTACTATATATAATTGTATTATTTTTAATTATTTTTTTCTTTTATTATAATTTATATATTTATATTAAGATGTAGTAGAATAATTATGGAATTTGTTTTTTTTTGTATTTCGTTGACTCTTAATTCATAAATTTGTCATATTTTATATCGGGTAGTATGGATGCATTTGCTGGCTCCAGTGTATATACTATTGGCGAAAGTATATTCCCTAAGGTTTTGGACTTGATGAACCCACATTCGGAAAGTTGATATGTTATGGTGGTTTATGCTTTATTAGTTGATGAATTATTTTAATAATTTAATTTTTCACTCTATTTTTTGTTCTACTATTTCTTGATTTTAATTATATTCCTATATAATTTTTTCTCCTCGTAATCATAAAAGGGTGAAAGACTTGATAAGCTCTGCTTCTTCCTTCACCCAGGCAATTGCCAAATCTGATTTTATTTATTATTATTATATATATATAATTTATAATATGTAAATACCAGATTTTCATATAATAACATATAAAATGCATACTATACAATATTTATACACGAAAAATATTATATATATATATATTAAACATCAGGGGTCCCAGAACAGAACCATGAGTAACGCCATTTTTATGGGTAATAATAATGATTTACTATTATTAAAAATAAATAGTTGTTTCCTATTAAATAGATAACTTTTCATAAGAACTAAGAATGAACCTCTAATTATAATATTTCTAATTTTATTAATTGGAATATTATGATAAATAGTATCAAAAGCTTTTGAAAAATCTAATGATATTATTGAATATTTTAATTTATTATCTAAATTATCGGTTACTTCTTCTATTTAGGCATTAATTACTGCATCAATAGTAGATATATTATTACAAAAACTAATTTGTTTATTAGTTAGTATATTAGTTTTTCAATAAATCAACTAATTCTATAGAATTAAGTCTAAGAATATGGTTTTCATTCATTTTTAATATTTTAGATAAAATGGATAAAATAGATATCTATAATTCTCAATATTTTATTCCCTTTTTGTATATTGTAATTACTTTAGCTATTTTAAGAGAATCTAGAAAGTAACATTTACTAAAACATTTATTATATAACATAGCTAAAGGGACATATATCTGATATATTTTTAATACGTGGAAAAATAATGTCATATACGTCCTTACTATATATTAATTTAATGTTATTTGTAATATTGGTCAATTCAGTGGAATGTATAATTGTTAAAAATAAAGAGGAGTTAATATTATAATTATAAGTATCTGAACTATTAATAGATGTTAAATATGTTGCTAAATTAATACCAACATTATGAAAATATTTATAAAAATTATTGGCAGTAGGGGAAAGTAACCGAATACGGACAGTTCCCGAATACGGACACTCTATGTATCTCAAAAACCTTAAATCCTACAAAAAAAAATGTTAATGAATAAAATATTCATAATTATATAAATATCCTAAAAAAGTATTTTTTATTTTTTAATTATTCAAAATATTGCTGATATATCCAATAAACTGATTTTTTTATTACGTTTATATTTTTAAATAATACATTTAAATTTATGAAAAAAAATGTCAACTTAAAACCTTCTCAAGAATATACAAATGTATTGATATAAAATATAACACTATATTATTAAAAAATAAAGCATTCTAAAATTATATATATATATAATTTCTATATTTGTTATCAAATATTCATTAATTATAATCATATATCTAGAGGTCATATAAGTCCATAATACGGACACTAGCTGTTTTAATACGGACACACTATAACCAAGCAGCGCGCAGCGTATGAACTATTCTGATTTTCATAAAAATCGCGTGCGTTATAATATTAATACCATCACAAAAGCTAAATCTACAATTTTATTATTTAGATTCTTAATTAATTATTTTTAATTATTTAGATACTATTATTTATTAAAAAAATAATAAATATAAATTAAATATTATCTAATTAAATTAGAATAAATTTTCATAATATTAATTATAAATAATATAATTATAATTTTTCTGATTGATTCATTAATAATATATAGTTTATCTAGTGTTATATAGGGTGTCCATATTATAAAACAGGGTGTCCGTATTCGGACGCGGGTACCGAATACGGACACCCCGTTATCCATGGAATTAAAAGATTAAATATAATTTTAAAATCACAATAATATCTATAATCATATAATATTAATATATTGTACTTTTTGATAAAAATAATGAGTCATAAAATGTTAAGACCATTTATTGTTAAAGTGTCCGTATTAGGTTAATTACCTATCAGTGTCGATAATATTATTTTTAGAAAGTATTTATATTATTATCATTATTTATTTTATTTAGTAAATTTTTAGAGTTATCCATAGTTTTTTAGGTAAGTTATTCGATGAAATTAAATTACAATAATATAGTTGTTTAGCTTTACGTAAATGATGTTACATTTATGTATAGCATTAATATAAACATATATATTCATTAATAAATATTTTATATAAAATATCTTTTTTATGACTCATTTTTTTATATATTCAGCCGAGCATAAATTATCTGTTTAAATATGTATTTTTCTTTTGTATTTATATATCTAACGTATCATATTATAGTTATATGTTTATTATAATTTGCTGATAAGTTTATTTTTTAATATGGTATACTTTTTATTTTGTGTAAAACGTTTGGTAATGTAATACTGTAGTAGGCTACCAACCAACTACCTACCTACCATTTATTTTAATACTGTTTAATTTGTAAAATGTAGGGGAAAGATGGGTATTGTGGCAAATTTTAGATAATGTCGTAAAACTTTAAAAATATTAGTTCTAATTCGATATTTTTTTTTCAATATAGATACATATTATAATATAATTATAATAATCATATATGATATACAAGATGACTACCTAATAATGTTTATTTTTTATCATATCTAATTGAAATTATTATAGTGGCCACATTACCCTCCTGGGTAAATTACAAATATTTCCTCTATGTCAAATGTATATTTTCTTAGTTTATATCCTATTGTGTATATTGTTTATATCAATTAATGAATTATTATATTAAATGGTATACTATTATTAACTTATTTTTATATATATATAAATATATATATATATATATATATATATATTAAATTAGAGTAATTGATTTATTGTTAGAGTTTTATTATGAATAAATATATAATGTGTTCATTTATTTTAATTTAATTTATTATCTTATTAATTTGTCTGTATTATTTTAATTTGATTTAATATAGTTAGAATATACATTACCCTATATCTAATAATTTCAGTATGTTAAGATATTCATATTTAATTAGATTTATATATTTTTAATTTTTTAAATCCATATTTATGGAAAGTATTATTTATCCATTTAGGAAAATGTACCCATATTTCGTAGATTGTGTGTAAGTGATAGCATAAGTCAAATAAATATGAACATATTGAATAATTTGAATTTATTTAGCATATTAATATACACAGAAATTACATTCACAATACAGCTGTCACATTTTATAAATAAAATGTTATATTATAATGTTTGATTATTAAAATAGTACAAAAAATGGTCTCTTTTTCTGTGAATTCCCAAACGCCGCGTTTTTTCCAAGAATGTCCGATATGTGGCGATACCCTAATTATTAGACCCGTCATCATAAAATATAATATATAATTAGACAAAATGTAAAAATACGTTATTCAATATTAAGATATAATAAATATTCTTTAATTATTTAGTAATCATCATTTTCCCTTAAGCGAAAAAAGTAATAAATTCGATCACCCTATAAACAATTCAATAATTTAACGTTGATTTATTTAAATTAAATGTATTTTAATATTTTTTTATTTTCTATAACTTTCATATGTACAGTTTTTGTTGTAGGATCAACATATATTGTGATATAATAACCCGAGAAGTTTGGGTTCTCCGCGAAGTATGGCCACGCCCCCTTACTAACATCCTAACATCCTATCGTTTTCAATAACATCAATTATGTTTAATACTAATATTTGTACAATAAATAATTTGTATTACATATTAAATTACCCTGATTATATAAATAAATATGCACAATAAAATAAATATATATTACCTATGTGACACAGTTGGCTAAGGTGTCAGACACACAAGTAGTAGGACACGGGTTCAAGCAATTGACTAGATGAAGAAGAAGCAGAGATTATCGAGTCTTTCACCCATTTAATATTACGAATAGAAAAAATCATATAGGAATATAATTAAAAACATGAATTATTAGAACACTTGATAGAGTAAACAATTTAATTATTAAAATAAATCATTAACTCATAAATCATAAACATCCATAGTATGTAAACTTTCTGAATGTGGGACATTGTGAGTTCATCAAATCCAAAACCTTAAGGAATATTTTTTCGCAAATAGTATACACTGGTATATAAATTCTTTCGCAAATAGCGAGAATATGTATCCATCCTACTACCCGATTTAAAATATGACAAATTTATGAATTAAGAATTAAGAATCAACGAAATACAAAAAAAAAACAAATTCCATCATTATTCTACTACATCTTAAATATAAATATATAAATGTAATAAAAAAAAAATTAAAATAATACAATTATAAATTATAAATAACTTTTAAATAAGTTTATATTCTTTATAAAAAGCAGAACATGATTTAGATAAAATATTAAACATACAATAATATTTGTTTAAACTCCTCGTAATCTAATCATCATTTAAAAAAAACATAAATATATATAAAATAGATAACAAAATAATAAAAATATATTAACAAATTATAGTAAACCAAATAATAGGAAAATAACTATTCAACTAAATTATATTAAACCTTAAATTAAAAAAAATTAAAAAAAAATAAAAGTAAAAATTAGAATAATAATAATAATAGTATTATAACAAATGAGTCAGTTACAATTGTCAATAAGTCATTTTAAAAGTTATTATAAGTCGGATAAATGTTAAATAAAATTATATCATGGGTCAGCTAATATTAAAAATCATAGTTTTATAAATTAATTTATAAATTAATAATATTAATATTTTCATAAGTCAAATAAAATTTTAAAATATAAATTTAAAAGGACAATTAAAAATGTAATGTTAACTATTCAATAAATATTTGTATATATTTCTTTTGAATAAATTGAAATTTAAAATCTTTCTTATGGAATTATTAAGTTATTCCATAGTCTAGGACCTATGGTACGTAAACATAAAACTTTTCTATATGTTATATGCGCTACGCTTGTTTTATATATCTAATATAGATGTTTAAGTACTGACTGTATTTCTAGAAGTGACTTGTTGAATTTAGGATATGACTTTTATCAAATCATTCATGCATATCAACAATGGAAATAGGAATGCATATGATACGCTACAGTGCACACACTTGTATAATACTAATAATATACCTTACAACATCCACCCACTACCTAAGAAAAATAGTGACCACACTATTTGTTTATAAAAAACATTATATATATATTTTTTTTTTTTTTTTTTTACAAAATTACTACCCATAATATATATGCCATTACCTAAAAGTATAACCTACACAACCCTAAACTATAACTAAAACTAAACCTTAATCCTTGGTTACTCTTAAATTGATCCTATTTTCCACCCTACATGTCTGGCCAAATTTAATTTTATAGGCAGAAGTACCTTTAACTCTACCTTCAACTTCCCATTTTTCCTCACCCCAAATATTTTCTAATTTCCGTCTACCTAATTTACGTTTTTTTATTCTAACTATAGTCCCAGCCTCTAATTCGTCTTCTTTCTTTTTGTCATTTATTTTTTTTCTAGTTAATTCTATTTTATGTTTTACTTTACTGCCGATTTCTCCCATTTTCTGCTTCGTCTCCCATAACCAATCACTGTCCGTGCCTCTCCCATACCTCTCTAATCTTAAATCAACTGGTAATTTTTCTTCACGTCCAAACATTAAAAAAAATGGAGAAAACCCTGTTGTCGCATGAGGCATAATATTATACGCATGAATCATTTTGGGTAAATGAATCGGCCATTTGGACTTTTCTTCCGTACACAAAACTCTTAATAAATTAATAATAGATCTATTCATGCGTTCGCATTGTCCATTACCTTCTGGATGATAAGGACTAGTCCTACTTTGGTTAATATTAAATAACTTACATATTTCCCTAACTACTTCCGCTTGAAAATTACGTCCTTGGTCGGTATGTATTCTCTCCGGAGTCCCATAACAATAGATCCACTCATTCATTAATATCTTATCTACCGTAATTGCTAACTGATTTCTAGTAGGAATAGCTCTAGTAAACTTAGTATATGAATCGGTCATTACTAATATACTCTCTCTTCCATCTGAGGATTTATCAATATTAACGAAGTCTAGAAACACTAACTCCAATGGTCTAGTTGCACCTAAATATCCCATATCTATTTTAGGATTTCTACCCCCTCCCTTAGATACTTGACATATTTCGCACTTATCTATATACTCCTTAATATCTCTATATCTACCTACCCAGGTATACTTTAGACTGATTCTCGCTACCGTTCTATCTATACCCTGGTGACCATTGGCATCGTGTACCCCTTGTAAGATCTCCCTAATTAACTCACGTGGAACTACCAATACCTTATCACCATTTTTCCTATTCTTATATAGAACTCCTTCTTCTATTATGTAGTTATCATTATTTATTGACCCACTTTCTAAATGTTTTATTATCTCTTTTAACCTATGCTCCTCCATTTGCATCTCCCTTATCTTCCCTTCATCTATGCCTGCTATTATACTAATATCATTGATCTCTAGATCATCATCATATAATCTTTTGAAATCATCCCCTTCTACCTCATTATTCTCCTCACATCTCCTAGATAACGCATCTGCTACTATATTTGTACTACCTGTTCTATATTTAAAACGTATTGGAAATGGCGCTAGTCTTGATACCCACCTCTGCTCTAAAGCTGTTAACTGTTTCTTATTTTCTATACACGCTACAGCGCTATTATCTGTAAATATTGTACACTGTTTAGCCCCCATTAAGTAATGTTTAAATTTATCAGTTACCGCCCATACTACGGCAAGAAACTCTAGTTTCTTAGCCGAGTAATTAGCTTGATTTTCTTCTCCTGCCTTTAATGATCTACTAGCATATGCAATTACCTTCCTCTCCCCATCTATCACCTGGCTAAGAACAGCACCTAAACCAATATGTGATGCATCTGTCTCTAATATGAATGCTTCCTCGAATCTAGGTAATGCTAATATTGGTGCACTACTTAACTTATCTTTTATCTTCTGCATCGCTCTTTCACAGTCATCATCCCACTTAATATTTACCCGTCTACTCATTCTCTTACTTATACTACCTACCCCTGCCTCAGATTTCGTTAATTTTAATAATGGATGTACAATCTTAGTATATCCTTCTATAAACCTACGATAATATGATCCTACACCCAAGAATGACCTTAACTCCTTCAAGTTCTTTGGCCTTTTCCACTCTATTATCGTCTTAATCTTATCCGGTATCGTTCCTATCCCTTTATCTGATATCTTAAAGCCTAGAAAATGTATTTCATTTATAAATAATCTACATTTCCCTGTATTTAACTGAAATCCAGCTTCTTCCAACCTCATCATTACAACTTCAATATGTCCTAAATGTTCCTTCCATGTCTTAGAATAAACTAATATATCATCTAAATAACATACTACAAATTTATACATCTCTGATCTAAATAAGTTTGATATTACTCTCTGAAATGTAGCTGGAGCATTGGTTAACCCAAATGGCATTCTAGTAAACTCGTAGAGTCCCCACGGGGAACTGAATGCTGTTTTAAATTGATCCTATTTTACTATTTTTATCTGGTGATATGCTGACTTTAAATCGAAAGACGAAAATACTTTAGCTCCCCCTAGTGCCTCTAATGAATCATCTATCCTAGGAATTGGATATGCATCCTTAATAGTCTTATTATTCAGCTGCCTATAGTCTACACATAATCTAATTTCTCCTGTACCCTTTTTTACTACCACTAGTGGACTTGCATATTCACTATTGGACTTAACCCCTCCCATCTCCCACTTAACAATCTGATTCTTCACTGCCTCTACCTGGGAAGGTATTATTCGTCTATAAGGTTGAGCGACCGGTATTTTGTCTATTGTTCTAATACTGTGTAATCCTCCTAGTTAATTTTTCTATGCTCTCCTTAAAAATTCTATTTTTACACCCTATATAAACTTTTACTATCTCCTCATTATTAATACTAACACTACTTATTCCATTTGATACCCTACTTCTTATATGAATTCCCCTACTCACTCCAGTAATCGATATAACCCCATAAGTCTGTAAAATATTCATACCTATTATAAACAATCCCTTAATATTAGTTACTATGAAACCTACCTTCTCACTCTTCTTACCCCATAATATAATATCCGTTATTACTTGTCCCCTATAGTCTAATTTAGTGCCATTTGCTGTTTTTAAATCAACTTTTGGGTTTACAGGTATTACTTTCAAGTCTAATGACCTTACCATCCCCTCTGATATCACTGAAACCTGACTACCTGTATCTATTAAACATTCAACTACCATCCGATTTATTACTACCTTTTCCCTAGGACATCTTCCTATTAACCTATTATTATTACCTATTTCCCTTGTACCCCCCTTTATTTTCTAGGCATTCGCCCCTTTCCTAGTTGCCTGATCTACTGGAAAGGTTGGCGGTTTAAATTCCTATTCCTACACCATCTACTAGTATGCCCTTCCCCTCCACATGTAAAACATCTAACTCTGTCTGTCCAGTTACCTCTTAATCTACCTTCCAACTCAGTATTCCTCCTCTCTAATATTTGTATACGTTCCTCCAACCTACTACCATCATTCCCTCTATTAGTTACTTCACCTATTACTTTATTAGTTTCTATCTTATAGCATATACCACCCTCCTTCACATTACTCATAGATTCAAACTCCCTCGCTATTGAGCGTATTTCAGAAAAACTTTTTTTTTTCCCTGATATTAATAAATATCGCCGTAATTCGCAGTCAAATACATTTGTTTTGAATGAATCTGTCATTAGCCCCTCCCACCCATCTACATCCTCTTTCAAACTTAACCCTAATTTTAATATAGCATCTATAAACATAGTAATATTCTCCCCTTCTCGTTGTTTCCTATCAACTAAATCATGTAACCTCTCACCCCGTGACCTCCTACTACTACATCTCTCCCTTAAACTATTAAATATATGCTCTTTATTTAAAAGTTTATTGCCTAACATTGATAATTCTAATTTTGCACCACCTCTTATATGATATAAAATATACCCTGCCGCATCCTCACCCTTATGCCCCAATAAATCTACACATTCCTCAGCTCTTGCAATCCACTCACCAGCATCTGTACCCTCATTAAAATAATCTAGTTTAACATATGCTAAATCTTTCTTAGCAGGTCTACCTACTGGCTTACTATCTTCTCCCATATCTTCTATATCCCTCTTATAACTATGTTTAATTACGTAAATAAACTAAAAATATTATTTTTAAAATAATATTTTATTATCTAAAATAATATTTTATTATACAAGTGTATGCAAAGTAACAATATCAATACACAAACCTGTTATCCTATGTTGTATTTCAATCTCTTCCTCTAGCCACTGGTCCTAGTCAGCACTGGATACCGCTGTCACCAATGTTATATGCGCTACGCTTGTTTTATATATCTAATATAGATGTTTAAGTACTGACTGTATTTCTAGAAGTGACTTGTTGAATTTAGGATATGACTTTTATCAAATCATTCATGCATATCAACAATGGAAATAGGAATGCATATGATACGCTACAGTGCACACACTTGTATAATACTAATAATATACCTTACAACATATATATTATAACTATAAATCTATGAAATAAATATGTATTATGTAATTTAATTGAATATAATGTTTGCAAATTAAAATGTAATAGATTATTCCTAGCCCTAAACATAAACTTCATAGTATTCATTCTGACGATATCATAAAATTGTAATGACTTATAAATAATATAAAAAGTTGAATAATTAGAATAATTATTTATAATTTGCAAAGCTCTTTTTTGTAGGTATACTTGCTTACTTACTTACTTGTTTAATTTTGAGGATTATCTTGTTGATCTTCTACTCGAGCATCAGTATTTGACAACTTCAGACATACATCTATATCTAGCATGCTGGTTCATATATCTTGCTTCTCTAGAAGACCAGTGTCTTTTCTTAGCATATCCACATAGTTTAAACGCCTTATACCTCTGTTAGATTTTCCTTGTGTAGGTTCTCATAAAATGAATGGATGTGCTGATAGGTCAGGATTCCGTATACAGTGTCCAGCCATTTTCATCCTATTGGATTGAATTTTGGAAGAAAAAAAGGTAATTTACCATACAGATTTTTGTATGTGAAGTGTTCCTTGCAAGATATATTTAGGACTTTACGAAGCATTCGCGTGTATGTGCCATCCAGTGATTTCCGCTGTGAAACGTTCAGTGTCCATGACTCAGACCCATATATTAGTACACTTTCTACAATTGCTATAAAGAGTCTTCTTTTAAGTGGTAAGTTTATTTAAGATTTTCATATAATATGCATACTATGTAATGCGTTCCATGCTAGAGCCTTTCTCACTTTAATGTCCTTTTCTGACGAGTTGATCCAAGAACCAAGGTATTTTAAGTCTTCTTCGACTTGTAACATTTGACCCATGGCTGTTTTTAATACTATTGGGTCAAATGTGTTAACGGCCATTACTTTAGTCTTTATTGCATTCAGACTCTACCCTTAGCAATAAATCCCTATCTTGACTTACAGTATTGGATAATAAGGCTATATTATCAGTAAAATACAAATATGTTAGAATAGTTTTATACAATCTCCGACTTTTGCGCAGGACAATGGTAAATCCTAATTCCACTTCGTGTCAATTGATTGCTTTTCTAAGTACATAATCTAGTACAATTATAAATAGGTAAGTTGATAATGTATCCCCTTGAATAACTCCTACTACTATATCAAACTCTTCAAATACGCCATCTGGTGAGTATACTTTCACTCTAGTATTAGCATGTCTCCATGTATTGCATTAACAAGCTTATCAGATATTCCATATGATATAAGTATTTTAGCCATATTACCTCTATGTATAGAATCAAATGCCTTCTTGAAGTCAATAAATGTTAAGATAGCTGGTAAATTCGTATTCGTAATCCCCTTCTGTATTCTTCTTATTTCTAGTATCTGGCCGACTGTTGTTGTCTTCTGTCTGAATCCATTTTGATTGAAGGATATAATACTGGACGTATTCGATTGAGTATCATACGACTATAAGTTTTGGCCATTACAGAAGTGAGGCTAATTCCACGATAGTTTTCAACTTTGGTGAGATCTCCCGATTTAGGTACTGGGACTATGTTAGATATGTTCCATAGGTCAGGTTATTTACTATTTATATAAGACATGTTTATTATCAAGCACAATGTCATCAATTACAACTTAATAATATATATATATATATATATATATATATCTTCTAATATGTGGTTTTTGTATTCATCTAAGTACTCCCAAAGACAGGACATCTGCTGACTCATATTCCGTATAACTATTATTTTCCGCTTGTATGGTTTTATAGTATATCATCAAGATCCATGATAACAATTGAATTTGATACAAAAATCAATTCAAAAATTATTTTTGAAACAATGATTTCTATACGATTATATTTAATTCATAATATAATTCAATACAATACGAATGAATGAATGAATTAATTAATGTTTATTTAGACAAAAAAATAACGTTAGACGTTCTCTATTGTGTAAAAAAAATATAAAATAACAAAATACACAACAAAATATAAATCAGTTGTAAATAATAAAAATAATTTTTACGAATTAATAACAATAAAATAGATTTAAAATACGAATAATTGACATTAGTTCTTACAGGTAGATCGGCTGCAGCTACACTGGAATGTTTTCCATATCTTGATAGCTTGTAATTCCTCTTTTGTAATAACCGAGTAGATGCGTTTCTTAGGTTCCTCTTGTAAACTCTGAATTGTAGGAGGTCATTTAAATAACTCGGAAGACGATTCTTCAGTACTTAAAAATACGTTTTAAATAGCTGAATATAGTTCAATTCGAAATATTATATAAATATCAATTCTAATATATAAACAAATTCGAAATTATATTTAAATATAATTTTAAAATATGATTGCATTTTTATTTGAATAAATATCCTTGATATCTATGTTTCAAGATTTAAATCATTGAAATATAATTAAATATATCATTGAAAAGTATATATCTCGGAGTACAAAAAGTAATCAATGCAGATATAGCGAGCACTGCCCTTTATACTCCATAATTATACTCCATATTTATATTTAAAATAAATGTTGCAATACATGTATTGGTCTATAGATTAATTATAATTCATTTGTATAAAATATTGTGCAATACAACGTGAATACTCATGTAACAAACGTGTTTTATTAAGTGTTTTAATTATGTATTACAATGAAACTTTCGTACGCAGGTTTTTAAGAAAAATCTACATAAATTTAAATATCTTCGGAAATGTGAATTTTATAATATAGTTCGAATATGAAATTTGAAATAAAAGGTTGTATTATAGAATTATTTCAACATTTTTATTAACATTATTTAATATTAATAAAATAAATATAAAAAAAATATAAATATAATATAAAATATAATATTTTACATAAATTAAATAAATTATTAAGAGTGTTGTCATTTGATCATATAAATCAGATACATTTAAAATATATTTAAATACACACTATAGTTATAGGATCATGATTTGAGTATGAGAAGCATGATAAGGTTTCTCTGTTTTCATTACAATGTAACCAATGATAATCTTGAAACCAATGTTTCCGGAAATTGCTCAACTTATTTCAATAAATCGATCCTATGTAATAATAGTTTGAGCAGGATAATTAGGATGATGAATAGAGAATAGTTTTGCTAAGATATACAATATGGGTATCCGTGTAAACATAAAATAAAGTACGTGTTCATCAGAATTAGTAAGTGTACTACTAACTTACCATATTGATTGAATACATGGATCTATAGAAGAATAACTGTAACTGTGCCTACATGTACTTACTCGATAGATAGATGTTCTTCTTTGTTATTCGAAACACTCTTTATTCTTTAATAATACGCTGCACATTGACTCTAGGTTACCTTATATAATATAGGTTGTATAAACGTGTTCATCGTATAATAAGTAATTAATCACATAATTAATATTATAAATGAAAAAATATTACAATATATTTCTGTATACTATATAATAAAATATTGACATATACTTGTGATATTTATAATAGTTTATAATTAAAAAATACTAGCAATTAATGATTTTTTAGTACTATAGAATTTACTCAATTAATAAAATTAAAAAAGTTAACGTTTAATTGAATTTATTTTCATATTAGGAAAATATATTAATAATAAATTAATGAATAATATATTATATATATCAGGGAACATTCCAATTTTAATAATAAAATAGGAATAATTTATGATTTTGTTGTTGAAATAGTATACTATTAAAATTAACTCTATAGAGTTAATTTTTTAAATTAAATTGATTTTTAAAATGTACTTTATGTATATATATACTGTATATAATATATAATAATATAGTATTGAATTTGTTCTATCAATAGGATTAAATATGTATATGTAATCCTCGCTCACCTATTCTATAGCATAATATAAGGGTACTAAATCTCCCCCACTCCACATAATTCCGAAAGCCCTATATTATCCCTGAGACCACAACATCTATATTCAAATTATTATGTAAGATATATATATATATATATATAGGTATATAAGTATATATCCTACATATATATATATATATATATATACATTGTATATGTTATAACATATGTCATAACTATAGTGTGAATTCGTTATGCTCACATACTTCACAACAATAGGTCAGAGTTCAGACTATTCACAAAATAAAATGCTATGATTATTAATCTGTATTGAATGCAGATTATGAACATTTAATAATTTATATTATTTTCATTATTAATATTTTACATACTACGTTTCATAATGACCTAATATGATAAAAAATATATTACAATTTACATATTATATTATATTTCATATGATATAATATCTTATATATAAGACATAGTTAGTTTTGTTAGTGCAACAATTAACAAAAAGTAGTATTCTATGTAACAAATATAAAACTAATAAATTACAATTTCTAATATATTAAAATAGAATTAGTTGATGATACATCCATCAAACAGATCATCAAAGTATGCTAGATTATATTGTATATTAATAGTATGTAGGGGTAGTAGGTATATAGTAACATTGCATTATAATAGTATATAGTAATTGTATATACTAGTACGAATATACTTTAATATATATATAATATATACATAGTTTTTAATTATAATTAAAAACTATCTGTGTTGTCCATGGACAGCAGTGTTGTGCGTCCAGTCGACTAAAGCGTCGGATATAGAGTTACTAGGACGCTTGTTAGAGCCTCGTCTGTACCATTAATAATTATAATCATTATATAACACTTTAATTACCTGCATTATCATAAGTGCCGTCAAACATTTTATTATAGCAGCCATATATTTGTTTAATAATATAAGAGTACACGTGCAATTAATTCAATATCCTCATTTCGAATTTTCCATGATAATAGATCATTTCTTATTATTTTCAGTTACCATATTTAACCATGTATGCGTCTAATTGAGAATTTAATGTTGTCCTTATTTAATAGTTTGAAGAATTTTAAGCTTGTTATTTACCACTGAAAGCTATATTTTCTTGACCTAGTTAAGTAAATATAGCTATCAAAACAATTTTATTATTTTGTTATATCATTTTTATTATGTATAATCATTACATCTTTAATACTAATTATATTCTTCCATTGAAATATGGTGCATATTAGATTTTCCATGATTAATAAATAGTTCAAATGCCTTTTTTTCAATTTTAATAACCGTTAATTATAAATTATGTGATATTATCACACTTGGTTTTTTTATAATGTTGAATATAATAGTAGAAAAACACTAATTCATTTTCACTACACCAATACATCCATTGCAATTTATTGTACCAGTTTTTCTGGATTATTAAAGTTTTATATTTGTAATTACGCCTATAAACATATATTTTAATACATCATATATCTGGCTGGAATGGTTTATCAGCATTAGTTTATATCATTATATAAGGTATTGATAATATTGTTACTAAAAAACTATTAAAACTAAAATATTATAATATGTATTTTACTAATAATCGCTACTAACATTTAATTATCTATATTATTAACACATTTTTCAATTATTTTTAAAATTGACTCACATCAGGGGGGTTCGGATAATAAACGGAGGGGTATGGACACACACGACCCCCCCCCTGTTTCTGCGCCCCAAACCTTTACGATATATCTTAACACCATTATAAATTCTTTTCCACAAAATAAAACAATATTATATATAATAACGTAAAATAGGGTCAAATCTGTCCTTTATATTAATATAGTATATTATTTCCTTATTGGAAACAGAGTGCATATACTAACGATCTATATATATATATATATATATATATATATAAATATATATATATAAATATATCGTATACGATCTTATAATATTGTATATAAATATAGTTATCTAATCTTCATTGTATAAACTTCATAGTTATATAATATAGATTGTTACAATTGTTCAATTATTAACTTATTCGTACACGATATTAATGTAGTGATAATTGAAAATATATGGGTTAAATAAATAGATACATTTGTTCATAAACATGTTGAGTTACTTATTTAGTATTATTGTGTGTACATCTATTTTAATTAGTGAAATAATTATGTTAGGGATTCGCTTTATTCAATTATAGGATAGAGCTTTCAGTAATAAAGTAATACTTAACAGCTAATTAGACACATTGAAGAGTATTTAAAAAATTACATATTATATAGAAAATATTAAATTCATTAACTTATAAACTCCTTAATTCTAAATATGTAATACTCGTAATCAGTTTATCAATTAATGATTAATATATGTGAACTTTATTAATAATTATGAAGTTAAACCTGTTTTCATATCTGGATATTAGATTTGGTCCACGATATAATGCATTCTTATAACATCAATAATAATTGAAGTAAATAAATTGTGATGAATTAATTTGAGATTAATATATATATATATATATATATATATATTAATAGACTTTTATATTATATATTACTATACAATTATCTAATGATAGAAAGACGCATAAAATAAAAACATATGTCATATTATTATAACAATAGGTTTATAGTTTATAAACAGCTTAGGTTATTGGGTTAATCTACATTATCCGTACATGACTATCAAATTAAAATATTCAGAATACGTAGTACAATTTTAAAATCGATTCGTTCTCTCTCACGTTTATTTCACTATATATAAATGTAGGTAGTATAGTGTGTTAAATAAGTATGTACCTATCAATTACATCTTACATTGCTACTTATAACACACAGCTCTCTTCGCTACAACGCACCCTATTACCTAGCTTCATATTGTATATTCCAACTATTAATATGCCTCTCCTATCGACCAGTTAGTATATTCAACACTTTCCGTTGTAACGAATATAAGTAAGTAACAAATATAGTACCAGGCATATATATATATATATATATATATATATATGACATCCTATCTATTGACACACATGTAATAATATACCTTATAATCGAGACTTTACTAAATCTACTAATGCATTTAAATAACTACTAAATACAAATATGTATCACTGAATATCCCTGCTCACATAATATCACTATTTATAAATATGTATTAATAATGTTATTAATTATTAAACTCAGTTATTGTTATGTTTATGTTAAGTTTTATTGTTAGCCTTTTATTGCGCTCTTGTTTTGTCACTCTATTGACGCCTGGTTGATCTGGAAAAATGAGACTTGCAGATACATTGAATTAAGTAATATCTATAATCTTATTTATAATTAATTATACTTTTTTAATCTTTAACATGTTTATATGTTTCTATTAAAATAGTAGGTATACATTTATATTCAAATGTTTATATAACCATTATAATAATTATAGTAAGCATATTTGAAATATTAACAATATTAATATATAATATGTATTGTGATAGAAATAAGATTAAATTAAAAATAATAATCTCACCATTAAAGCTGGTACGTAAAGAGCATTTCAAACTACAATCTAAATCTATAATACGTGATAATAATCCATTTTAAATGTAATTATCATATACGGTTTAAACAATTACACTATTATCATCTCACCTATTTAATTTAATGAATTAGTTAATGAGCATTATTTATTACATACTTTATCTTATAATTTCAACGAATAATTCAATTATTACATAATAACATATTAGGTTCAGATGCCCACGAATACAGAATAACTATTATTATCTAAATATAATGTATGAGTATGTATGTGTGTCTGTGTGTATGTGTGTGTATGTCCGTGATAGAGTATCTTCATGTATATACTTGTATGTGTGTACACATTTTTTTAATTATCTTTATTTATGTTTGTATATGTATATTTTTGTGAAAATTATATCATAATATATATAAATATATATTAAGTCACGAGATCTTATTATCTATAAGAATATTTTATTTATGCATAATATATATTTGTAGGTAATTGTCCAAAAACTATGAATAACATTTTTGTTAGGAAATACAATAAATATAGCTATTCAACTTTTAACTACACTCTATCATATATAAAACATACACGATATCATAATTTAATATTTTTTTCTTTTCCAAAAAAAAATGAAATGTAATTATGAAAAATCCATGTATTTCAAGCATTCTTTAGCATTTAAAAAAAAGTTTTATCATTTTTTTTAAATACCTTTAAAACAGTATTTATATATATTATTCATATACATTGTTTAATAGATTTATTCTTCTTCTTTGTATTAATTTATTTTAATATATGTATTTACATATTGTTTATTTGTTTATAGAAAGTATTTTCCCATACAGTATTAACTTTTTAAAAAAATCTCTAATTTTTATTTTTATTATATATAATCTTTATGTTTTATTTCGTTTGTATAATGTATTGTTCTTTTATGTATTTACTAACTAGTTAACTAGTCCCATGACAAGTTATCTTAGGGGGAACATGATATGGTGTCATGCACAACTTCTTTCAACTATAACGGTCTTTCGTTATATCAAATAAGGATCTAGTAGACATACCGGTCCACTCATATACATCGTCCATCCAATTCCTTTTAGGGCTACCTCATTTCCTTGAACCTTCAATACATAAAATAGTATTTACCAATGTGTCATATCGTGACACATGGTCAAACCGACTAATTTTTCTCTTTTAACTTTATGTAAAACACATTCATATGAACCAATTCTGGATATCATTTCCTCATGGATATATACATTTGTCTTTCGTTGTCTGTATGTGATAGTTAGAATTCTTCTATGTAACTTAGATTCAAAAGCATTTAATCGTTTCTTAGATTATTCGAGAAGAATCCATGTTTCACAGCCGTACAAAAGAATGGATAGAATTAAGGAATTGTAGAGGTTGAATTTAATTTTAAAACTTATTTCTCTACTTCTCCAGATTATTTCCATTCTTACCATTATGGATGTGGCTGTAGCAATTTTTATTGCCATTTCATTTTTGCTATTAGCATTGTCTGTTAGTGTTATCCCAATATATTTAAATGATTTGGCTTGTTCTTGTTTTTTTACATACATGCTTATTGTAAGATTTTTACTATTACATTTATTCGGAACAGGATCATTAACTAAAATCTTACTTTTTTCATGACTTATTTCCATTCCATATCTAGAAGCATTTTTAACTAGCGAGTCTGTATTTTTTTCTTTCAGTATTATAATTTATAAATATATATATATATATATATATATATATATATATATAAATAATCATTAATTCAATTATTAATTTTTTTTTTTAATTAAAAAAAAATAAAAAAATATTATTTTTATTTTATGTTAGGTAACTCCATTTTTTTATTTTTAACAATTTATATATATATTTCTCATATTTTCTCTATTTTTAGAGTAATTTTAATTTTTTTTAATTCTTAATTATATATATATATATATATATATATTATTTAAGTTCTATCCAAAAATATGATGATTAGAAAAATTCTAGTAAAAACATTAACTTGTTTATAAATATCCCCAGTATTCCTTGCTGTTGGAGAGGAATGATAAATCTGATTTATTTATTTATTTATATACTTAGGTTCAGAATAATGTATAGATAGATGGAAGAAGAAATTACACGTAATCTAGACGGTAGTGAAGGGTAGTTAAATACGAGGTCATCGATACGATTTAGGACGATATATTCAAATTTAGTTCCTATAGGATGTTTACATTTAGAAGAATTGATACTTTTATATAGTTTAACAGTAGATTTATGTGTACCAAAGTTCATTAGGGAAATCTGATGTCGACTAGTGAAAGGTGATGATGATGATGATTATTACGACGATTATTTCATTACAATACTAATTTAATTTTAAAATTCTTATAGTTTGACAATAATGATACAAAAGAAATAACCAAAGTAATTATTTGTAAAAACAAGTTTTTAACTTACCGAAAACCAATATGGTTGAAGTTGAAATATATTAAACAATGACGTGATTCTTTAGTTTGTGTTTGAAGGTAGTAGTCGATGTATTAATAGTTTTGAAGTATATAGGCAGTTAATTACAGAGGAGGTATTACTTTGAATATGTTTAGGTTATTAGAATGTGCTATTATGTATATATATATTCAGTAAACATAGGTGTTTAGTATGGAGGTATTACTTTCTAGTTATGTAAATATTCACTTTATATATGTATGAAGGTGTTCATGAAAACGGTATTCAGTTATTGTATCTTAAGTATCTTCAATAGGTATACTTTTAGAAAATACAAAATGTATGACTATATTATATATATAATGTAAATAATATCTTTGGCATGTATAGTATACTATATAATATAGTATAGTTTACTATATGCATATAAAATGAATACGTATCGTAGTAATGGCTTTATTTAAGCGTTAACGAATTAGTATTGATATTGGGATATTCTTAATACGTTTTTATGATAATTACATAGTATGTGTATAATTACTTATTTGTACTGAATATCAAAAATAATTTCCATCATTTTGTTTACAATTAATTATTAATACAGTCAAGAGATGTATCATTAATATTAAATGTTTCACAGGACTAAGTTGTGTTCACTATTTATAACACAATATATATATATATATATTGATTGAAAGTTTATTTAAAAACTTAAATAAATAATAAATGATTTCTCAAAAGTGTATATATAGAATACAAATGATAAATTAGGTAAAACAATAAATACCATTAATAATAATAAAATATAATAGAATAAGCCGTATGGAAATTAATAAATAAAATAATAATGACAACAAATATTAGTATTACAGTTTGCCACCTGATATAAATTTCTGTATATATTTCATGAATGTTTTATGCGATTTTATGGACCTAATAGAGGGTGGGAGTGAATTACATAGTTTTGGACCAATATAACTCAGTGCCCGAGTATTCATATTTGAGGGATGGAGAATAGGGGTAGATAGAAGATGATATGCGTGGTTTCTTTGAGATGGAAGGGAAGATCTTTGTACTAGAGAAGCAGAAATATAGGAGGGGCAATTTGAAGAGTATATTGAGGAATGAACAATAGATAGTATTCGATAAGCAGAGCGTTTGTTAAATGGGAACCATTGAGGTAAGTGTTGGTATGTGGAAGTAGCGGAATTATCTCGAATACGTATGTTATATATTGTACGGATTGATGAACGAATAACTCGATTTAGGGGAGAGATAGAGGATACTGGAAGATTGATAAGGATTGAGGAACAGTAATCTATACATGAGATGACAAGGGAATTAACTAGAGTTTTAGTAAGAGATACAGTAATTGATTTTCGTATTTTTCTAATTCTAAATAGATGATAATTTGCATATTTAGTGATGGCAGTAATATGAGGACTGAAGGAAAGAGTACACCTAAGTTAGATGCAGTAGGAGAAGGAGATATGACAATGTTATCAATAAGAAAAGGAGGGAAGTAAGTTGGTGATGGAGAAAGATTCAACAATGTAGTTTTTGAGGTATTAAGGAGAAGATTATTAGAAATAAGCCATTCTTTAATATCATTAACACAATTGGGGAGTTGCTTATTGAGATCTGGTGATGAATTAGTTGGAAGAAACATATATAGTTGTGTGTCATCTGCATATAGATGGTAATAGATATTTGGATATTTAGATATTATGGATAGTAGTGGATATAAATAAATAAAGGAAAGTGAAGGACCGAGTACTGATCCCTGGGGAACACCATATTTCATAGGAGAAGAGGAAGAAAAAGAATTATATATTTTTACACTTCTACTACGGTCAAATAGATATGAAGTAAACCATAAGAGGGCCAGGTAGGTGTAGACGGGACAGTATAATTTGGTGATCAATAATATCGAAAGCAATGTATAGGTCCAGCATTGCTAATTTCACAGACATTTTGAGTATTAAGGGTAGATGTGATGACATCGGTTACGTTTAGTAGTGCTGTTTCTGTGGAGTGTCCTCAGCGAAAACCACATTGTTGAGGAATAAGGAGATTATTGGCGGTTAAATAGGAGATTAGAGAATACTCTTTCCAAAAGTTTACTCACCAAAGATAGCTGAGAAATTGGGCGATAATTGAGAAGTTATTCGGGATCGAGTGAAGGTTTTTTAAGAATGGGAGTGATTATTGCTTTTTTTTAAATAGAAGGGACAGTATCGGAATTTAATGAATATGAGATGATTTTACAGATAGTTGGACATGTATAATCGGAGTAAAGTTTAAAAATAGATAGTGGAACAGGATCGGAGGGAGATATCGAAGAGGATCCATTTAGTAGTTTAGATATGAGAGATATATGTGACGGGCGAAAAAAAACTTAAGAAATCAGATATAGGTGGGGTAACTATGATTGAAGGATAATTGGCATTATGGATATAGTTTTTGATCTTTATTATGATGGATTCAATATTATTATAAAATGTTTTGGAGAAGAGACAACCTAATTGTAATGGAGAAATGTTAGATATATATGGTAGTAATGTTGGTTTTGGGGGAGATAACAACTTATTAGCCAGTCTGAAAAGTCGTTGGTTATCAGAAATTGTTTATAACCCGAGTATAATAGCTAGAGTTGGCATAGGAAATTGCTAACTTGTATATATTACATTGCTCAATGAATGAAGCTCTTGAAGATGAAGTTTGCAAGGATAGGGATATTCTTTCAGATTTACGAAGTGATCGTTTCAAGGACATGAGTTGGGAAGTAAAACATGGGGTATCAGGATGTAGATTTACTGATATGGTTTTTAAAGGCGCATGTTTATCGAGTAAATGGGTTAGTATGGAATTGAATACAACTGATGAATAACAGTAATCACCTAAAGCAGAATAAGCTAGATAAACATATCATGGAATTAATATTCTATATATGATAGTAAAGTTAGTTTAGAATGAGATTAGGAAGTGATCAAAAAGTATATCAAGCCTAGAAATAGTACTCACCATGAGTTAAGAATGGAGAGAACTGAAGAATACAAGATCAATAATATTACTATGTATATGAGTTGGGAAATGTACATGTTGTGATAGCTTATATGTATATGTATATATATATATATATATATATATATACTTTTACTGCCTGTGTGGCTCAGTGGCTAAGGCGTCAGACACACAAGCAGTAGGACACGGGTTCGAGCCTCGTCCGGACCATTAATTAATTTTATAAAATGGGTCTTAAAATATTATTTAGAAGTGATCTTATATAATTTTGTATAAATAAATGATCGGCTCTCGTTAAAACCATGGATGCCTTAACATGAGAGCGGCTTCGAAGGGACATTAGAGGCATATATATGGTTATAAGTGAAAACTTCATCTAAGTTCCTGGATGGGATGAAAGGACTCCACCAAATAAAATAACAATATATATATATATATATATATTCCGGTGATATATTTGTTGACATTAAATTTATAACATTATGAGGTTAGGATAAATACTATCTGAATATATATATATATATATATATATATCACTTTTCTCAATTTATTTATACCCATTACCATCCATAATATCTAAATATCCAAATATGTATTACCATCTTTATGCAGATGACATACAAATATATATGTTTCTTCCAACTAATTCATCACCAGGTCTCAATAATCAACTCTCTAATTGTGCTAATGACATTAAAGAATGGCTTATTTCTAATAATCTTCTCCTTAATACTTCCAAAACTACATTGTTGAATCTTTCTCCATCACCAACTTACTTCCCTCCTTTTCTTATTGATAATATTGTAATATCTCCTTCTCCTACTGCATCTAACTTAGGTGTACTTTTTGATTCTACACTTTCCTTCATTCCTCATATTACTGCCATCACTAAATCTGCAAATTATCATCTATTTAGAATTAGAAAAATACGAAAATCAATTACTGTATCTCTTACTAAAACTCTAGTTAATTCCATTGTACTCTCACGCATAGATTACTGTTCCTCAATCCTTATAAATATTCCATTATCATCTATCTCTCCCTTAAATCGAGTTATTCGTTCATCAATCCGTACAACATATAACCTACGTATTCGAGATCATTCCTCTACTTCCTCATACCAACACATATCTCCATGGTTCACATTTAACAAACGCTCTGCTTATCGCATATTATCTATTGTTCATTCCTCAATATACTCTTCAAATTGCCCTTCATATATTTATGCTTCTCTAGTACAAAGAGCTCCCCTTCCATCACTTAGAAACCATGCATCTCACCTTCTATCTACCCCTATTCTACGTCCCTCAAAAATGAATACTCGGGCACTGAGTTATATTGGTCCTAAGCTATGGAATTCACTCCCGCCCTATATTAGATCCATAAAATCGCATAAAACATTCATGAAATATATACAACAATTGATCTCAGGTGGTAACCTGAATTATTAATATTGTTTGTCATTATTATTTTATTAATTAATTTCCGTACGGCTTATTCTATTTTATTGTATTATTATTATTGGTATTTATTGTTTACCTACTTTTATTATTTGTATTCTATTATATACACCTTTGAGAAATTATTTATGATTTATTTAAGTGTCTAAATAAACATTCAATCAATCAATCAATCAATCAATATATATATATATATATATATATATATATATATATATATATAGGTACTAGTATATAGTAAATATATACTATACTATTTGCTAAATTATAGATAGATGGTATGGACTTATTTGAGAGTGTGTTGTGTTGTCTAATGAGACGTTATATTTGGTAACAAATTCAAGTAATCTATATAGATTCCTATAGCATTACTTGAGTCTATTGAAATGTGTCATATTGTGCTTGGTCAGACATGGTTTGAATAACTCACGATTGCACTCCAATCAGCTTAGATAATCAGATCATCTTTTTTAGTAGCTATGAAAATGATGTATTCTATTTCCTCATAGAATTGTTCAATAATGTCATCGTTGTATTCATTAGTTGATATATGTGTTTATATACTTGTGATATTCATAAGGTGGGATACAACTATTGTCGATATAATCCTTATTGGCAATGATGTATAGCTGAGGATAGCTGAAGTTAGCTATCTCTAGAAACTAATTTGTATTTAATATACGTTGTCTATTGTATACTAATGTTTGTCCTTGTGTTAGTAATTCGCCAAAGTATGTCAATAGGATATTGTACAACACAATAACATCTAAGTAGAAGCGTGTAAGCTATCTTATTATTCAAATATGTGTTCTATTCCTTTTAACGTACTGACATTCCAAGTTCCTTTGATCATAATATTGTAGACTATGGTATAGATTTGTCGGGTAACTACGATTGCGGGTGTTGTAAAAGATTCGTTTTAGTGTTCAGTCATTATGGTTGTTATTGTCATCTTTAATTATTAGTTAATATCATTATAGTTTTTGATCTAGTATCTGATTTTACATCCCCGCTAGATTATATCCGATATAATTCACGGAGGTTGTTATTCTGGACCTCGGCCGACATCTTTATAATATCTTTAAAAATGGGCGACATCTTTTTAACTCGGTAATTCTCCTACAAGATGTGCACTGACCGATATGGAATATAATGTATACATATGAATGAATGAATTGAATGAATGAATTGGTTTATTTAAAAAACACCGAATTTAGCGGGAATTTTCCCTCACTGGTGTATAAAATAACGAACAAATAAATAAACAAAATAAAATTTTGATTCCACAAATTGTAGTTAAGACAAAAATATTACAATATATAAAAAGGTAGTATACATAGTTTACATGTATATATATATATATATACATATATACTAATACATTCTCACAGTTGTTTAACTAGTATACTAGTGGTATACCGCTCTTGATACACTGAGTGTATCGCATTCATGCTATGTTGGCCCACTTTCTGAAGTGGTAACTAGGGAGCGACATGTGGAACCGATAAATACGGGAGGGAGAAAACAAATATTAATTGAAATAAATGTAAATTAAATATAAACGTAATATATGGTATACGGTGAGATAATATATAGTGAGGGAATATTCATTGAGTTATGACTAATAATAATGTTACATTATAATCAAGATAAACTTACATGTATATATCTAACCTTACAAAAGGTACATTTATGTAGACATGTATATTAAATTTGATATATATATATATATATATATATATAATAAGAATATAACGTTCATTAATGTGTATTATTATATATTAACAATTTCACAATATTGATATGTTAAAGATACATTAACATATATCGTATATACGTGTAATATTTTAAATATATAATAAATACTAATTGAAAAAACGAAAAAATACAATATTAATGTGTTGTATATATACATGTAATCGTTCACTTCTCGTTGCGTTGTGTAAACTTCTGAATACGTAGTTTATACGTAATTATTGATAGATTGTGATTAGGAATAATTCACATTACTACATTAATGAACCGATAGCATCTCTAGTACAGTGTTCGTACGTTATCTATGCCATCATTACATGCGATACCGTACACCTATAACTGTGTGACTGTTGTATTGCGTGTATTGCGTGTGAAACACAAAGCCTATGATGTAATTGATTATATTGTTAAACACTATTAGATACTATCTTTATCGCTCGCTCGCTCTCTCTCTCTCTCACTTTCTCTCTCACTTTCTCTCTATCAATCGATGGTACTAGAATTAATGATTTCGCGAGTAACGGCGGTGTCTAGAAACCGGAAATAGGCGTGTCTAGCGAAAATGGGCGGGTCTACGGAACTAATTCATTGATAAACGTAGTCGGCGTACAATTTATGAATGGTCATTGATAAAAAGCGTTCTAAGGTCTATCTAGCGAGCGTGAGAGAGAGAGGCCCCGATGAGTGTGCGTCTATTTATAGAACGGGACTACGCGCGATTTACCTCTAGAGTGTCGCATACCACTACGCTATAGAGCGTGTACTAAAGCATTGTTTAACAGCGGCTCTAACGAGATGCTATCGATGCGCGATGATGGCTGAGATGAGAGGAGGCTGCGGCGCTGATCTATACGCATGCGCGCTCTATTTACCTGCTGGGAGTTTGATTGACAGGCGACCTAGTTCCGGTATGACCGTACACCACTAGACGCCGGTACAGTACGAACTCATTTGTTATTATTATTGTTACACTCGTGTTGTTTAACGAAATATAGTAAACTAATAAATTAATAAATAATAAAGCGAGCCGGTGGATTTACTATCTTTAGGCGATTCCAGTATTAGATTTCGGAATTATTCACGTGTATTATTAAATATGAGTCACACGCGCTCTTAAACACGCACACATACATACACACACGCACATATATACACACTACTATATACATATATATATATATATATATATAATGAGTATGCATTTACATATATAAAATATGTTTACATATGTTAACCTACAAGTTATATTAGCGTATAATAATTGTCAACAAAATAAAGCCGTTATTGTCAAATATAATTACAGTACGTGTATTAATAAATATAACAATAGATTATAATTGTATACTGTTCACTTGTGAATTTATCTAAGAATGCCTATATATAATGTAGTTTTTATTTAATTTATTATGTATTTCTATTAACAGAATGGTTGAATTATATTGTGAAATTTATACGAGAATATTCCATAATATTGACTTGTCTATGCATAGTAGTATAATGTAGTGTGTTACATATATTATATAGGATGAATAAAACTATATTGGAATTGTGTATAATAAAATAAATAATAAAAATGGACGTTGATATAATGATGTTACTATGCATAAGTGATTATGTCTCCGAGTGTCTACCAGTAAGTCTTCTACTTTTATATGTTTCTGATCGAAATGGACAGGTTTATATATTTTACGTCTTCAATCTTATATTCTTAAATTAATTTCGCTGCAAAAATTATTTTTGTATTTTTGTTTAAATAAATGTATAAATATATTACATATACTTATAACATAGTTGATAACATATATGTTGATGTTTTTATTTTATTTTTCATTTAATGATTACCATCATTTTATTATAACTATTAATAAACTATTAATTGTTTGAGCATGTTTTTTAATTCATATTATTTATTATTTTTTATGTAATATGTATCCTTATATTACCATTACTTTTATTTATAAATATTTAACGTAATTTTTTTCATATTCTATGATTATAATAATCTGTATATTTCTTATAGAAAATAGATTTTCGGAATTTACAATCAGCTCTGCATATTCTATTAATAATATCATTATCAATTGCGTATTTTAACAGGTCGGTCAGCAAATTAAAGTTAATAAATACATCTTTGCACCAATAAACATTACAAGAAATATTAACTGTATTACCATTACCTAGTATTGAGAGAGAAGCTTTACATTTCTTTTGGAGAATTCATTGATAATTTCTCGAAGAAAAAATCAATAAAAGTTAATCTGCAATAAATAATAATTGACAGTTTGTTTCCAGTCATATCACGTTCATAAAACATATATAGGATATATATATATTCTAATTATTTTACTTTCATAGTTTCACAAATCTAATGTATTTGGTTTAAATCTGTTTAAATGGTTATTTCTATTATCAATATATAGATATATATATATATATATATATATATATATATATATATATATATATATATATATATATATATATATATATATACTGCATTTGTTCATAGGCGCCATTTTAAACTGTCCCGTGCTCCAAAATATCTAATTACGTAGGTATACCCACTATAGTGTACATACCTAAATACTTAACTAGTGTATATACATGTGTACGTCTGTGTGTACGTATGTGAGTGTATGTATATGTGTATATGTATGTGTATATTTATGTGTATGTGTATGTGTGTGTATGTGTATGGCGTATTTGTATTTAGTACTGTACTATGTGAATAGTATCAGTTTTAGTATTATATATTATTGTAACTTATTGTTTGCATATGTTATAGGCATTTTATTACATTACTATAGCTGTAGCTCATATTCCTAGCCCATATTGAAGATTAGATAGATACAACTTGAATTAGGTAATAACATTGTTAGGTACTTGACAGCTTTTCTAATCATATAAGTAATTTGTTATATTTGTTGTTAATGGGTAATAAATAATTCATATATATGTCTAATGAGTGCATTTAGGTTATAAATAGAATGAAGATGATAAATGAACTATAACTTAACAATATATTAGAAATTATTTCAGATAACAAGAAATGAAAAACTAAAATATATTAATATGATTATAGTTGGCTATACAATATAGTACGTACTAAAGTGTTTAAGTACTTTATTTATTCGCGTAAGGGTGCTTTTTTTGTAATGTACCACAGTAAGATGTGAAGTTACTTATTGCCAACCTCCTTACTCCATATTTCACGGTAACAAACATGTATGTGCAATATTATATATATAGTATAGTATGTACTATATAAATAGTAGTGATGTATTTGTATACCTATCTAAATATAGGTATATTTAAAAGCGTATTAATGAATCACAGAACTAGAACTCCTGAGATTACCGTGATGACTTACTACACTCCACCTAAAATAATCTACCACCTAAGTTAATTTCTTAATCCTCTCTGCTGCTCGCGATACACTGGACTTTAAAATTTTAATACCCGACTTTCATTAATAGGTATTACTGATACAACCTGACACAACCTTGACACAACCTTGACATGGTTCTCATGCTACATACATGAACTTTGCCTCTTTATGAAAATAACAAAATATACTATGCAAACTTAGTAGTCCGACTAATCTCTGCACTATTGCACCGATAGGTTGTCGAGTAACATGCTATAGCATGGAGTATCATATCATCAGGATATATAGTATATTGAATATTAAGGGGTGTGTTAATGAGGTTAGGAAGTGGTAGCATGTTACTCGACAACTATATCGTATCGTCATATCATACCGGTTTACCATATCTACTCGACTGAACTACAAATATACTTCAATTCATACTATGGTAGGTTATCGTATAACCACTTATTATAATATGTATACCTAACTCGACCAAGCCATAACTACTAAAAATATCTGCTAACCACTACATCCCTAATGTCCCAATACTTTACATAGGCATTGGTATACAGTACGTAATGCCCTTATCCAAATACAAAATTTAAATACATTTGTGTCACCATAAATTATTCCATTGTCTCGATCATAAACATTACTAAGAAATTAATTTCATACAATCAATATAATATACGTAAAATAAAATCATTCATCAGAGAAAACAAAGTAGTTACACACTACTAAAAGTATCGCTATGAAAGATTTTCTAAACGCAATTTCACGACACAAGCTAAAAACTCTTGAATGGTCTTCCAAATAATTTGTATTTTTAGATATCAGTTATTATTTATTCAAATCCCAAATTAACAATTAATTACTAAAAAAATATACAATGTACAAAGTTAAGAAGAAATCAATATATTTAAAGTAGAACTAGAATATTTCGATACCCTTTAATTAACAAAATAATATATTTTATATCTATTTAAGATTATTTTTCGTTTATTTGAACGTATACATTTGTTTGTAAAACGTTTTAATTTCGTATTTTCTTTATTATTTCTATAACATATGTTATCGTTAGAAAAATATGTATACGTTATACTTTCGATTATATATTTCGACTTTGTATTTTCATAAATTAATATTCTATCAAAAAATATCTACGTATCGTCTATTATTATCATATATGTATACGTTTCACTCCCATTATTTACTGTTACCATTTTCATTATTGTTATAACGTTTGTTATTATTATTGTAATTATTATTATTATTATTATTTAAACACCATCGTTTATAACACTTCCAAGAATTGTATTTCATAATTGTATATATTACGTAAGTTTCTCATAAATAAATACAATCTATATTGTATTTGTATATATCTTTACACATTTATCACTATATCTTTACACTTTATCACTATATCTACCTACATTCTATTATTATATTACTTTTAGTGGTAAGTATTCCCACTTGTGATATTTAAACATTTTATTAAATACTATATTATAATCTTTTATTCGCCTGTGCTATGATACTAACCGTCTTAAGAATTTAAAACAGTTATAATATAACATAATACATACAATACCTACAACAATATATAACTGAGTTATATATTGTTGTAGGTATGAGTCGTATTCACACAAGAGTAGATAGAATTGCATAGTGTAATCGTTAATTTTAGAACCATAGCTTTATATAGTAAGAGCAACTTTGAGGAGGTTATAGTAAAGTACTTTTATTAAGTCAAATAATTCCATATTATTTAAATAAAATATTTATACTAAATATTATGTTCAAAACTAATATTTACACTGACTTTTATATAATTACATAATTACAATTCAATTAATATATATATATATATATATATATATATATATATATATATATAGAATAAATAGATACATAGTAAATAGGGGCATACATAGTTTATTATAGAGTGACATACGCATTGACATACATAATGATATGCATTCTTAAATAAGTAAATATATATATATATATATATATATATATATATATATATATATATATATATATATATAGTATGACATGCGCAGAGGCATACATATCGGCACACTATAGTATACTACAGTATGATATGACATGCATGACATACTAGAGTGACAAACTATTGCTATAAACATACCTTCAACTATAATACTATAACCGGAAGAGTGTATACTTGAGTTTAAGTTGTATCTAGGTATGATTGTTTAAAATTAATGGTATTTCATTATATGAAAATAATAATTTATATAGTAAAATGTTCTCGATTAATATAAATCATGAGATAATAAATTAGTGAATATAAATATGTATGTTATTACCTAATGGATTATATGAAGTGATTTCAATGTTAAAGTTGACTATTATAGTGGTTCACTGATGAGTCGAGTCTGTAAAGGAACGATATGTTTAGATGTTCAATATAGATGTTTAACATATTTGACATGTGAGAGTTTAAAGGTTAAGCTCTACTTTAAAAGATGAAGAAGGTGACAATAAATGCAATTTGTAATCAACAAAGTTCGTATTTAACATGCTACTGGTTGAACAATCATTTAAGATTGATATATTATTTTGTTATATATCTATATATATGTATATATTAGGTAAACACATATTAGGTATAACATTAGTGGACTGGTGTTCTAACTAGTCATCAGTGAAGTATTTTTTTAGTTTTAATCTTTATTTCTATACTATATATCATATATCATGCAAATATATAAAAGAATATAAAATCATTAGATACTTATCATATACATACATTCATAATATGATAATAAATGACTACGAATTAAAATCAATGTAACTTGTGCCGCATTACAGCAAGGTACGCCTTAGTATTACTGTGCCTATTGATATGTTCACTAACCGGTGTTATTGATTAATTATAATATTATTTTGTTGACATTAATAGTATGAGAGATTACATGTACTTTGGCTACTTATACAGTTACTTCCTGTAGAATATACCACGTTGTAAGTAGTGCTAATACCTGATATTTATATATGTATATATATATTTAACTATATGTATATATATATATATATATATATATATATATATATATATATATAACTATATGTATATATATATATATGTATTCATCGCTACAGAGCTCAATAAATAATTTATAATATACTTATTGACATCATATATATATACATCATATATATATCACATTATTGTAGTATAGTTATGGAGGTTAGTCCGTAGTAGTAGTAGTAGTAGTAGTAGTAGTAGTAGTAGTAGTAGTAGTAGTAGTAGTAGTAGTAGTAGTAGTAGTAGTAGTAGTAGTAGTAGTAGTAGTAGTAGTAGTAGTAGTAGTAGTAGTAGTAGTAGTAGTAGTAGTAGTAGTAGTAGTAGTAGTAGTAGTAGTAGTAGTAGTAGTAGTAGTAGTAGTAGTAGTAGTAGTAGTAGTAGTAGTAGTAGTAGTAGTAGTAGTAGTAGTAGTAGTAGTAGTAGTAGTAGTAGTAGTAGTAGTAGTAGTAGTAGTAGTAGTAGTAGTAGTAGTAGTAGTAGTAGTAGTAGTAGTAGTAGTAGTAGTAGTAGTAGTAGTAGTAGTAGTAGTAGTAGTAGTAGTAGTAGTAGTAGTAGTAGTAGTAGTAGTAGTAGTAGTAGTAGTAGTAGTAGTAGTAGTAGTAGTAGTAGTAGTAGTAGTAGTAGTAGTAGTAGTAGTAGTAGTAGTAGTAGTAGTAGTAGTAGTAGTAGTAGTAGTAGTAGTAGTAGTAGTAGTAGTAGTAGTAGTAGTAGTAGTAGTAGTAGTAGTAGTAGTAGTAGTAGTAGTAGTAGTAGTAGTAGTAGTAGTAGTAGTAGTAGTAGTAGTAGTAGTAGTAGTAGTAGTAGTAGTAGTAGTAGTAGTAGTAGTAGTAGTAGTAGTAGTAGTAGTAGTAGTAGTAGTAGTAGTAGTAGTAGTAGTAGTAGTAGTAGTAGTAGTAGTAGTAGTAGTAGTAGTAGTAGTAGTAGTAGTAGTAGTAGTAGTAGTAGTAGTAGTAGTAGTAGTAGTAGTAGTAGTAGTAGTAGTAGTAGTAGTAGTAGTAGTAGTAGTAGTAGTAGTAGTAGTAGTAGTAGTAGTAGTAGTAGTAGTAGTAGTAGTAGTAGTAGTAGTAGTAGTAGTAGTAGTAGTAGTAGTAGTAGTAGTAGTAGTAGTAGTAGTAGTAGTAGTAGTAGTAGTAGTAGTAGTAGTAGTAGTAGTAGTAGTAGTAGTAGTAGTAGTAGTAGTAGTAGTAGTAGTAGTAGTAGTAGTAGTAGTAGTAGTAGTAGTAGTAGTAGTAGTAGTAGTAGTAGTAGTAGTAGTAGTAGTAGTAGTAGTAGTAGTAGTAGTAGTAGTAGTAGTAGTAGTAGTAGTAGTAGTAGTAGTAGTAGTAGTAGTCGTAGTAGTAGTAGTAGTAGTAGTAGTAGTAGTAGTAGTAGTAGTAGTAGTAGTAGTAGTAGTAGTAGTAGTAGTAGTAGTAGTAGTAGTAGTAGTAGTAGTAGTAGTAGTAGTCTGCTAACTTACCACTACTAACTGATTATATAATAGAATATAAACCTGATATACTGGCACTTACTGAAACTTGGCTCACTGAAAATGATTCTAATTGTATTTATGAATTTTTAACATTAAATTATAATTTTAAATATATAACCCGACCAGATTGCAGATTTGGGGGTGTAGGTATTATTTTTAAAGATACATATAAACTAAATAAATTTGAGAAACATACATTAGTTTACAGTGACTGTTTAGTATCTAATATAAAAATAAATAATAATACGGACTTAAATTTAATAGTAATATATCGTCCTCCTTCAAATAATTATGTTTCATTTATTAATAATCTATATGAACTATTATCATCGCTACCATCTAATAATACTATTATAATGGGTGACTTTAATTTTAAAGTTAATCAACACATCTCATCTTCCATTTCTTTAACTGATATGTTATCTTCCTCTAATTTCATACAACATATTACTACCCCAACTCACTCATCTGGCAATACATTAGACCTTGTTATATCGTCATCAAAATCAAACTTAATTATACAAATCAAACCGATTACGCACTTACTTACTGACCACTTTACTATATCACTTACAATAAATATCCCTGTTATAAAACAACTCAAACGACATATTAATTATAGAAATATTTCTAAAATTGACTTATGTAGATTCAAATTTGATCTAAAATCATCGATGAACAACCAATTTGTTAGCATTACTAATTTCAATAATGTTTTACTTTATCTATTAGATAAACATGCCCCTAGTAAAGTTAAATATATTAATGATAATAAAATACACTGGTTCAATGAAACAAATCTAAAAGCTAAAAAGGAAATGAGAAAATATGAAAGATTATATAAAATTTCTAAATCTGATAGTTCATTTGATAGTTATATTATTTCTAGAAAATATTTTAAAAAGTCAATTCTTATTGCAAAGAAAGAATATTACCATAATAAATTCATAGAAATCAAGAATAACACCCATTTAATTTATAAAACTGCAAATAATATACTTGGTAGAAAACCGAAAGCAACACTACCAGATTTGCAATCAGATAAACTTTCTAATATGTTTGCTGATTTTTTCATTCGAAAAATCAAGAAAATTCGTAATTCTATTACTAATTCTACAATTTATTATAATCATATATCAACACACACCACTAATTTAAATGATAATATAAACCCAATTTCATGCTCCTTGTCTATATTTATTTCTCCTTCTACTAGTAAGATTGCAAGATTATTACAATGTCTGAAAACCTCTTCTCCTAATGACCCTATTCCTCTCATACTTATGAAGGTATTAGCTACTACTTTGTCTAGTTATATATGTGATATTATTAGTTCATCTCTTAATAATAGTTTTGTTCACCCTGACCTAAAGCATGCTATAATTTCTCCTATTATAAAAAAACACAATATTGATTATAATATATTAAGCAACTACAGACCTATATCGCAACTTACTATTATAGCAAAATTACTAGAGAAAGTTGTTTATCAACAACTCATTAATTATATAGAAACCAATGATTTACTAGACATCTATCAAAGTGCTTATAGACCATTTCATAGTACAGAAACAACTATAATAAATGTATTAGATAACGTAATGTTAATGCTCGATGATAACTATCCGGTACAAATGTTAATGTTAGATCTCTCTGCTGCATTTGATACATTAGATCACACTATCATGAAAAATAGGCTAATTAATATAGGAGTATGTAACTCAGCATTAGATTGGTTCATGTCATACCTTAAAGATAGAACTTTTTCAGTTAAAACAAATAACTCTATATCATCAACACGTATGTTAACAACTGGTGTACCCCAAGGTTCTGTTCTTGGGCCAATTCTATTTTTAATTTATATTAAACCTTTATCTGATATTATATGTACATTCCCAGAAATAAAATACCATCTATATGCAGATGATATACTGCTGTATGTTCCACTCTCACGTTTTTCTTCTAAAAACTCAAATGTACTTACGCGCTGTAGTAACGCAATTCATCATTGGCTTACAACTAATAATTTATTATTAAATACTTCTAAATCTGAGCTACTGAATATTCCTACTGGCTACCAATTCCCGACTGTATCTATTGATGATACCATTATTATTCCTAGTGATAAAATTACATATTTAGGTGTCATATTTGATAGGAATTTAACTTTTAAGTCACATATAGTTGAAGTATGTCGTAAGTCTAACTATGACCTCTACAATATTCGTAGAGCTAGAAAATTCATATCAAAAGTGTTGATAACATCATTAGTAATGTCTCGTTTTGATTATTGCTCATCTATTTATCACGGTTTACCCAATAATCTGATGATGAATATATCGAGAATAATCAGAATGAGCACAAGGATAATATACAGACAACGATTATCTGATTATACTAGTGTATCAAAGAGAATGGTTGATTGTAGAATATTTAATATTCAACAGAAATCTATATATAGAATACTGTGTATTATCCATAAAACATTGGTCAATAAAATGCCACGTTATTTGCATGCTACACTAAAATATAATACTCCATCTACTCGACTTAGGTCATCGAATGATAAACTTGTACTCGTCTATCATAAATCCAAGTTGATTCGAACAAGCAATCGTGCTTTCTCGTGTAGTTCACCAACGTTATGGAATTCTATTCCTCTCCATATCAGATCAATACATTCTACACATAAGTTTAAGAATGTATTGAAATCATATATATTATCAACGAATTGATACTTGATTGTTTAATATATAATTATAATATTTTTTATAACTTATATTACATTATTGTTTATGTTTTTTTATTTACTATATTTTTTTACTATATGTTTATGTTTATAATCATCTTCTTTTCTCACACTTATCAGAACAATCTTTGTTGTTATTTAATGAGTGTTTAAATAAATCGTCTTATTATTATTATTATTATTTAGTAGTAGTAGTAGTAGTAGTAGTAGTAGTAGTAGTAGTAGTAGTAGTAGTAGTAGTAGTAGTAGTAGTAGTAGTAGTAGTAGTAGTAGTAGTAGTAGTAGTAGTAGTAGTAGTAGTAGTAGTAGTAGTAGTAGTAGTAGTAGTAGTAGTAGTAGTAGTAGTAGTAGTAGTAGTAGTAGTAGTAGTAGTAGTAGTAGTAGTAGTAGTAGTAGTAGTAGTAGTAGTAGTAGTAGTAGTAGTAGTAGTAGTAGTAGTAGTAGTAGTAGTAGTAGTAGTAGTAGTAGTAGTAGTAGTAGTAGTAGTAGTAGTAGTAGTAGTAGTAGTAGTAGTAGTAGTAGTAGTAGTAGTAGTAGTAGTAGTAGTAGTAGTAGTAGTAGTAGTAGTAGTAGTAGTAGTAGTAGTAGTAGTAGTAGTAGTAGTAGTAGTAGTAGTAGTAGTAGTAGTAGTAGTAGTAGTAGTAGTAGTAGTAGTAGTAGTAGTAGTAGTAGTAGTAGTAGTAGTAGTAGTAGTAGTAGTAGTAGTAGTAGTAGTAGTAGTAGTAGTAGTAGTAGTAGTAGTAGTAGTAGTAGTAGTAGTAGTAGTAGTAGTAGTAGTAGTAGTAATAGTAGTAGTAGTAGTAGTAGTAGTAGTAGTAGTAGTAGTAGTAGTAGTAGTAGTAGTAGTAGTAGTAGTAGTAGTAGTAGTAGTAGTAGTAGTAGTAGTAGTAGTAGTAGTAGTAGTAGTAGTAGTAGTAGTAGTAGTAGTAGTAGTAGTAGTAGTAGTAGTAGTAGTAGTAGTATTAATTAAAAGTAATTATGCAAAATCTATATTTAATAGTGATAATTTTACTTTTAAATGCAATTCATGTATATCACATCCAATTACTATTAATAATCTTGATACAATTGTACCACAATTATCTTATATTAATGAAAAACTGGATGATATTAAAAAATTAATAGAATCTACCTCTGAAACTATTAATGATAATAATAATTTTAAAATGTCTTACGCGGATTCACTAAAAAAAATGACTGATTTATCATCTCATTTAAACACATCATTGCATACTAACAAACATAGTAGAACTATTAGTGATGACCCTTTGGCTGTTGACAATAATAATACTTCATTAATGGTTGTAATTGAGAATATACCTCATGATGTTAATAATATGGATACATTAAAATTAATTTTCAATTTCCTAAAATTAAACATTAATACGATAATCAATGCTAAATTTAAGAATCGTAATGCTATTATAACCTTAAACTCATTATTTTCTAAAGATCAATTACTATTTTCTACCTCATTACTGCGCAATTCTAAATTTAATTATTTATTTATACATCCTATATTATCATCTGATGATATGTATTTTAAAAAAATTGCATATCATGCTATAAAAAACAATTAAATTACTGGCTATAAATGCGTTTTTAATAGAAAAAATAATAAATTTGAATTAAGATATATTTTAACCAATGACGCATCTAATAAAATCAACTGGAGTATTAATCCATTTATACCATACAGCGATATGTTTATTACTTGGGAAAAATCTTTTGACCACTATATTAATGGATTAAAAGATAATAATTCATCATCTTCCATATATAGATATAAAGATATTAGATCTAGTACTAACTCCTTACCATATAATTCCATACAATCTAACTCCATACTACCTAACGCCACTCCTACTACCTCCTCCATATCCAACTCTATGTCATCCGAATGACGTCCACCTTATATAGCCCTTCATTCTCCCCTACGATGTACTCTCTTTAATGCTAGATCTGTTAGGAATAAATATGACATGCTATCACAATATATAAGTGATTCACATTTTGATCTAATCGCTATCACTGAGACATGGCTATCTGATAATGATTTAAGTATTTCATCACAGCTTACCCCCAATAAGTTTACACTAATTCAAGACAATAGATCTAAGAAAGGTGGTGGTGTATCCCTGCTCTACAATAGTAACCTAACTGTTATTAATACATCTATCCATTCTCTAACTTCTTGTCAAGTTATATCATGTCGAATAAAATGTTCTACACAATGCCATTTCACTCTAATATTAATTTATCGTCCCCCTCATTCCAACATTCAAACATTTATTACTGAACTCAGACACATAACTTCCTTAATCTCATCTCCCAATACCGTACTACTAGGTGATTTCAATATACATGTCAATACTCCCTCATCCACCCCTAACTTCCACCAACTAATATATGATCACTCTCTGACACAGCACGTGTCTTTCCCTACTCATATCCAAGGAAATACACTCGATCTTATCATTACACCATCTGACTCCACGATTATATCCAATATCTACCGAGACTTACTCATATCTGATCATTACGCCATTTGCTTCTCATTAGCATTCCCTATACCTCACATTCCTACTCAATTCACTCAATACCGTAAGATCACATCTATTAATTCCTTGTCTTTCTCCAACCATATCATCACATCACTCTCTACATCCACCATTAACTTTCCTATTCATATTGACTGTCTTAATCACAATCTTAAATTAGCTCTTGATTTATTCGCTCCATTATATGTTCGTAAATCTCATACCAAACCACGGTCTCCTTGGTTTAACTCTGATTTACATAACCTCAGACTTATTTATCGTCGGAATAATAAACGCTGGTCTCTTTCCCACTCTCCCTCTGATCTTATCTCTCTCAAGAGTTCTAGATGTAATTATCGATGCAAGCTATCCTCTACTAAATCATCTTATTATATCAATCTCCTATCTGATCTTAATCCAAACTCCAAGAAGGCTTTCGACCTGTCTTTTTCCATTATTGGAAAACATAAAAAGAAATCCCTCCCTGAACGAGATGATATGACTCTATGTGCAGACTTTGCACAGTTCTTCCAGGATAAAGTAAAAAAGATAATCGATCATCTCCCTAACTGCCTTCCTATCAGTTCTGATCAAATTCTCGCTTATTCTCATTACTGGTCCTGTTTTGAATCGCCCTCTCCCTCCTTCATACTCCATTTAATACAGCGATCTAAATCTAACTCTCCCATAGACCCCATTCCACTCCTCCTTCTCAAGAATATTGCTCCCACTTTGATCCTACACTTTTGTGACATTATTCGTACGTCCCTATTTACCTCTGTGGTTCCTGATTCTATGAAGTTAGCCTACATTACTCCAATCCTCAAGAAGTCCTCACTTGATACTTCCATTCTTTCAAATTACAGACCAATTTCTCAATTGTCTACTATTTCGAAAGTACTTGAACGGGTTGTTTCCAGTCAACTCACCTCATATTTGGTGTCAAACTCTATTGCTGACAAATTCCAAAGTGCGTATCTTCCCCTTAGAGGTACAGAGACAGCTCTAACTAAGATTATTGACGACATAGCTATTTCAATTGACTCCAACTCCCCTACTTATTTAATACTTCTTGACCTTTCGTCTGCATTTGACACTGTTAACCATGCTATTCTTAGTAATAGACTAAATTCTATTGGAATTCATGGCCAAGTTCATAACTGGCTGATGTCATTTGTTTCGAATAGATCGTATTCTATTAGGATTAATAACTCGTCCTCTTCTCAATTCACTCAAGCTCATGGTGTCCCTCAGGGGTCAGTTCTTGGGCCAATTATTTTCATTATCTACATTCTCCCCATCAAAGCCATTATCTCCAAATATCCTCTCGTTAAATATCATCTATATGCTGATGATCTCCAACTGTATACCTCATTCCCACCCCATACTGATCATATTCACATAGAGTCATCTCTTTCATCATGCCTGGCTGATCTACGTTCTTGGTTCTCTGTGAATTCCCTCTCTCTCAATATTACTAAAACTGATTCTATAATATTTTCTAAATCCAATACATTTTTCAAACTTACCTCTCCTGATCTCCTTTCAATTCCCACCTCCTCAATAGTTACCACCCTTGGCATTAGGCTATCTTCTAACCTCGACTTCTCATCCCAAATTTCTACTATTATACAAAAGGCCCAATACTTCATCTATAACATTTCTAAAGTACGAAGAAAGCTTACTTTCTCTGTCACTCTTAATCTAATTAATACTCTAGTATTTAGTCGCATCAGATATTGTATGTCACTATACACATCCATATCCATCCGACTCCTAAGGAAATTAGAATCTATACAACGTCGATCGGTGCGTCTCCTCTACTGCCTGAGAAAAGATGATCATACGTCAATAACACTGCTAATGAAGACCCTCGGGTGGCTTCCTGCTAGAAAATTGGCCGAATACCAACTTCTCTGTTTGGCCCATAAAGTCGTTTATACTGGAGAACCTGAATATCTAGCTGATCTGATTAAACCATTCTCTACAAGAGCTCAAAGATCAGCTAACCGTTACCAGATACACGCACCTTCAGCGCACTCGACTACTGGTCTTCTGGCGTTCTCGGTGTCTGCTCCTCACTACTGGAATCGACTGCCTCTATTCATTAGATCATGTTCGAATCTAATCAGATTTAGGAAACTAATGTATGTATTATTATCTAAATAATCTCACCTTTGTTATACTTGAGTTATATATACTATTTTTCATTTAATTCGACGACAATGAATTATACTAATTCTGGAGTCACAAAACAATAAATATTATTATTATTATATTATTAGTAGTAGTAGTAGTAGTAGTAGTAGTAGTAGTAGTAGTAGTAGTAGTAGTAGTAGTAGTAGTAGTAGTAGTAGTAGTAGTAGTAGTAGTAGTAGTAGTAGTAGTAGTAGTAGTAGTAGTAGTAGTAGTAGTAGTAGTAGTAGTAGTAGTAGTAGTAGTAGTAGTAGTAGTAGTAGTAGTAGTAGTAGTAGTAGTAGTAGTAGTAGTAGTAGTAGTAGTAGTAGTAGTAGTAGTAGTAGTAGTAGTAGTAGTAGTAGTAGTAGTAGTAGTAGTAGTAGTAGTAGTAGTAGTAGTAGTAGTAGTAGTAGTAGTAGTAGTAGTAGTAGTAGTAGTAGTAGTAGTAGTAGTAGTAGTAGTAGTAGTAGTAGTAGTAGTAGTAGTAGTAGTAGTAGTAGTAGTAGTAGTAGTAGTAGTAGTAGTAGTAGTAGTAGTAGTAGTAGTAGTAGTAGTAGTAGTAGTAGTAGTAGTAGTAGTAGTAGTAGTAGTAGTAGTAGTAGTAGTAGTAGTAGTAGTAGTAGTAGTAGTAGTAGTAGTAGTAGTAGTAGTAGTAGTAGTAGTAGTAGTAGTAGTAGTAGTAGTAGTAGTAGTAGTAGTAGTAGTAGTAGTAGTAGTAGTAGTAGTAGTAGTAGTAGTAGTAGTAGTAGTAGTAGTAGTAGTAGTAGTAGTAGTAGTAGTAGTAGTAGTAGTAGTAGTAGTAGTAGTAGTAGTAGTAGTAGTAGTAGTAGTAGTAGTAGTAGTAGTAGTAGTAGTAGTAGTAGTAGTAGTAGTAGTAGTAGTAGTAGTAGTAGTAGTAGTAGTAGTAGTAGTAGTAGTAGTAGTAGTAGTAGTAGTAGTAGTAGTAGTAGTAGTAGTAGTAGTAGTAGTAGTAGTAGTAGTAGTAGTAGTAGTAGTAGTAGTAGTAGTAGTAGTAGTAGTAGTAGTAGTAGTAGTAGTAGTAGTAGTAGTAGTAGTAGTAGTAGTAGTAGTAGTAGTAGTAGTAGTAGTAGTAGTAGTAGTAGTAGTAGTAGTAGTAGTAGTAGTAGTAGTAGTAGTAGTAGTAGTAGTAGTAGTAGTAGTAGTAGTAGTAGTAGTAGTAGTAGTAGTAGTAGTAGTAGTAGTAGTAGTAGTAGTAGTAGTAGTAGTAGTAGTAGTAGTAGTAGTAGTAGTAGTAGTAGTAGTAGTAGTAGTAGTAGTAGTAGTAGTAGTAGTAGTAGTAGTAGTAGTAGTAGTAGTAGTAGTAGTAGTAGTAGTAGTAGTAGTAGTAGTAGTAGTAGTAGTAGTAGTAGTAGTAGTAGTAGTAGTAGTAGTAGTAGTAGTAGTAGTAGTAGTAGTAGTAGTAGTAGTAGTAGTAGTAGTAGTAGTAGTAGTAGTAGTAGTAGTAGTAGTAGTAGTAGTAGTAGTAGTAGTAGTAGTAGTAGTAGTAGTAGTAGTAGTAGTAGTAGTAGTAGTAGTAGTAGTAGTAGTAGTAGTAGTAGTAGTAGTAGTAGTAGTAGTAGTAGTAGTAGTAGTAGTAGTAGTAGTAGTAGTAGTAGTAGTAGTAGTAGTAGTAGTAGTAGTAGTAGTAGTAGTAGTAGTAGTAGTAGTAGTAGTAGTAGTAGTAGTAGTAGTAGTAGTAGTAGTAGTAGTAGTAGTAGTAGTAGTAGTAGTAGTAGTAGTAGTAGTAGTAGTAGTAGTAGTAGTAGTAGTAGTAGTAGTAGTAGTAGTAGTAGTAGTAGTAGTAGTAGTAGTAGTAGTAGTAGTAGTAGTAGTAGTAGTAGTAGTAGTAGTAGTAGTAGTAGTAGTAGTAGTAGTAGTAGTAGTAGTAGTAGTAGTAGTAGTAGTAGTAGTAGTAGTAGTAGTAGTAGTAGTAGTAGTAGTAGTAGTAGTAGTAGTAGTAGTAGTAGTAGTAGTAGTAATAGTAGTAGTAGTAGTAGTAGTAGTAGTAGTAGTAGTAGTAGTAACATTGTAACCTTGTAACCTAATGGTTTATACACTGCCATCAACATCGTGTGAGTTTTCGGCCGTGTTTTCGTGGGTTATTTATATGCAATTTCGAACAGGTGTGTTTTTAATTTACGTTTAAAGAGTGGGGTTGAGGTGATTTCTCTTATATTGTAAGGGAGGTTATTCCATAATTTTGGGGCAGAAATTGAGAATGCGGTTTCTTGTTTGCGTGATAAGTGTTTTGGATTATGTATAAGTAATTTGTATTTATTGATTTTACGTTGTATTCTAGATGTGTTATTTTCTATTAGTATGTCAGTAAGGTAGTCGGGGTGATTGTGATGAATGACTTGGTGGAATATCAGTAAGGTTTTGTATTGGATACGTTGTGTGATGGGAAGCCAGTGAAGAGATTTTAGGTATGGAGTTATGTGAGTCCTGGAGTATTTGGGGATTCTGTAGACAGTTCGTGCAGTGGAATTCAGTAATCGGTTGAGTGGTATTAGTGAGTTTTTGGGGAGTCTGTGAAGTATAGAGTTACAGTAGTCAAGTCGTGGAAGTATGAGGGATGTTGCTAGTAATTTTGATAGTTCTGTGGTTATAGATGGTCTTATGAGTCTGATTGTGTGTAGTGTTCGGTTAATAGATTTGGATAAGTCAATTGTATATTGGGTGAAATTCAATGTTTGGTCAATTGTGATTCCGAGATTTTGTACGCAGGGGGAGTATTTTATGTCGTGGTTGTTTATCTGAGTGAGTGGGACGATTGATATGGTTTTTGTGGTATTGATTAGTATTGCTTGTGTTTTATGGGTGTTTAGTGATAGTGAGTTGGTTGAGAGCCAGCGTCGAATATCTTCTAGACAGTTGTTTAGTGTAGCTATGTTTGTTGGTGGGTTTGGTAAGTTGCAGTAAATTTGTAAGTCGTCAGCATAGGTGTGGAAGTGAATATCAGGGTAGTTATCAAATATATCCAATAGGGGAGATATGTATATATTAAAGAGGATGGGGCCTAGTAAGGATCCTTGTGGAACTCCATGTGATAGTGTGCGGGGTTTGGTTTTATGTTTTTATATGTATATTGAGTATGTTCGGTCACTGAGGTAAGAGGTGAACCAGGCAAGAACTACTCCGCTTAGTCCAATGCTTTCGAGGCGATGTAACAGTATAGTATGATCAATTGTATCGAAAGCAGCAGATAAGTCGAGAAGAACTATGATTGAGGGATGTTGAGTAGGGAAGAGTCGTATTTTGTCAAGTATGTGTGTTAGTGCTGTTTCTGTGCTTTTATAAATCGTATAGGCACTCTGATATTTATTAAGTATATTATTAGCGTTTAGGTAAGTATTGAGTTGAGAGCAGACTACTCTTTCTAGTGTTTTAGATATATATGACAGGTTAGATATCGGGCGGTAATTGGAAAGAGTGGATTTTTCTAGTGATTGGTTTTTTATGATAGGAGTGACGAGTGCCATTTTCATTGAAGTAGGAACGATACCTGATGTGAGGGATCTATCGATTATAGTTTTATAGTGGGGTGTAAGTCGGGTAGATAGTATATGCAGTAATGGAGTTGGTATTGGATCAAGTTTGCATGCAGATTTGACAGCCTGTAGGAGCGAGTCGATAGTTGTCAAAGTTGGGGTGTTAAAAGTGTTAAATTTATATATGGAGATTGTTATCTGTGGTAGCGTTGGAGATGGAAGGGAATTGATTATGTTAGTTATCTTGTTATTGAAGTAGGTGTCGAAATGTATAGGCATTGATTGTAATGGAATGTCTGGGAGAATGCGAGTTGTAGCACGGCCGAGTAAAGAGTACGATATCTCAAAGAGTTTTTTAGTATTATTCCCGGCAGCCTTAATCGTGTCAATATAATAGTCTTGTTTAGCTCTTATGATCATATGTCTATATATTGTAGATTGCTGTTTAAAAAGAAGCAGGTGGTCATTACTTTTAGATCTTCTCCATATTTTTTCTGCAGCTCTCAGCTTGCGTTTAGTTGTGGAAAGTTGGGGGCTGAACCATTTAGTGTTGTTGCGTTTATTGATTGTTTTGGTGATCAGGGGTGCATGTTTGTCCATTGTTTTTGTAATGAGCATATCGAAATTTTTGATGTCAGTGGGGTCAGAGGAAATATTTAGTAGTTTGTTAAGGTCGTCGATGAAGTTAATGGTGTTTATGCTTTTGATTTGTCTGTAATGTATGGTTGTAGGTTGTCGTTTGTGTTTAGGAGAGTGTATTGAAAAAGTGACTATATTATGGTCGGTTATGAGTCGGTTAACAGTAATGTCTGTGATGGAGGTGTTCGTATCGTGGGTTATTATTAAGTCGAGGATGTTTCCAGTTGAGTGTGTTGGTTTGTTGACATGTTGACATGTTGACATGTTAGTAGTAGTAGTAGTAGTAGTAGTAGTAGTAGTAGTAGTAGTAGTAGTAGTAGTAGTAGTAGTAGTAGTAGTAGTAGTAGTAGTAGTAGTAGTAGTAGTAGTAGTAGTAGTAGTAGTAGTAGTAGTAGTAGTAGTAGTAGTAGTAGTAGTAGTAGTAGTAGTAGTAGTAGTAGTAGTAGTAGTAGTAGTAGTAGTAGTAGTAGTAGTAGTAGTAGTAGTAGTAGTAGTAGTAGTAGTAGTAGTAGTAGTAGTAGTAGTAGTAGTAGTAGTAGTAGTAGTAGTAGTAGTAGTAGTAGTAGTAGTAGTAGTAGTAGTAGTAGTAGTAGTAGTAGTAGTAGTAGTAGTAGTAGTAGTAGTAGTAGTAGTAGTAGTAGTAGTAGTAGTAGTAGTAGTAGTAGTAGTAGTAGTAGTAGTAGTAGTAGTAGTAGTAGTAGTAGTAGTAGTAGTAGTAGTAGTAGTAGTAGTAGTAGTAGTAGTAGTAGTAGTAGTAGTAGTAGTAGTAGTAGTAGTAGTAGTAGTAGTAGTAGTAGTAGTAGTAGTAGTAGTAGTAGTAGTAGTAGTAGTAGTAGTAGTAGTAGTAGTAGTAGTAGTAGTAGTAGTAGTAGTAGTAGTAGTAGTAGTAGTAGTAGTAGTAGTAGTAGTAGTAGTAGTAGTAGTAGTAGTAGTAGTAGTAGTAGTAGTAGTAGTAGTAGTAGTAGTAGTAGTAGTAGTAGTAGTAGTAGTAGTAGTAGTAGTAGTAGTAGTAGTAGTAGTAGTAGTAGTAGTAGTAGTAGTAGTAGTAGTAGTAGTAGTAGTAGTAGTAGTAGTAGTAGTAGTAGTAGTAGTAGTAGTAGTAGTAGTAGTAGTAGTAGTAGTAGTAGTAGTAGTAGTAGTAGTAGTAGTAGTAGTAGTAGTAGTAGTAGTAGTAGTAGTAGTAGTAGTAGTAGTAGTAGTAGTAGTAGTAGTAGTAGTAGTAGTAGTAGTAGTAGTAGTAGTAGTAGTAGTAGTAGTAGTAGTAGTAGTAGTAGTAGTAGTAGTAGTAGTAGTAGTAGTAGTAGTAGTAGTAGTAGTAGTAGTAGTAGTAGTAGTAGTAGTAGTAGTAGTAGTAGTAGTAGTAGTAGTAGTAGTAGTAGTAGTAGTAGTAGTAGTAGTAGTAGTAGTAGTAGTAGTAGTAGTAGTAGTAGTAGTAGTAGTAGTAGTAGTAGTAGTAGTAGTAGTAGTAGTAGTAGTAGTAGTAGTAGTAGTAGTAGTAGTAGTAGTAGTAGTAGTAGTAGTAGTAGTAGTAGTAGTAGTAGTAGTAGTAGTAGTAGTAGTAGTAGTAGTAGTAGTAGTAGTAGTAGTAGTAGTAGTAGTAGTAGTAGTAGTAGTAGTAGTAGTAGTAGTAGTAGTAGTAGTAGTAGTAGTAGTAGTAGTAGTAGTAGTAGTAGTAGTAGTAGTAGTAGTAGTAGTAGTAGTAGTAGTAGTAGTAGTAGTAGTAGTAGTAGTAGTAGTAGTAGTAGTAGTAGTAGTAGTAGTAGTAGTAGTAGTAGTAGTAGTAGTAGTAGTAGTAGTAGTAGTAGTAGTAGTAGTAGTAGTAGTAGTAGTAGTAGTAGTAGTAGTAGTAGTAGTAGTAGTAGTAGTAGTAGTAGTAGTAGTAGTAGTAGTAGTAGTAGTAGTAGTAGTAGTAGTAGTAGTAGTAGTAGTAGTAGTAGTAGTAGTAGTAGTAGTAGTAGTAGTAGTAGTAGTAGTAGTAGTAGTAGTAGTAGTAGTAGTAGTAGTAGTAGTAGTAGTAGTAGTAGTAGTAGTAGTAGTAGTAGTAGTAGTAGTAGTAGTAGTAGTAGTAGTAGTAGTAGTAGTAGTAGTAGTAGTAGTAGTAGTAGTAGTAGTAGTAGTAGTAGTAGTAGTAGTAATAGAACAGATAGTATTTATTAAATATCAAGATTATTTAATCTCAAAAAATGTCCGTTGTTATTGTTATTAATTATTTAGATTGTCATTTGTATAGGTATTTACACATACATGGCGGTCTAATCCATTATTACACGAGAGTTTTGTTTACTTTGATCACGTGATATGTATACAGTTGTCCTTGACCTGTTGCTATTCGAGCAATGCGCATGTATTCGTTGACACTAATGCGTCCGTATTTCATGAGTTCCGCGCATGCGTAACGAAGTTCACTATGCATGGATCCCACTTACTAAATAATTAACATAATTACGTATACATCACGTGATGTTACTTGTTTATTCATCGCCTCTAATACGCCCCTTCGCTCAATTAGAATATAATCTATTCGATAAATTTGCATAAAACAATTCATATAAATAAATGTACTTATAACTGAACATCCGTGTGTACATATAAGTAAATGTATACATAAACGTGTATAAGAATGTGTACAATGAGATGTTGTGTACAGTGACTGTGTTTACATTTGTGCATAACTTCCGTATTGTTTTAAATACAAACTACCGATTGTTGTATATATACCACTTATATATGCTTATTTTTTTTTAAATATACCTCATTTTATACATGATCTGTCTACAAACACATGCACATACACACGCACATACACACGAATACATACACATACACATACGCACGCATACAAACACATGCATATACACACAAATATCCATCATAATGCACGATGACAAAGGTCACGTGTGCCGAGTGTCAGTCTCTACTACAGACTATATACTATGTAGATGGATCGCATTTTTTTCGAATATGTGTGTGTGTGTATGCATGTGTGTGCGCGTGTGTATCAGATACATTACCATTTGTACATTAAGATAGATTACGTGTATTATATTTGTGCGTTGTTTAGTGTAGGGTTTCATATAAGTCTTCATCCACTTTTTTTTAAATAATATATATATATATATATGAGTGTGTTTGTATATATGTGTATGTTTATTATATAATATTTACCCGTCTTTTTACATGAATGCATATATATATATATATATATATATATATAGTATTTTATTTATTTTGATTTAATAATTCCGATGTACCCAATTAAATGAAAATCTACGAAACACGCCAGTGCGCATGTCTCAGATATATTAATTGTACGGATCCGGATGTTTAATTAACTATGTATAATAATAAGTCCGAAATTTAAATATTGCATATTATTTAAAAATATATTTAATCAAAAAAAATAAAAATATAAAACTGTATATATACATATATAATTACCTGTAACTGCACATTTTAAATTAAGCCTAAGATCAAATAAAATCAAGACAAATAAATCAGCAAATCCTTATTGGACAAGTCTTGACAAACCTGATATCCAAAATAGATTTGTGAATGAATTCAGAAACAAGATTTATTTACTTAAAGGCAAAACATCGAATATATCAACTAATATCATATATGAACATTTCTAGACTTCATGCAGAGAAATTTCAAAAGAAATAATACCGATTATAGACAAATTAAAAAAGAGAACACCTTTGGAGAATCAGGATATATGTTTAAAAAGAAAAAATCTTCATGAAGCTGCACAATTAAAAAACTCTTGTCCATCTGAAGAAAATACTGAGTCTTATAATTTAGCACATAAATTACTCTATTATACATACGATAGAAATCTATCTTCAATCTAAAATAGATAAAATTAAGATGGCAGTATCAAACAAAAAGTTAGCTATGGCTTGGAAGACAGTTAATGATGTTAGTGGAAGAAAAACTAGCAATAAAGCTAAGATAAAAGCAATAAGTGGAGAAGAAAGTATAATTGTGTGGCATAATCACTTCAAAGATATTCTTGGAAATCCACCTGAAATAACCGTTTCATTTATATAAAAAATTACAAATCGTTTAAACATAGAAACTGCCATTTTTACAAAGTATGAACTATTAAAAGCAATAAACACTATCAAAAATGGAAACGCATGCGGACTGGACGAAATTCCTATATAAATATGGAAAATAAATGAATTTCAAGACTTTTTATTAATCTGCGATTTTTATTAAATGAGATGAACTCTATATAGAAATCTAGACTACCTGATAAAATGAAAAGAAACTTTTTCAGAGCAACTGTTGAGTCTGTTTTAATATATGGTTCTGTTAGCTGGACTATAACAAAAGCGCTTGAAAAAAGACTCAATGGAAATTATACTCGAATGTTGCGTGCGATCCTAAATAGATCTTGGAAAGATCATCCAAATATTAAAGAGATATACTGGAATATACCGGACATTTGCACGTCGATAAGACAGCAAAGATTGCGTTTTTCTGGGCACTGTTGGATAACCAAATTGGAACTGGCATCGGATGTTATGATCTGGCAACCTACTCATGGTAAAAGAAAGAGGTCGAACTCGCAGGACATACGTCGATCAGCTGGTAAATGATACACTATGTGATGTAAACCAAATAAAAAAGGCGATGGAAGATAGAGATTGTTGGAGGAAGATAGTCAAAAACTGCATGCTCGATATGGTATATCTTATAAGGTAAGGTATAATTACCGTAAAATAACGATTTAGCATGCATTATTATATTATATAATTTATTGTGATAGTTTGCATCAATTAACAGATATTAAAATAAGCAAATTATAAAAATTACTTGTCCTATAAAATATATCGTTAGAACATCAGTTAATAAATGAAAAGAACGAAAACCGTATCTGTTGTAATGACATTTATTTGTGACTTTAATACTTTAGATAATACCGTTATATTCAATATATATATATATCCAAATTAACAAATGTAAGTGTATTTATTAATAACATTATTTATATCGAGGTTCAGTTTACTGTAGATTTTGGTGTAAATAATTGGTTTATATAATGGAGTAAGTGTTAGGAAGTATATAATTATGCCGGTTAATTATCTTTGAATAATTGAATATGATTTCAATAAAATAGTTAATTTTTAATATGTGAATTTAAACGTTAATCATCAATAAAATCAATATAGAATTCTCTATATGTAAAGTAATATATTTGCATGTAAACACTTACAGTCTATAATATATATATATATATATATATATATATATATATATATATATATATATATATGTTATATAGACTAGAATAAAATGTATTACTTGTAGAATTATACATATTATTAAATCGTATATTATAATGCATGCACAATTATATTATTTACATAATGATCAGATGAATTTGTCATGTCAATAATAATTACTAATAATGTCAAAATAATTATTTTGATTTCATAATAATCACCTCACTAAAATTATAAATCTATTTATGTATACACATATATTACATACGCATACATGCACATATATATACATATATATATATATATATATATATATATATACACACAATTAAAATTAGTATACACAAAACACCTGTCAGCTCGAGACCTATAGAAGATGAAATTCAATATTTCCGCTATCCAGTGGCAATTTGTCGCCGAGAAAGTGTGCTAGCGCTAATTAAGTTAGCTTAAAAAAATCCCCTTTTTTCCTCTACTCTGCACTCTCAACTCTCAACTGGTAACCATGGCGGTATTACATTACGGCACGCGACTGTGGGTACCCGTGTACGTATGCGTGTACAGCGATCTATCAATGTTGAGTGTAGCTACAGAGCTACGTGTAGCCTATAGGATATGAAGTTTACTTACTATGGTTTATTCTATTTATAGTAACTTATATGTATGACGTACTTCGTACGTATATAAATATCTATATATATATATATATATATTCTATATAATATATATTATATATTTATTTTAATTAATTATAAATTGTGACCACCTTAACCAGTTATCACTGTGTTTGTAGTGTACATTATGTTATCACTGTTTATCTAATCGGAGGATAGTTTAAAATGTAATATACATATAATTTATCTCCACGGTATACTGTTAGCTAATTTAGTTAGATACTGAGTATTTGTTAACTATTAGCTAATTTAGTTAGCTATAGCTATAGTGTGTATTTGTAACTTCTGCAACTAAATTGGAAACCCAATATTAACACATCTCTATTATTTATGAATGTAACAGGTTATCCTCATTGGAATTACACTATATATATATATATATATATATATATCTAGTGTGTGTATGTTGGTTATGTAATAGGGCTATTAGGTATAATAATAAAGTTAAACACTCCTATTAGTTCACTCTAATACGGGTTAAGGTAAAATAACAATAACAATAACATATAATCGACCAATATTAAAATATAAAGAGGAGGTATTAAAGATATGAAATAGTCTAAACTCGGATAGAGAAGATGTATTACATAAGTAGCTGTAATGGGATACGATTACGTAATAGTGAGATATTGTAAGAGGATGCGCTATTCCTGTATTGTAGACATGATATTGATAAGAAGATCAGTTATATACCTAGGTTAAAATGAAGTATACTTTATAAAGCTAACTAATGAAATTAAGGCAGATAAATGGGAGGAAGGAGAAGATTTGATAGAGTCATGGGTTAGAGAGAATAGTCTAAATATGAATCTTGAGGGATACTTATATATATATAGAATTCAATATGGTTATATTTAGAGGAGCAATGTAGTGAGCAGGAATGGAGTGGAAAGGGGGTAAGGTGGAACATAAATGATAAGACTGAAGCATTGCAAATAATATCACGGAGTTTACGAGTAGTATTCTTAGGAAATATAAATTGTTACTATTTAAAAAATTTATAATATTTTCTGAAAAAAGGTCATGTATACATATATGACTAAATTTTATTGGAGTGGAGGACGAAATTACTATCAAGAACTGATAATGAGTTTACATTGAGACTAGTTTGCCATATATAGTATTATTGACGGTGAACAATAGACGATTGTATGATAAATCCCTATTCTAATGGATTATATATATATATACTAATGGATTATATATATATATATATATATATATATATATATAATAAACTTAACTTTGTAGGTGAAGGTATTAATCAATATACTTAAATATCTTCCTATTAACTAAGATGGACATTGTGGACATTGTGGTAAATGTAATGTTAGATAGGATGTATATATATATAGAGTGAACGTATTTGTAGATAGCATAATCGTGAATCTAGTTCATTAATAAATTGAATAAGGTCATATGGTATGAGGGGGGTTTATAATTAATAATATCTGAAAATATAGTGTTTAGTTGAGTGAAACATACTAAAACTCATTATATGAGAATTTAGGATACGTGAAAAAAAAAAGAGTCGAGTCGAGATAATGAATAATGACTCAGATATCACAACTTGGCCCTGGTTACCTTTGAGATGAACAGGGAATAGTCATTTTCATGTCAAAAGTATATATCATATAACATCCAAACTACATTGATTGTGAATACATTAAGGAATGATGACTTAACACGTGAAACTAAACAAGAAGGGTGCACATTGAAGAGGTCCATACCGGCTGTAAGTCATGCGCAGTTACCGTGTGGGGGGTTATAGCAATACAAGAGGAATTATGGGGAGTAATAATATAAGATAGAGACATATAAATATAAGATAATGATTTTGTAGACGATGGCGAAAGAGATCCTTAGATAGAGGCAGTTTGGGAGATATAGCGTGAGAGTAATAAAGTTACATAATGAGAAAATAGAAGATACTTAAGGATTAAGTTAGGGTTATATATAGGTTTGAATGAAGATATCATTAAATATAGCCTATATATAAATACTATCAAAGTGTATTTATTAAACACAAAATTAATCTATAGACCTTATAAGATCAGATATATTCGATAACAATTAGTATTTAAGTGAGGGAAGATTATATAATTTATTGTAATATCAGCCCTAGATTATTTGGAATTATGGCCTCTCGTTGAGGTATGAGGTGATGAAGGTCATAAGTTATAGGTGATGAAGGTCATAAGTTATAGGTGATGAAGTTCATAAGGTTTAGGTGTAACATAGGATAACATTAGAGGAGGAATTAGAGGAGGTGGGTAATCTTAACATCAAGTAATGTATGTATACATTTCATAAATAACATTATATATAGGAGAGATATAATTTATATTAAAAGTTATTTAATAATTACCATAGTATTAGTTATATAACGTATATTCGTATACAATATATTTGGAATATTTATTGGTATTTCGCAAGAAACATAGCATTATTTTATGTATATTTATTTACTCAATATATTGTAAGTAAATAAATATACACGTATACGTCAATATATTGCATATATTATTATACAATTATTTAATCAAATATATATATCGCAGACGTACCTATTAATAGATATTAAAGGTAAACATGCAGGAATTTATTAGGGTTAATTCAAGTGTATCTTTTTATATTAAATGGATTTATTGATTGATATATATTAGTGTTAGTCAGCATTTATCAATATATTTATGTATATGCAATACAATATTCTGAATACATTCATATATATATATATATATATATATATATATTAATGTGCGTTTATATATGCTTGGGTTGGTGTGTACAATACACACTGTGCACACCTTGTGCATGTGTGTATTGTTTATGTTTATGTGTATTTGTGAGTTATAAATACGACTACATACTAAATAAAAATAATAATTTTATATATAAAATATAATTTATATAATATAATTTATGTAAATGAAATATTAAAATTATATAATGTAATAACATTATATAATAAAAGTGTGTATCATACATAACGCCATGATTTATTACTTTGAGATAAGAAATATTATTTTTTTAACAATTATATAAAATCATAAATTATGATATAAATGATATAAACTTTAATTAATTAAGGCGATATATTAATTAATATAAATTAATGTACAAAATAATATATTAGTTAAATATTACATATTTTAAATAAAATATACCTGAAACTTCTTATAAATCTCACAATCTTATACTAATATTAGTCAAGTAAATTAAGCATATACACAATATCGTTTGTATTATTATAACTTTATATACAATAATATCGCTTCGTCTTTAAATATAATGATTAAATAAAGTTACTATTATACATACACGAATACTATAGTATTTTAATGTATTATATTAATCCTTGATAATGATAATTATATTTGTGTATGAGAAATTTTATAAACGAATATATGAATAAACGAATATATATACGAATATATATATATACATCAGTAAAATAGATTAACTTTATATATCGATGTATCCCATTCTAACGAGTTTTACTGCACTGTTTGCACATAGATGTGCTATATAGTACATATTTGTGCTATACATATATATACATATATATATATATATATATATATATATATATATATATATATATATATATACTATAGCACATATATATGTGTGAAATATTTCATCGCATTTATTTAAATATATCTGTAATAATGACTCCATATCTGTACTTGTATATATATATATATATATACTTTAATATACTTCACTACACGTCATAAAGTCACAACTATTAAGCCACCCTCTTACGTCACCCTTACGGTCGAGCGTTGAGACCACCTGACCACCACCTGACCACTACCACTACAGCGGCTATGGCTAACGATGGGGGTGTCACGAGGTCAGCGGTCAGCGTACACGTGACACTATCACGTGATGAGTTAACGTTGCGGAGAGACAGACGATTGTAGGTCGCGATAGCCGGTACGGTGTGAATGCGACCATCACCATTGACCGCCACCATCACCGAGGAGGAGGAGGTAGTGGGTGAAGTACGCTGACCGCAATGGTCTGAGCGATAAACGAGGTGACCACTACCCCATCTCGGAGTAAAGTGACAGTAACCCGCGCCTCCGATAGTTATCGTGTATCGTAATCCACTATAACCGGATGTTTTTGTTTGCCTATTACGTAATATGAAGTAATAATTCAGCTACCGGTTGTATCGGGCTAGAGTAATAATTTGTTATTAGATATAATATTATATATGTACAATATAAAATATAAGTCGTATGTCTTGTTTATATTCGTATTATTATGTAATATATATGTATGAAAATATGTATATTTCAGTATTTTAGAAACGAATAAATTAAACATGTTTAGATCCAATAATAGTAATCAAAAGTGTATACAAAATCATTAATTTAATGATAACAAAACAGACTATGGTGTACATTATATATAATATATATTAATTTTCATTTATAGTTTTCACATATATAAGTGAAAAACTTGCATAACTAAGGATCAATTAATGTTATCAAATGCATTGTTAACAATATACAATATTACGTAATACATATTATGAGTCATACCTAGCTGTAGTGTGTATCTCAGTAGTAATGTAATAATGAGATATACGGGTATTATCTCAGGTATGTTATACACGACAATAACAGCAAAATTCCATTTTATTTGTATGCAATTTAGGAAAAATCAACACATATATATTATAAAGATTAAAAGAAAAGAAAAAAAAGTCGTTTAAAAAATATGAATTATTAATATTATTATCGAATCAACTCCTATAGGTATACCTTCTCACCTACCTACCTACCCACATACCTAACCACCTACCTACCTGTCTGCCCACCTAACCACCTATCTACCTACCTACCTACCTACTTACGATATGTCTTATGTCATAACCTACATAGACACGTGTGTGTACGCGTGTGATAAACTCAGCGCCTATGATACCCGTGCCACAAACAATGTCAGTCGTGACAGATGCAGCAACAACAGCGTGATGTGCTTCATTAACAACCTACCGTTGTCGTGGTGATTATATAATAACCATCACGTGACTGTATTAATACACACGTGACTGCTCACGTGACTGTATTAACGCTGTGGTGTTAATCTCAACAGTGTCGTGTATACATTATCCTTGTTTATAAAGGTATATGTCAACAATATGTATATGCATACACACACATGTAAACATCATCGATATAAAGAAATGTTCTTTATATCGATGATACACATACACCCGCGCACACATACACACACCAACATGTAAACACATTCACATACGCATACACATATAAACCCTAACACACACACATACTTACATACACCTACATACATACACTCACGTACATACACAAATCTCATCTATAGTTAAACAATGCAATAATAAACTATATCAATTAAAACAAATAAAACACCTTCTGAATCAATCATCTCTCAAAATATTAATCTCCGCTTATATAATATCAAAACTTGATTATTGTAACTCCATACTTACTGATACACCTAATTTTTAAGAAAGACGACTTAACAAAATAATAAACCAAACATGCAGACTCATTTTTAAATTACCTAAACGAACACATACCACAGACTACCGAAAAATAACTAAACTGGCTTACATTTAAACAAAGATCCACATATAAAACCCAAAATATTATACATACTTCCATATATAACAATCTTCCTAAATAAATTAGAGAATCAATTAAACTTAAAGAAATAACTAAATTAAGATCATCAAATGGTATACCCTCCTGAAACATAACCCATCGACTAACTACTCATCATTATGGAATAAACTCCTCAAGACTATTACTAATGAGAAACTATCAACTACATTTAAAACAAGACACTTACTTGAACTTAACTAACTTTATTTACTAAATGTACATACTGACTAACTTTATTGCTAACTTACTATCCACCCATACCTTACTTTACTGCATTTATTATAATTTATTTAAATTATGGATGTCGCCATAACATTAATATTATATATATATATATATATATATATATATATATCACATCCGAACAATTTTTTGAAAATTGGATTTTTGTGAATAAATCAATTTACTACTACTTCTACTACTACTACCCGCGTACACATACACACACCAACATTTAAACACACGCATACACATATACACCCAAACACACATACATACATACACACTCCTGCATACATACACACACACCCACACACACCTGCATACATACACCCATACACACACCCACACCCACACACACCTGCATACATACACCCATACACACACCCACACACACACACAATTACATACACACACAATTGCATACACACAACCACACACACCTTCACATACCTACATACATACATACAAACACCCACACACATACACACATACCTGTACACACTCACACCCACACCTACTCCCACACTCACCTACACCCACACACACACCTGCACACACACCTACACATATACACACATGTAGACAGTAGACGCCTGTACGTAACCTACACGAACACACATTCAGTGGTGCCCTGGGGCAGGTAGTGATCTCGATGTGCAATTGTATAACTTTATATAGGTCATGCTATCATATATTAGTCTGTACATAATATATATATATATATATATGTACATTATTCGGGTGGTATATAATATATACATAATTATTATACCGTGTATGTTAGTAAATATAAACATTATTACATATACAAATTACATAAGTTGTGCCCATGTGTTAACCTAATTTACTGAGAATTCACGTCGCTGCTTCAGTATACAATGTGTACATTACCACTATAGTATACATAGTATACAATGTGTACATTACCACTATAGTCTACATAGTATACAATGTGTACTTTACCACTATAGTATACATAGTATACAATGTGTACGTTACCACTATAGTCTACATAGTGTACAATGTGTACATTGTCCACCCCGTGAAATCGTAACACTGCATAGAACGCCGCGCACTATATTCTATATCGCCTATAGCTGGGATGAGCCAATAAAACCGTAGTCGGATATGATTGGTCGACGGCTAGCTCGCGTAACCCTTACTTCTTACGTCATAAAATAAACACACCTGCCGTCGTACTATAAATCGTAGCGATATCGTTATGATGAACTATATAATTACAGTATGTGTACCGATAATTGTAGTCAGTATATTAATATATATATATATATATATATATATATATATATATTTGTTTATGTGTGTATATGTGTGTAAGTGTGTATGTTTGTATATCAATTCGGTATACACATAGGAAGAGCAGAGAGTTCGTACCTATTGATACTTAGTAGGCTTATTACTATACGTATTACTTCACATAATAATTCTTCACTATTTCGCAGCATTGTATCGACATCTAGCGGTAAGTTTGCGAACGTATGCCCTTATTAGGAGATATTCTGTTTGCGGAGATCACGTGTTCGTTACGCAATTCACATCGGCGTGGAATTGTTCCGGTATACAGTCTATACTTAGTATTGGCGCCACTCACAACTAATACTAATAATCATAATAACAATAACAATAACAATAGATAATAACGGATAGTAAATAACTAGCGTTGGCTGCTCGTGGAAAGTCGTCGGTGGTCGTTAAGTCGTCGTTAAGATGAGTTACGGTGAACTTTGACACGTAGACGCGTTTAAAAACTAAACAAAAGACTCCGCGCTCTCGCACTACAACAATGCAGGAACAACAAACGTTCGTCAACAACCCACGCACATCGCATTGTTCTCGGTGCTGGGCGATAAACGCATTGTTTTAGGCTATTGTTATTACAATGCGAAGAGTGATTGTACTTTTTGTAACATCCCGCCGTCGCGTCCATTGTCCCCGATTCCGCATCTAGTATACGTGATATGTTATTGTTCTGTTTTATTGTTATTGTTATTGTGTTTGTTCTGTTGATTTGTAATACGGACATGCGTGACTATATATCTTAAATTAATTAATAAATTAAATATATTAATTAATTATATTAAATATTTCAAAATATTTTTTTATATACGTATGCGTATATTAATATATATATATATATATATAATCATTTATATTTGTATTTATATATTAATTAACCATGAACGTAAAACTAGTGTACATATTAAATAGTACATATACATGTATAATGACTCATTATTAATGACAAATACATATTATAAAAATGGACTTCATAAATGTCTTCATTATTTAACATAACCTTATTCGTATTGTATATAGTTATTACATATATCAATAACCAATTTGACTAAATCTCTCAAGTAAGTCCCAGTTGAACAGATATTGTGTATAAGCTAGATTATAACAGGAATACCTATACTACAATTAACATACATAGCTGGCACATTTATTGAAGAAAATGCTAAAGACTAGAATCCCCCGTCCCTGCCATTATTTCAAATCGGTTGTGTCTTCCGTCAAAAGTCGCTTTTATAGTTTCGGAATAGCCGTTTTCAATTACAGCACCTCCGCGATGGAATGCACTTCCTGGTCATCTAAGATCTATATATATATATATATATATATTGAATTAAATTGAATTGAATTGAATTTAATATAGTTTATTTAGTAGAAATAAAATATATTGCAGTATATAAAATGTATGCTTAAAATAGAGTACCAGAGATTATCTTGTAATCTATATTCACAAGAGGGTACCCTCCAATTATATATATATATATATAATTGGTCAACTTAATATATACTTATCAACTTCAATCCCCCCTCACCTCTGGTAGAATTGACTGGAAATCGAATCCCTACCTACCTACTGATGTTGAGATTGAGTCTTGGTCTAAATCCTATGACTCTTTCTGTAAATCCTCCCGCACTAATGTTAAACCTTCGAATTGACTAAATACATACTCTCCCAATAACTACTCCTTTCTACTCCTCAATGCGAGATCAATCAGGAATAAAGTAGATTTAATCACTCAATTAATCATTGACTCTAATTGCTCCATATCGGCTATCACCGAGACTTGGCTTACAAATGATGACTCGGCTTTAGCATCTCAATTAACTCCCAATGGCTTCACATTACTACTCGCTAACAGACCCACACCTAACCGTGGTGGTGGTCTTGCCCTGTTGTTCTCCACTGAGCTCAAACTTATTTCCTCTTCCACCCCTAATTTCTCCTCTTGTGAAATGCTGATATGTGACATTCAGTTCCCCTCCCTATTTACCATTGTGTTTATAATCATCTATCGCCCACCATCATCCAGCATTCGGTCTTTACTTAATGATCTCTCTACCATTTTAGAATCCATGTCTTCTTACAACACAATTATTCTTGGTGACTTTAATATTCAAGTGAATACTGATAATCATGCTTCCCTTTCTCTTAAGAAACTTATTTTTGAGCACTCCTTAACACAACACATTCATTTCCCAACTATATCTAATGGTAACATCATTGATCTTGTTTTATCTCCATCTGACTCCAATTTAATTTCCTCTCCCACCCAAAGCACTCTAATCTCTGATCACTTCGCTATCCTATTTGATTTACAGTTATCAGTAGTGCACAATACTCGACCTCTAAGATACTTTCGAAACATCTCCTCTATAAATCAACCCTTGTTTGTTAACTCCGTGTTTGATCATATGAATAATATTACATCTCCGCTCTCTGATCCTGACACTCTCTTTGACGCCTTCAACACGGCGGTATCTAATTCTCTTGACTTTTATGCTCCCTCAACTACTCTTACCCACCGTAATCATCCCAAATCCCCCTGGTTCAACACTGAACTCACCAATAAGAGAAAGTCACTTCGTCGTCTACAGTCCATTTATGCTTCTACTAAAATGAACTCAGACCTGTGTTCCTTTAAAGTATGTCGCTCATTATACAGGAAAAAACTCCTATTCACTAAATCATCATACTTTACTAACTTGCTTTGTAAATATGGCACCTCATCTAAGCAAGCCTACAACCTATCATTCACCTTAGTAGGTAAATCAAAACCCAGGCACCTTCCTGACCAACCGGATACAGTCCTCTGCTCCTCCTTTGCTAATTTCTTCCAGAATAAAGTATCGAACATCATAGCTGCTCTCCCCAATGTGAATGTTGATATCCTCACTCTCAACTCATATTCACTAGCTTCCCATAATCACTGGTCCTCCTTCACTCTCCCTACTCGTCCATATGTGCTCTCTCTAATGGCATCCCTAAAATCCAATTCCCCACTCGACCCTATTCCCCTTACTTTACTTCGTACCCTTTCGCCATTGCTAATTGAACCCATAACAATGATCATTCATGCGTCCCTTATTACATCGATCATACCAAAGTCTATGAAACACTCATATATCACCCCAATTATAAAAAAAACTACCCTTAGCCACTCGAACCTGTCGAGCTATCGACCCATCTCCCAGCTTTCATCAATCTCTAAGACCTTAGAGCGAATTGTATCTGCTCAACTTATTCACTATATCACTACCAATTCAATTATTGATAAGTTTCAAAGTGCTTACTTACCCCATCGGAGCACTGAATCAGCACTGAATCTTATCATTAATGATCTACTAATATCCCTTGACAACAAAGCCCCGTGCTACCTTGTGTTACTTGACCTATCCAGTGCCTTTGACACTCTAAACCATGACATTCTTTCTTTACGACTCAATGAAATCGGTATTCATAGTCAAGTACACAGCTGGTTTATGTCATTCCTTTCCTTAAGGTCCTCTTCAGTGAAAATCAACTCATCCTTCTCTACCCCGTTTATCAGCACTCGTGGTGTTCCACAAGGCTCCGTGCTTGGTCCTTTACTTTTTATTATTTATATTTTACCCATACAATCCATATTTCGTAAATATCCTTACATCCACTACCATCTCTTTGCAGATGATCTACAAATTTATACTTCTTTTCCCATTTCCTGTGACTCCAACTCAATTCAACTGTCTATTTTTAACTGCCTCACAGAACTTACTGACTGGTTCTCCCATAATTCCCTATCACTTAACATGACCAAAACTGACACCATAATTATCTCCAGACCTACCTACCCCCTAATCATCACCCACCCCTTTCTACTAGCCCTCCCTACATCACAATCCATAACAACTCTTGGTTTCACCATCAACTCCCACCTAGATTACTCTGACCACATATCTATAATGATTCGCAATGCCAACTATTTTCTTTACAATATTAGAAAATCACGTAATAAATTGACTTTTTCAATGACTAAAAGTCTAATACACTCGCTAGTCTTCAGTAGACTCATATACTGCTGCTCACTTCTATGCAATCTACCCCTAAAGCTTATGCTTAAACTTGAGAAGACACAACGACGTGCTATACGCACCCTATATAAACTGAAGTTCTCTTCAATAGTATCAATATCGACTCTAATGCGATCACTCGGCTGGCTTAAGTTTAGATATCTCTGCAGGTACAGACTACTATGCATCACCCATAAGGTGATACATCTTAGATCTCCCGAGTACCTAGCTGACTTGATCAGTATGCATACCCTTAGTCGAGCTAGCAGGAAATGTCACACGATGAAAATTGTGCAACGCTCGACTATCTCTGCTCACTCTGAATCTGCTTTCTCTGTGGTAGCTCCAAAATACTGGAATTCTCTACCATATGACATTAGGTGTTTGAAATCCTTGTCACTATTTAAATGTAAACTCTCCACGCACCTATTAACATTGTAACCTACCTTTTCCTTTATTTTTATTGTACTTTATTTATTTTATTTTTGTTTCCATCTCATGACGCCCATAACCACCACGTGATTTTGTAGTCAATAAAATATTTTAAAATAAAATATATATATATATATATATATATATATATATACATGTATATATATAAGACAAGAATTAACAATGACATACTATTGTTATCGTAATAGTATTACGTCACCTAATAGATATATTATTACCCTTAACGAGTTTATAAACCATTTTAAACAAATCAAATAAATAATATATTCGATTATATTGTCGATAATGAGAGTCATTAAATATCTGCTAATTAATATTATATTATTAAATCAATATAATAAAGGATATTTTTCGGATGTCGTTTCCTTATTAAGTGTAATCGAGTATATTCTTGGGATTATGTGTACCTCGCAATTCGATGTTATCTTCATGCTCTATAGAGTGGACACACTTCTCTCTATAGAGTGGATACACTTCTCTCTATAGAGTGGATACACTTCGCACCGATATAGGTGTGCGGCGCACGGATACCTCTACAGCGCGTGCGCAGCCACTCCGGGGAGTGACTTCACGGCGACCTCGAGATAACAACGACAGCATTGTTATACTCTGATCCATTGATATCCTCCTCCAGCTGATCGTTACGTAACTATACAGATGGATGAGGTGACGTAACATCTGATCTCGTTATTACGTCATAACCTAACGTTTGATCACGTGATATGTTACATGTGTAATATCATATTAATGCATTGTCAGTATCGTTGACATATCATATCATGAGTATATATATATATATATATATATATATAATTGCATTCTATAGAATAAATATATATATGAGATCAATTTCATTATGGGTTTTTGATAAAAATTGGTAACACATAATTTATAGCTTAAAAATATGTAAGAGTTTTTTACATTTAATGTAATTTTGGTTTGTAGTAATTGTATAAGTTATAAGTTTATATATTTCATAGGTATATTAATAAATAATATTTACAAATCTATTTATAATAATTATTAACTTAAATGTATATATATATATATATATATATATATATATATATATATTTATATTTATATATATATGTATATATTCTATTATTTATATTAGATCCATACAATTGTATAACACATTCAAGAAATATATATAAAAGTTTATTTCAGGTGGCAAACTGTACTAATATTATTGTTTGTTATTATTATTGTATTTATTAATTTCCTTCCAGTTTACTCTATTTAATTTAATTGTATTATTATTAATGGTATTTATTGTTTTACCTACTTTGATTATTTGTATTTCTATATATATACACTCTTAAGAAATAATTTATGATTTATTATAATAAACTTTCCATTCAATTCAATTCAATATATATATATATATATATAATTACTATATAAAATACATAACTAGATATATTCCGAAATCAATAACTATATAGAATTAGTATAAAACATAAATACATATATAGTAGAACAACTCTATCGGTTTTATATTTCATGATGGGTACAACCCCATAAATAACTTAATCTATATAGATAAATATGACAATTCTCCATTGCCTATATATAATATAGTTTTATACAATATTATATCGTACGTTATATATCAAAATAAACCATAACTTGTTTAAAGGATAATTCTTATATGTGCATATTACATGTAATACAAAAACTGAAAACTTTGTTTATAATATATATATATATATATATATATATATATATATATATATATACTAAACCATATATGGTATATCTTTATACATACTATAGTATATCTACTTATTTTGTTAATATACACTGTCGTCATTGTTAATAAAGACGGGTTCCATTGTAACACTAAGCGACGTCGACTATAAAAGATGATATCTGTGATGATATTCACATCGTTCGGTAGTCATGGGAATGTAATGTAAACAAATACAATATCAATTATCGCTCAATTAATATGCAGATATCGATGTAATACTTTAGTTTTTATGTGAATCATAAAAGGTGGCCTAATTAAAACTATGAGATAAACATGTCGTACTATAATATCTTGTTTAAAAGTATAGTATACGTATACTATTTATGTGAATACGCATACTTACTATATACATATATGTACAACTCTCGGTAAGTCGGACTACGGATAAGTCGGACTTCTCGATAAGTCTGACACATTTAGTTGGTTTGGTTGGATTTGTATCTAGTTCAATGTTAAATTATTCGGATAAGTCGGATAAGTTGGATTGGATAAGTCGGAATTTTCTATAAGTCGGACACATATTATTGTCATTTTTATGATTTTTATACTGGATAAGTCGGACTTTTTATAAATTGTCAGAAATATTTACTTTAAATAATGTATATTATAATTCGAGTAAGTAATATTATTGAATACAACATTTTATGTTGTTGATTGTTGCATAATTCCACATGTCGGTAATCCTTTAACTCATGTTGCGCATCTCATGTCTTATTTTCATGATATTTTGAATCTCAGATAAGTCGGACATCTCGCTAAGTCGGACACTTTTTTCGGTCCCTTGCGAGTCCAACTTATCGGGAGTTGACTGTATATATATATATATATATATATATATATATATATATATATACGTATTTGTGAATTCATTACGAGAGTTATAATACGTACTAAAGAATCTCTTCATAGGGGAAAGTAACCGAATACTGATACTCTCAGTATCTCAGAAACCATAAATCTTACAAAAAAATGTTTAATGAATAAAATATTCATAATTATATAAATAGTCTAACAAAGTATTTTAATTTTTTATTATTCAAAATATTGCTGATATATCCAATATACTGATTTTTTTTATTACATTTTTACATATATGAAAAAAATGTCAACTTAAAATCTTCACAAGAATATAAAAATGTATCGACATTAAATATAATAATATATTATTAAAAACTAAAGCATTCTAAACATTATATAAATAATGGCTATATTTGTTATACAATTTTAAGTAATTTATAAGCATATATCTAGATTCATATAAGTTCCTAATACGGACACTCTAGATGTCTTAATACGGACAGTGTCCGGACAGTGTCCGTCGGATATCCTATAACCAACCAGCGCGCAGCGTATGAACTATTCTGATTTTTTTTTAAATCTCGTGTGTTATAATTGTAATACCACCAATAAATCTACATCTACAATTGTTAATACTCAGATACATAAATTGTATTATTAATTAAAAAAATAATAAAAATAAATATATTATTAACTAATTAAATTAGAATAAATTATTCATAAAATTATTTATAAATAATGTAATTATAATTTGTCTGATTGATTCATCAATACTGTATTGTTTATCTAGTGGTATATAGGGTGTCCGTATTATAACACAGGGTGTCCGTATTCGGACATGGGTACCGAATACGGACACCCCCGTTATCTATGGAATTAAAAGATTAAATACAATTTTAAAATTACACTAATATCTATAATCATATAATATTAATATATTGTAATTTTTGAATAAAAATAATGAGTCATAAAATGTTAAGACCATTTATTGTTAAAGTGTCCGTATTATGTTACTTTTCCCTACTTTAATTTGATCATTGTTTTCTCTAAGTATATATATACTGATATATCAAACTTGCTGATATATCTTACCCATTATCTATTTTACTAATATATATTATATTAAAATCACGGCCAACACTAATATTGAGCACTGTTCCGATATATATTTATATAAAGGCTTCAACGATATCCTCTATCGAATATCTTAAACTTTACCTCGTAATCTATTTCCTCTTTACCCTTTAGACATATGATTAGTATATAACAATTATTAAAAAATCTTTAACCGTTGGAACCATTAAAACGGCTTCATTATTAAATTAAATTAAGCTTAAAATTCTTTGAAAGTAAAATCATATGAAGAGAGATTCATAAATTAAATTCTTACATAACTTATATCGTTATTGATGATAATGTGAATTCATGTTATTCGATAATCTTATAAAAAGTAACTAATGAAAAATATTTCAATTGTACCTATTTAAATATAATTAAATATATTGTAACTGCATTCAAACTAACTATATCTATCCTATACGATGTGTATTTAGTGAATTATTGAATGGTTTCATTTCATATACTTAATCAATCCATTCTTATTTCTCTGTTTCGCCAATGTATATATTATAGGCAAGCATTAAGTCTAAGCATTATATATATATATATATATATATATATATATATATATATATATATGTATATATATATATATATATATATATAGCTGTAGTATACTACAGGTTATAATCCTATAAACCTATAACCCTATAACCCTATAAACCCTATAGGGTATCTGCCAGGTTATATGCATACATTAAGTTCCTTATAGATCATTTAACATAAACATACATACTTTCATCTCATCT
>OZ025240.1:56648320-56660820 GCA_964019155.1 Osedax fenrisi | reverse complement strand
TTAATATTATAACGCACGCGATATTTATGAAAATAAGAATAGTTCATAAGCTGCGCGCTGATTAGTTATAGGGTGTCCGTATTAATATATCTACAGTATCCACATTAAGGACTTATATAACCTCTAAATATATGCTTATAACTTAATAAATATTTTATAAAAAATATAGAAATTATATATATACTTTTTAGAATGCTTTGTTTTTTAATAATATAGTGTTATATTTTATATCGATACATTTGTATATTATTAAGAAGGTTTTAAGTTGAATTTTGTATGTCATTCAAACTAACCCATTCGTCATATCTAATGATATTCATTATTAATTTCATTATTATTATGTATTAATAATAATGTATTGTTGTATTATGTTTTCTAAAATAGTATTATATATTATTTAACATAAGTATAGAGTTCAACAAATATTAATTTGTATTCATATAATTTTAATTTATATATTTATTATATTAAAAATTTACATTTTAGATTAAATATTTAATTGATATATGAATTCCTATAGGCATATCTAAATATATATTTATATATAATATGCTATATTTATTTATAAGATACTTATATTACTATAGATAAATATTTCATATTAATAATAATGGTATCTAAAAAATTGCTTATATATATTGTATATATATATATATATATATATATATATAAGTTCGCTATTTTTTAAAGTATTATATATAATACAAATAATTAGTATACTATAAAACTAGTATACTTTGTAATATAGTTTTATAATAGCATCCAATAATAATAATATATTATTAATGACATGAAATATCGTAAATATAATAGATAAATGACACGCGTCACTATTAGTATAGAATGTGACACTTAATCTAAAGCAGACGACTATCCATAGTCTGTAGAATGTAAGAAGCTTCTTCGTTATAGTATTCAATAACGGTATATTATTAACAAGTATAATATGTACAACTATATATATATATATGTATTAGTGTGTGTTTGTATGTGTGTATGTGTGTGTATATTTATAACCGTTATAGCGCTATAGCGGACAAATAAATGTGTATACGTGATTCGGTAATTATATTTTAGTATACATATTTTGATAGGGCCCTTGGATATATTGGACGAAGGCCATGGAAATCTCTGATATGACATTCAATAAATCAATGAAAAAACTGATCTCGGGTAGTAATCTTTAATACTCTTTTATTTAGCATTATAGCTGTATTTCCTGGTGTATGTATTACTTTACACTGTGGTATGTCAGTATTGCCTACTTTTATTATTTGTATTATTGTTAATATTATATAGTACACTTTTGATAAATCATGTATTATTTATATATGTATTTAAATAAATATTCATCTTCATCATCATCATCATCGTCGATATTATTATTATTATTATTATTATTATTATTATTATTATTATTATTATTATTATTATTATTATTATTATTATTATTATTATTATTATTATTATTATTATTATTATTATTATTATATTATATATATATAATATTTAGGCTGTACAATTTCAAATCCTGATGGTTTTCGAGAGCTTCAAATATTTTAATAATATTATATTATTTTACCTATAGGCAAAAATAATATGTATTAAATACATATATTAAGTATGTGTCGAAAGAGGTATTGCTAAAATATATTTAACGCCAAATGGACCAATTATAATAAATAATTAATATTAATAAATAATTGTTATTTATTTAATATATTTATTTTTAATAATATCATAGTATTCTAATAACATATATTTTATTAGTAAATTATTAACTAATTAATTAATAATTCCTAACTATTTAATAATTAAGTAATAATTAGTAATATTTAATTATGCAATGAAATATTAATTAATTATTAATATATTAATATATTAAGAGTGATATGTGTTCATTATTTACTGTATAGTAAATTCCATGTACTAGGGGAAAGTAACCGAATACGGACAGTGCCCGAATAAGGACACTCTCGGTATCTCAGAAACCATAAATCCTACAAAAAAAATATTTAATGAATAATATTCATAATCATAAAAATATTCTAAAAAATAATTTGTTATTTTTTAATTATTCAAAATATTGCTGATGTATCCAATAAACTATGATTTTAATATTAACCAAAGATTTTTTTTTATGTTTTGATGAAAAATAATTTCAACTTAAAATCTTCTCAAGAATATACAATGTATCGATAAAAAATATAACATTATATTATATAAAGTATTCTAAAATTATATATATAATGTCTATATTTGTTATCAAATATTCATTAAGTTATAAGCATATATCTAGAGGTCATATAAGTCCCTAATACGGACACTCTAGTTGTCTTATTACGAACACCCTATAAAAAAATCATCTCGCAGCATATGAACTATCCTTATTTTCATAAAAATCGCGTGCGTTATAATATTAATACCACCGATAAAGCTAAAACTAAATTTTGTATTATTTAGATACTTAAATTGTATTATTAATTAAAAAATAATTAAAATAATTAAATTATAATAAATTGTTCATAAAATTAATTATAAATAATGTAATTGTAATTTTTCTGATTGATTCATCAATAATATATAGTTGATCTAGTGGTATATATGGTGTCCGTATTATAACACAGGGTGTCCGTATTCGGACATGGGTACCGAATACGGACACCCCCGTTATCTATGGAATTAAAATATTAAATAAAATTTTAAAATCACAATAATATCTATAATCATATAATATTAATATTTTATAATTTTTGAATACAAATAATGAGTCATAAAATGTTAAGACCATTTATTGTTAAAGTGTCCGTATTAGGTTACTTTCCCATATCGTACTATCCTATGTATATATATATATATACTATGCATAGTTAATAGAATTTAGTTTTGCGGATTCGTATATAAAATTACATGACTTTCTTCTGTTGATATTATATCATGAATATTAGAAATAGATCTATTAATTTTTTAATATTTTTAATAAATAAATGATAAATATATTTAGTAAAATGCTGCTATTTAAGTAATGTATCATATGTCAATTTATCAGGTGGCACAACATTTAATCAAAATACAATAAATAAAATATACAATATATAAACAAAATGTAACTTACTACATAAATCTGTTAATTCATCATTTCCAGATCCATTATCAGAACCGATATCCGAAGTGAGACGATGGTCTCAGATTCTGCAGAACTAAATTAAATTAACGTTTATATTTCAGAATATCAATTTTGAAACATTAATTTTTCCAACTGCACACAAATTAATGTTTCAACCGAACCGATAACATATATGTTTATATGTAATTGAATGATTAAATGATTAAGTATTGAAATTTTATAGCACAAATAATATGTATTGAAAAAATCAAATCATTAATTATATTATTAAATTAATGAAATAATAATTTGAATTACAATTATAATTGTAATACAAGATATGCAATATATATATATATATATATATATATATATATATATATATATATTACTGTTGTAATTTAAATTATCCTATGAACATAATATGTCATCAATACAACATTATCACATGTACCATATATGGTAAGTACTATAGTGCTCTATGTATAACCTATGTATTTATAAATTAAACGATTAGTAGATGTAAAATAAAATACATACATTTTAAAATTATTTGTCCTACTATACGTTATAACATTTATAAATAAAAATAGTCCATGTATATATATAATATATATATTGTAGATATGTTATACATAACAGTATGGTAAATCACATATACTATAGTACGATGTATATATCGTAACGCACTGTGTCTCTTCGCCCATGTCTCTCGCTAGGCAGACTACATATGTTTACGATATATTAAAGAATATATTACATATTTTAATATTAACATTTTTTTATAAATTCATGTTAAATTTATCAGTTTTTAAACTTTCAGTTATTTGATATTATCGGGGAGCTATTCTATCCGATCGGTATTATTTAATACCAAGTCCCTTTGATATATATATATATATATATATATATATATCGTATACATACATCGATGTAAATAAATGTATTTACGTCGATGTATATGGTATGCAAATAATAATATAAAAATACTATTTTGTATATGTTTTCTTTGTGTTTTTTTTATATATAATATATACATACGAATCACATATATGTGTATACACCAATGTGTATGTATTATATCAATAAAGGCAGGTGCATAGTCGTCGATATGCATATAAACGAAATAAAAATATAGTTATTTTTGTGTACTGGTATATAATACATGAATATATATGTATATATACATTTTACTTTCAATTAAATATTTATATAATTCTATATCCATCATGTGATATATTCTAAAGTAAGCTAGTATGCTTTATAAAGCATGCTTTGTATATAATATATTGTTATGTATAACGAACACAAGGGTATATACCTAATATAATATATTTTACTGTGAAAATAAAAGTATTTATACCTAAATCATTCATACGTATGAATTCATAATGAATTAATTCACATAAATATGTTATATATAAATTTATTTGAATAATCTCACATACTTATAATGTCTATAGAATATTATTGTATCATACTTTATATAACTAAATATGCTTTATTTCAATTCACCTGAGATGAAATCGTTTTATACCTAAAATAAAAACATAAATATTTATATACCCAAACATACAAATAAACACAACAATTATGAACATACTACGATTTAAACGTGCACATATTAACTGAAAAATGTTGATATATATTAAAATTAATGTACCATATCAGCTTATATAATATTATCATATTATTTACATTTAAGATATATTATTAAGTAATAATATAACTAATTAATAATATATACTATAATCACATATATATATATTAAGTTGTATAAGACATTTTTAAATAATTAGATACTCGCAATATATGTTATTAATATTTTCTATTTTATATTATGTTTCGTTTATTATTTACTACAGTATAGTTACACCTATAGTTGTATACCTAACGGGTTTTATATGTAATTCATTTAAAAATGTTTGTTATGTTATCGGTAGAACATTTTTAAATTGAATACCAAGTATATATATTTCCAATTGGATATCCAATATTAATATCTATATATTATTAATTATAATATCAATCTTTAATATAGTAAAAATATACATATTATTTAATATATATAAATTAATTTTAGATACTTATATATATATAACCTATAGATTATATATATAAATATCTAATGTATATATAATTATTATTATAATTATATATTTATAATACGTATACGTATACGTAAATATATTGTCAAACTTATAAATTTAAAAATGTATTAAATAATAATATAATATTTAAAATCTGTAATAATATATTATTACTATAGTATTATTACCATATATGGTGAATTATTAATATAATTATCATTATTATCAATCTATTTTAGTATTATTGATTGTAATATTATTATATTTCTGTTGTTAATTTGTTTTATTATGTGTATAATATAATATATTATTATATTAATTGGATATTAATTATATTGTTTATTTATTAATTATTATTATTAATATTATTATTAATATTATTATTATTATTATATATAATAATAATAAATATATGTATTAATAGGAGTATTAGTATACTATATTAGTATATATAGTAGTGCTATTTTTATATTATCGTTATTATAATAATATATTCTATAATTTTAAAATATTATTTGTTCTATTAATATTTATTATTATTATTAATATAGTAATACTATAGTATTATTGCATAACTATTTTATTTATATATAACACACATATATATATATATATATATATATATATATATATATATATATATATATATATATAATAACTGTATCACGCGCATGCGTATCCTGATATTTTAATTAAAACGGTAAGACCGTTCGCGACTTAATCCTACGCGGAATCACTCTCTCTATCGCCCTCTCTCTCTCGCTCTCTTTTCACAGAGTCGAGGGGATGAGGATGCAGGTTGTCAATTGCGTGCCAATTCTCACCGCCGTCGTCGATGTACATTTCAATTTCGCGCGCGCGCCCGTCCAATCAATTCCCGCCACTCGAATATTTGGCGGGAAATTCGAAATAACCGCGGCGCGCTGAGAGTTTTACCCGTCTAGGTGTGACACGCTCGTCACGTGACTACCTATCAGCGTGGTCACGTGATTAATACGCGTATCCCTGACACCTGTAGCCATTAATAACTCGCCGGGCTGCCGGATACCTATGGTGGCGGCCATTAATAACCTATGACTTACGATCTCTCTCGCAATATAGGTGGCGATAGTAGTGGCACGCGTTCGCATAACAACACTGTGCTGCGCATGCGCTGAGTTAATGATTGTCGGGCGTAACAAGCGACCATTGTATTGTTAATAAGGCGTTATTATTTATGCGCTCGTGTGATATGGTTGTAGGTGGGTAGTAGGGGTAATATACTACCCGTGTGGGGTGGTAGCGGTGGTAGTGATGTTATGGGTCTTGATTTAGTTGTGCTTCCGTCGTTTAACGTAAATCAGTATAAATTATAAACTACGCGATTAATAATCCTGCATAATATCATTATTCTAATTGTCACTTGTTTAGGATGTATATATATATATATATATATATATATGAATGTGCGTTTGTAAATATGTGGTTTCCTGTGGTAATGCTAATATATTTTATTAATGACCACACGGCATAGTGATTATTATCTGATATTAATAAGTGTACATAGAGGCGTTCTCTCTCGCTTTAATCTCTACAGACACATTCACGTGTACAATACATATGTACAATGCACATGCATGTACACATGTAAATGTAGATTAGAACTTTCTCCTTTAATCTTTTAATAAGTACCGCCAGTGAAATACCTATATCATATCTATATATATATATATATATATATATATATATATATATATATATATATATACATATACATATGTATATATATTAGTTATTTATAAATGTGTGTGTATGTGTGTGTATTCGTATGTGGATCGGTGTTTATGTGTATACATCCACCTATAGGTGAGTATGTGTATTTATGTGGATATATGTTTATATTTTATACATATGTATTAATATTAATTAACTAGTATATATACTAGTATAGTATACTATATTATATTATACTATGAATATAATTAACTATATAGTTTTATTAAGTTTATATATACGTGTGCAAATAAAGTCTTTATGTTCTCATATTCATTATATATTCTTAAAATTATTAAGAAATACAGTTATATTAAAAGTTTAAATCGTTGTTATGCTTTAACTCCCACACACACATGCACACACACGCACACACGCACATACACACATATACATACAAGCATACCCAAACATATTATATTGGCTAGGTATCCGAGGCCACTGGTATTACTAATGTGAATCCCGCTATATCAAACTTGCAGTTGAGTTTATATATATATATATATTTCTATATATATGTCTATATATATATATATATATATACATATGTCTACTATTTCGTGTTTATCACGTATATAAATGTTCTTACATACATATATGTAGTGACTATAGACGTAAACACACACTTAAATGTTAAACTAAGATATTATGAGTTGACAGTAGTGCTGTAAATGAACTCGGACAGTTCGAACAAGTATCGAATAGTATCGAACTATGATACTTCGAACTTTGAATTTAAGTATCGAACTTTCGTAATTCAAACTTGTTATGCAATTATCGAACTTGCGATCATATGTTTGATAATATAATTAATTTAAGTTATCCAAAGTATCGGGGTAGTCTCAGTCTCGGTTATCCAAAGCATGCATGCATATTAGTCTCAGTTACCCAACTCATCGATACAGTCTCAGTATCGGTTACCCAAGGAATCGATGTAGATATTAGATATTAAATAACTAAAAATAATCAAAATATAAATTAGCCATCTATGGAAATAATAACATTTATTATTTAAACAGATTATGTAAGATATGTATATATATATATATATATATATATATTAATATTTACATATATAATAAATAATTAAAAATTATGATTAAAATGTAACATAAAATCATCGTGTATGCTCGGTTATGTCTAGTAAGAATCTCAATATGATTTGATCCCATTACGTAATAGTCTTGGTTCGTTTTTTGATTGTAGAGTAAAAGTCTCGGGCAGTCATCTTTTGCCCAAAGGTTCAATCAATAGGGTTTGCATAATGTATATACAAGTATCGATACTTCACCAATTTTGTTCGAAAAAGTTCGATACTTCAAAAAGTGAGTTAGAAAAGTATCAATACTTCAAAAAGTGAGTTCCTTTACAGAACTATAGTTGACAGTATGTATACATATACTTATTCATAATAATATATCCTATTATTTTACAAAATAATTATAATTAAATACAAAATATTCATTCATTCGAATAATGATCATTATTATATTTGGTTAAAATTTACATTTCATTCGTGTTTAGGCATTCATAGTGAACGGTCGTGTTTTTACCATATTGTGCATTCAACCAAATCAACATTCAGATAAGTTATTTAATTTAAAATTTGTTATAAAATCGTATGTATTACAATTATATATTTCTCTATAAATCATTTACTATTTAATATACATTAACTATCATTTGTATATATATATATATATATATATATATATATATAATATCTTATATTTTATATAGGTGTATGTATATATATGGATATATAATTATATTTATTTATATATTTATTTAATTTACATAATAATTATGGCTAATGGTAGAATGTCAAATTCTGAATTATCTGACTCTATTAAAAATTATATTAAAGATATGTTTGATACTAATATTAAAGCTATTATTGAACAACATAATACAATTATTATAGATCTAAAAGATACTATATTAGAGTTACAAACACAAATTAAAAATAATAATAAACATAATGATAGCAATACAATATTATATTCTAGTATGGTAACTAAAAATCTTGATGAAATTAAATGTACTATAAATGATACTGTAACCAAAAATATTGAAAATATATATGAAGATAGTAATCGTAAAAAAACTCTCATAATATATAATATAGAAGAAAAAAAATTTAATAAAAAAATAGATAAATTTAAATATGATAAAGATTCAATTAATAGTATTATTAGTGAAATTAGTGATGTTGAAAATATATCCATACAAAATATACATAGAATTGGTAAAATAAATATAGATAGTGAAACCAATGAAATAATAAATAATACAATTAGGCCTATTAAAATTACTTTAAACACAGAGCTAGATAAAATGCATATATTAAATATGGCATATAAATTAAAAAATACAAAATATAGCAGAATTGGAATTTCACATGAATTTACTACTGAACAATTAATAACACAAAAAAAACTACTAACTGAAGCTAAAGATAAAACAAATAATAATACTATATTTAAAGTTAGATTTATTAATAATAACTTTAAATTAATTTCACATACAATAATTGAATCACAAAATGGAACCTAAAATATATACACTTTATGAATATAATAAATTAAATTATGACTTTTTAAATAACTTATCGATAATTATTTTAAATATACGTAATTTTAACAAAAATATAGATAACTTTTTAACTTTTCTAGGTTTATTTACATATGAACCAGATATACTAATTTTTACTGAAACGTGGCTTACTAAATATGATGATCCTATTATTTATTTTAAAAATTATAATATATACCAAATGAATAGATCATTTAAAAATAAAAAAAGAGGTGGTGGTGTAGCTATTTTAGTGAAAAAAATGTATAAAACATCAATAATTGATAATCTATCTATTTCAATTACAGATTCAATTGATATTGTTTCTATTCAAATAATAGATGAAAAATCAAAAAAACACAATATTTTATCTGCTATATACCGCTCGCCTGATAGTGATACTACTGTATTCAATGATTTAATTTTTAATTTATTTTCAAATTATATTAATAAAGATATATTTCTATGCGGAGATTTTAATATAGACTTTTCAAAAAATTCAAATACTACACAAAATTTTAATTATATACTAACTCAATTAGGTCTCTCGTCCATTATTAATATATATACCCGTACAACAATAAATACAAATACATTAATAGATATTATCATAACTAATAGTAAAAATATATTAACTAGCGGTATTATAGAATCTGATATAACAGATCACTCTATTTTATTTTTTATTTTTAATTTTAAACATACAAATTTACATAATACTAATACTAAACCATACATTAGAAATAAAAAAAATATCAATGATTTGAAAAAAAGAATTGAATATTATAAATTGGCAAAATGAAATTGTAAGTAATGACCCTTTACATTATTACTCATGTTTTATTAAAAAGTTAAATTTTCTAATGGATAAACATTGTCCTTTAATACATACAAATATAAAAAACGATTATATTAATCCTTGGATTACAAATAAACTTAAAAATGCCATTAAAAAAAAGAATAAACTGTTTTCATTTTATAAAAAACATAAATGTCAAATTGCGCTAATGAGATATAAAAAAATAAAAAATAAATTAATCAAACATTTAAAATTTCAAAAAAATAAATATTATAATGAATTATTTTCTAAAAATAATCAAAGTGATAATTGGAAAATAATTAATAAACTAATTAATAAAAAATATAATAACTTTCCAAATATATTTATTTACAATGGTATTGAAATACATAATGAAAAAGATCAATGCGAATATTTTAATAACTATTTTTCTAATATTGGTGAAAATATTGTGAATACAATACATAATAGTAGTAACAATGATTTAAAATTACTAATATATAATCCATATAGTTTTTATTTCATACCTATTACCAATAGTGAAATAATTAACGTTACTAATAGCATGAAATCTAAAGTATCCATGGATGTAAATAATTATGATATGTCATTGATAAAACAGATTATTAATTGTATTTTATATCCTATAAATCATATATTTAATAATAGTATTGTAACTGGACTATTTCCAACCGATATGAAAAAATCAATTATAAAACCACTATTTAAAAATAATGATAATAAAAATATTATTAATTACCGCCCAATTGCACTTTTACCACAAATTAGTAAAATATTTGAAAAAATTATATATAATAGATTATCCAATTTCATAATTAAACATAAAATAATAAATAAGAATCAATATGGTTTTATTCCAAAATCTAATACAATGATATCGCTTTTAAACATTCAGCATTATATTCTACAAAAAAATAGTGAACATAACAAAATTGCAACAATTTTTCTTGATCTGAAAAAAGCTTTCGATGTTGTTGATCATGTATTATTATTAAAAAAACTTGAAATATATGGAATAAGAGGAAATATATATAATTTAATAAAAAGTTATTTAAATAACAGAACATTTACCAAAAAAATAAATAATTCATTATCGAATACTAAATATGTTAAGTACGGGGTTCCTCAAGGTTCTGTTCTGGGGCCCTTATTTTTTATAATTTTTATAAATGACCTACCAAATGTTTTTAAAAATGTGAATAATATTAATTTAAATTTATATGCTGACGATACATCACTAACAGTTTACGCTAATAGTGATGTTAAACTAACAAAATTACTTCAAATATATATGGATAAATTAAAATATTGGTTCGATATAAATAATTTAAAACTTAATATACAAAAAACTAAAATACTTCCATATTTTAATACTAAACTGACTAATGATATAACAATTGACAATATAAAAATTGATATTGTAGATAACTATAAATTTTTGGGTTTGTATTTAGATACAAATTATCATTTAATATACATATTGATAATTTAAATATGAAACTTTCAAAAATAATATACTTAATTAAAAGGTTATCATATTTAAATATTAAAAATTTGATTTTATTATACAACTCTTTGTTTTTATCTAATTTAACATATGGTATTGAAATATGGGGTAATATTTATAATTCTAATTTAAATATATTAAATTTATCACAAAAAAAAATAATAAGAATAATTAATAAAAAGATTATTGACAATTCAAAATTACCATTAATAAGATTATCGCATACATCAATTTTATTTTATAATAGTAACATTTTAAAACTTGATGATCTTATAACTTTTAGAAATATTTTAATTATATATAATCTTTTAAATAATAAATATGTTAACGATATAACTGATTATTTTAAATTTAATAGAAATAAAACCAAATTTATTTTACCACTTATGAAAACCAATAGATTCCAAAATACAATATTTTTCAAAGGACCTAAACTTTATAATTTAATAATGTTTAATAATATTTTAAAAACTAATACAATTACTCATACTTTAAAACTGAAGAAAGTATTAAAATCATTTTTTATTAAACAGTATTGTTAATTTTTTTATAAATATTAATTATTATAATTTTGGCAAACATCTTTTTTTTAATCATTCTAAAACAATTACACATATTTATTATAAACAGTATTACAAAATTTACACATTT
>OZ025240.1:56515820-56638320 GCA_964019155.1 Osedax fenrisi | reverse complement strand
ATAATTATATAAATTAATTAAATTCTATAGAATTTATATATAGAACATATATGTTAAAACATCTTGTTTTAGAGTATATTTTAGTATATATATATATATATATATATATATATATATATATATATATACTATAGTATTTATATATACTATATATAGTAAGGATTGACAATTATATATGTATGTAATAATATATACTAATTAGTAGAATTATTTATTCAAATCAATAATAACATTAATTTATTTATGTGTTATTTTATAATTATATAATATTTATTCAATAACAATTATAACTGTACTCGAATTTAGTGATATCATTATTATCATAATGCAGATTATAATAATTATATATATATATATATATATACTTTAATTAAATATTATTAAATCTACATTATATTATCAATTCTGAAGGAATGACAAAATCAATAGCAATACAATTATACATCGCGGTTGGTGTGATATATCATACACTTCTAGAATATATACTCGAAAGTAGAAACGTATATACAATGTATACTAAACATTATGTAAGTGTAATAGGTTAACCTTATATCATATATATGGTCAAGTAAAATAATACTTTATATATATATATATATATATAAATATATACATTAAATTTAATATTATTTTGTGCAGTCATTCGAAACAATATTTGTAATTAAATGTTTAATTATCCTGAGATTTCATTCAACGCCTAATATTTCATGAATTAGAATATGGAAATAGATACATTTTAGAGTATATATACTGTAGAGTATACTATACAATATGACAGTTGGTAGTATTAAATTGTGAATATATATAGGCTTAAAATGGTATTTAAATTTAGATTTCACAATACAATATATTGAATACTATATATAGTATTCTCTATAGTATACTATAGTATACTATAGTATTCTCCGAGTAATATGCGAATAAATATAACTTATATATGATAAAGATATGCACAATAATATATGAATAGTAATTTGTTAATATTTTAAAATTATATTGGGAAGAAGTTCTACTAATAAAAATCTAGTTAAATAGATGTCCATAGGTTAAACTAGCATGTTTTCAATAGCTATCTATGTTCGTATAATAGTGCATTGTGGGTCACATTTATAGCAGCAATCGTCGTGTGAAAGTATACTATATATTCGAATGTACAGATTCATGAAACCAAATCTTATTTACTAAACAAGGTATTGTTTTTATTATAAGTGTATTAAAATAATATATTTATATTTTCAAAATACCCTAAATATATAGGGTAACGTTATATAATCTTATATATAACATCATCTATATATATATTACTTTAAAACTCTGAAAACTCTATAAATATGTATCGAATGGTTCAATCGGTGGAACTTTCTAAAAATTAAATAAAAAAAATACAGATATGTAAGCTTTTAAAGTTGTATGTGTTGTACATGTGTATGGTTAGGGTACTTATGTATAAGTACTTATAGGTAGTTACTATATATACCTAGTACTCGTTACTATATATAGTTATAATTAAGTATACTTATGAACTACATATCATACTTCATTTTTAATAAATAAATTATTTTTTAATAATCTAAAGTAAAATAATTTAAAAATTATAAAGCAAACACACCCCTAAGTTAGGGGCCCTAACACACTAACTATAGTATAGAATAGTTAGTATATATACATTTAATTATACATATATATTTAGTTATACATATACATTTAGTTATGCATATACGTTGTTTACAACTATCTGTGCACATATCTACATCTCAATGTAATATGTTTGTCTTTCCAGTTATCATTTTAAGAATACTCATTAACTTTCTTAATTAATATTAATAACAAGTATTAACTACCTGATATATATATATATCAAAGTCCGTTATATATATACATATTATCAAATACTATGGCAGTATATATACCACCCAGGGTATACCCCCACTGCCGATATCATGTATGATGCGGTATACAGGTAAAGCTAGACCTACTTCAGTGGCATCAGCTGATCCCATCACTATACTATACATTAGTACTGTTGTACTGACACATACATATTGATATCCAACTGTATACTATTGGATAATAATATCACATTAAAACACACACACACATATATATATATATATTATAATATAGAATTGATCAACTTAAGAAAGTTATAATTCTGTTTTTATACAATCGGTAATATCTTATTGTATTCGTGTATACATGTTAGTTATTAGAAGTCACTATAGTAACGTATACTTGTATGTGTGTGTGAGTGTGTGTGTGAGTGTGTGTGTGTGTGTGTGTGAGTGTGTGTGTGTGTGTGTGATTTCAGACACATATGTTTATAGGGTGAATTCGATAAAAACAAAAAATACTATATTAATTATGTATAGTATTTATTTAAATCAATATATAAGTATAATAAATTATATATATAAATAATATGTATATTTTCATACACAATATAATAATATATAATATATTATATGATATAGGATATATCATATATATATATACAGTGGTGTAACTGATTACATAATACGTGGTATACAATTATATATATATATATATATATATATATATATATATATATATATACAGGAGAGATGTTTCGTCGCACATCGGAGCGATAACTCTATTCAAACTATATATAGTTTACCTATAGGTGCGCGTTATGTAATAACTTCATTGTACGCACTATCGCACCGGCACCCGCACATCTCGCCACTCTATAGAGCGGCTTCTCGATAGCCATAGAGCTAGAGATAGACATTTCTCTCTGTGTCGATAGCCTATAAATTATAAGCGAATTCGCCGCTCTATTTTCGCGTGTATACATAACGAGAGAGAGCGCGAGAGCGCGAGATAGATAGGCTGCCTGTGATGTATAGATAGAGGCTGCGTGCGGTATCTCGCGAGATGCTAACTAGATATTTAGTAGATAATTAGTCACTGTATCTATTCGCAGTGTGTTATGTAATATTCATCATGCAATAACTCATCGGGTGTTCATGTGTAGCGCTCTAATTCAACATTGACCTATTAACAGTATCGTAATTCATAGATGTGTGATATATATATATATATATATATATTTATTTATTTATTTACTTATATACATATATAAACTAACATATAAATACGTTTATTATCATTATTTACATAAATGTGTACACATGCATTCATAGTGTAATATATATATATATATATATATATATATAATTATTTATATATATATATGCATATATGCATACATATACGCTACATTTACCGGCTAATATACACAGGTTAACATATGCTTATGAATGAACATATAGTCACCTATATATATATATATATTCGCTTTAGGGTAACAAATCCCACATAACACGCGTATACGTATACGTATACGTATATATATATATATATATATATATATACAACGTATATTTTAAATATATATGTATAGCCTATAGGCTAACATGTATACTATGTATGATAAGCATGTAAGGATAAACACATATATATAGGTGTATATAAGATAAAATAAGTTAACAACACTAATACGATATGTATATATATCGTATACACACGCCAACTAAAGCAATACGTATATAACACACGCGAACACAAACACGCCGACAAACACCAATAGAACGTGATTACATCACTTCATTCAGCATTAACTTTACTCGCGCGCCCTCTCTCGCTCTCTCCTCGGTGGTTACGCCCATCGGCGTGAAACTCGGCGCTCGTCCAATCAGCGATCGGTGTCCTTCGACCCAGACACGTGACCAATTCATGAATGACTAGAGAATAGATACTCAGTTCTAGTCGCGTAGTCGATACCCTAACATCAAAGTGTGCGCATCTCTCCCCAACGTTTAGATAACACATAGAACATCGCACACCGCACACCGTACACATACCTATTTCGTAATATCACAAAGGATGGGACCCCTACCGGAAAGGTTGCTCATAAGTACAGGGTTATGTCCTTCCCGAATACTGAACAAGAAAGGTAACCATCATAATCCATATATATATAATCTAAATTAATGTGTATCGTAGTACATTAAATATATTTAATTTATATAATATAATATATACTAAGTATGTATACTTTATTCTAAGTAGGCAATATTAATTAAAGTAATGATACAGTTACGAAGGCTACTATAGTCCCTATCTATTATCTATAGATGTATACAAATCATATAGGTTTAGATATTACTACTTATGACCCCCTTACTCGTCGAGGTATAATAGCTATAGTAACTCCGTGTATGCTGGCATAGTAAAGTATACTTTATGAACTATAGTTGATAATGTATACATTATATATGTATATATATATATATATATATAAACTATATATATATATATATAAACCGTATACGGATTATACGGAGTGTAAAATAAACTTGTAAAAACCATCTATATTATGGTATTTGTTTGTGGTATTTGTCTTATTAGCGAAGCTAAAAAATGGGTAATGTTTTTTGTACAATTTATGTAATTATGGCTTGTATAAATTTATATGGTTATTGGTTTATATAATTAAGTAACTGACTAAAAACCTATAACTATATATATTTGTTTATAACTATAGGATATGTATGTATTCATTCATATATGACATATATGAAGGCTAATAACATATAGGTTATATATAACCTATACATATGTTATTTTAAAACCTTTTCCGGATTTTAAGATGTCAATGATGGTGCAAACCCCATAACTGAATTCAACTATACATATATCATGGGTTGTTGGTAGTATCAATTATGTGTGTATTATAAACAAGAGAGCGATATAACATGACATCATGTATTGTAATAAACTATAGGCAGGGCGTTATAACTGTGAATGTACTGGTTGCATTGCTATGGTAACCGACCATTACATGTTACCCGGTATACCGCTATAGCGAGCGTACTGTTATATAATCACAAGTATACGATGATTTAATACAGTGTTGTCATTGTCATTGTTTATATAAATAAATTATAATATATATATATATATATTATTTCAATCATTTATTTTCTAATATTTATATTTATTTTTGTAACTTTAATTTATCAAATAAGCCGGGTTATATTGCACACTGCAATAGCGCGTGCTACGATCAGTGCTATCATCAGTATCGTCTGAGTTATCACGAATAATGCATCGATAATAAGTATAATATTCCTAATTATAAACATGTATAGTTATATAGAATATATTGTATTCTTATGATAATATATATATATATATATATATATATATATATATATTACTATATAATAAAATAGCCATATATTATGTGAGTGATTATTCTTATTATCTTTTTTTTCATTTATTTTCGTAAACATATATATGTATATATATGTGCACATATATGTGAAAAGAAAATAAAAAATAAAATAAGAAAAATTACATCACTCAATATATGACTATTCTATTAAATTATATATATATATATATATATATATACTATTCATATATATATATATGCATGCATTGTATATATTATTTACAAATTAACATCAGTATTTATATAATAAAACTAGTAATATATATATATATATATATATATATATATATATATATATATGATATTAATTATAAATATATATATTATTAATATAATCATAACTATATTATAAGTATTAGTGATATTAGGTCGGTGCATACTTGCGTACACAATACGACACACACAGACACATGTACCATGGTCTAGATAAGAAGATGCTATGCGCATGTGCATGTGATGCGAGCCTCATGCGCGTGTACTATACACGTGTGTGCTGGAGAAACACTTACGAACGCATGCGCTAACGAACGCATGCGTCCATCCATGTTTACCTAGGCAGGCAGGCACGCGAGACCTTATCACGTGACATTATGCTAAAGGATGTGTGCGCACACTGTGCGTGCGTGTGTGCGGCCTACACGGGGGGGGTGACCAGGGTAACGGAGACCCAGAAGTAACGCTAGCGGCAATACATACATAGTAATACACCCCCTATTCTTTCTCTCTTGTTCCCTCTACAGACGGGAGTTACCCCATATATATATATGCATATATAAACACGAAAAATCACAAATACGTGTATATATATATATATATATATATATACACATATATATATATATACGTATGTACGTATACCCATATGTTTAACGTCTATTTTTTATTCTCAAATTTCTTATTACCCCGTGCCACCTCAATGCTTACAATTCTAACAACACGTAGATGTTTGTATTCTAGACGTATTGGTACATATGTGTAGTAACTCTATTGCATGCACGTATACCTGCAGGTGTGTACATACATGTGTAGGTACACGTATGTATTATGTACTGTGTTTTCTATTGAATACGTGTATGTATACTAATATATATATATATATATATATATATATATTATGTAGACCAAACAATATTATAAATACACTATAATATTTTTTATAATCGTGTATATGTGTGTGTGTTTTATAAGTGATATATATTCCGTTTATTTATAAATATACGTCGACAATTTATAAACTTGCACGCCAGCACAAACATACATACACACATACGTATACATATATGAGTCAACCATTGGGTAAATAAATATAATAAATTTGACTATACTTTATAGAGTATTCTATATACAATCCTAAATATATATATATATATATATATATAGAAAGTGTATACTGGGTCTAGCGTATACGCTAGATATATATATATATATAAACCTTATACACACTATAGTATACTATACACACTACTACAGTACACACTACTACAGTACACACTACTACAGTACAGTAAACACTACTGTAGTAGATGCCGCAGTGTTTAATGTTGTAGCGTAGCACATAGCACGTAGCACAGTTCGTCTTTAATAACATCATTAATAATAATCAATAAATCACTAGATGTTTCAGATATATCACCGCTGCTATATACGCACCGATACGGCATTATTCACAACTTATATACGACCGCTATTCGTATACGACTGTTTATGTATACATGTGTGTATATATTATATATATAATATGTATATATATATATATATATATATATATATATATATATAAGTGTATACGTATGCCTGCCTGTATAGTTTACAAAGGTGATATACCTGGAGCTATATTTCAGCGATATAATTTATTGATGATTACCCTTTACGCAAACACCGCGCCCCATTCGCCAACGACCCATATACGGGTATACCCTCCATTCATTAACTCTCTCTCTCCGCGCTTGTGTGTGTGTTTCCTTTATTATGCTAATTAGGAGGCGGTCCGTTACTGGCGGCCAGGTCATGTGACCGCATATCTTCGCTCAGATTCGGCCGTATTACGTAACCTAACACACGTGACCCAGCGGGCGGGTTATTGCGTCATAGTCCACGTCATGTATACGTTACTATAGCCTCCTAGTTACGTAACGAGAGGCCGGTGCCACACTGACATCTCTTAATCGACTTCTTAACCGTGTGTATAACTAAGTAACTAGCATAATATATTCGTATAAGTATCACAAAGTGTTTATACTATAGTATGATTATATAAACACTTTGTAACTATATACTTGTAATGAATTTGTATCGTTAAATTGTGTTTAAAACATTATTTATACATAATTATATTTCATATACCCATATACATTGTGTATATATATATATACTATATTGTATACTCAAAATAAATACCACGCACCTTAATTATCAGCGTATACACGTATAAACTATAGCTTATAACATCAGCTAACGTACTGATGATATCAGTGAGATAGTTACACAAGTATAGCTGGGCTAACCGTACAGTTACGATCATTATAGTCATAGTAGTCATAGTAGTAGTAGTAGTAGTTAGGTAAGATAGCGGTAATTACGAATCGTTTAAATAACGTATTCGATAGCGTGCGTAGTGAAGGCATGTGAACATACACACGTTCACACTCAGTCACTGTACCTAGGTGTAGCTGTATATGTGCTTGTACTACCTATATTATATCACATCACATTTCGCAATAGTTCGCGTGTTATAGCGAATATTAATATTAGTTAATTAACTCGTAGTTTATTTTTATATTTGTTATTTAGACCTTTATTCTTTATTAGTGAGGAATGTTAGGTTTATTTTTTATTTTATTTTTATAACCCTATAGGGTACTAATTATTTAATATAATATATACTATTTATAATATAAAATAGTATGTATTATCAAATATAGTTAGTATAATATATATATATATAGTAAAATATATGTAATCGATTGAAATTTATCAAATGTGAAATAATTATATTTCCGACGTCTGGTAGAAAAATAATTGTTGTTTATTATAGGTAATATTATAGGTAATATTATAGGTAATATTATAGGTAATATTATAGGTAATATTATAGGTAATAATATAGGTAATATTATAGGTAATATTATAGGTAATAATATATATCTACAAATAATGTGTTGTAATTTTATAACGTATAACGTATTTATATATGTATACGAAGTAAATTCAAATATTTTTTCTGTAATGAGAATAATTTAACATTATCCTACGCTAATTACGTGAGACATAAATCTATAATCTTTGATAAGTAAATAATCCGATAAATTGATTACACATGGGATTAGACGCGCTCCGACCACGGTGTTCCGGCCGAACACGTGACTATCGTACAGAATCTACTCGCTAGGGCAGCCGCTTAATTTAATTGGTAAATAACTATTAGTAACTAACTAACTAACCACTCGGTAACAGATCCTCTCGTTGTTACGTAACATTAACGGCGCCGGTGATGATGTCACCGTTATTATGTAATACATCGGGTGGGCAGGCGGGTGGGCGGGCGGGCGGGTTAATGTGCTAGCGGCCCGTCCTAATGCGTTATTTATCATCAGATCATATCTACTAGATTGCGAGCAGTGTATGGGCACGGTTTCCTAGTGACTAGTGGTCAAGTAGGAGGATGTGTAGTGGTATTTCGGACAGTGGTCAGAGTTAAAGTGTAATGCCCGCATGCACCGACCACCACTAGTGTTATACCATCGCTAATGAATACGACCGACACGTCCATATTTCATATGCTAAAAGCATCTATATTGACAAGAGAACATCTATCATGTCTAGTTAACCTCTATATATATATATATAACTATATATATATATATATATATATATATATATATATATATATATATACGAAACGTATTAAAAAGTACTTGTCGCTCGTGTATGTGACGTATGGCAATCAGCGCACACATGTGTGTATGGTACACACACCGTATAACAATGCGATACCAATGTGTATTGTTACAAGCGTACAGTACAATACCGATGACGTCATTGTTGTGGCTGGTGCCATCACAGCGTGACTCACCACCATGTATAACAACCGTGACAGGGACAGGACACAAATTAGCGCGAAGATGAAATTGAATAATAGCCCGATGATCTTCGCAGCGTGATACACGGCAGCCTCTCCATCACCCCAGTCTCCTCCTCCTCCTCTTCTACCTCTTCATCTGGTAACATGTTAAGTAGTGGCGCGGTCCTCGGGCGATATCACCTGCCCCAATACACGATGAAAGGAGGAAGGGCAATGTATACCACTACTACCACTACTACTGCTGCTGCTGCGAGAAAGGGGAGGAGAACTGGTAACGCCACCTATACGCCGCCGCAGTGTGAATTACCGTCCGTCCGCCAGGGTGTTATTAAACATCGTCCGTCCGTCTAATTATCGTTCACCGTTTTCCTCCGCGCGCTTCCCTTTGATTCCGTCGTGCACCCCCACCACCCCCACCCCATTTCGCCACCACACCGTGATGGTCTATAGGCCTATAGGTGTCGACGTAATTAAACGTTACCGATACGGTAGACAATGTGTACAAGCTATAACGTACAAGACGCTGCATATTTAATTGTGTGTTCCCTGTTGCTTAATTTAGCATATCTTAATACGTGTGTACATATTATTAAACGTTATTTAAATACATTTAAAGGGTGTAAACTTATATATATATATATATATATATATATATGAACTTTTATGTATATAATTAATTAAAAATATAATCGATAAATATAATCGATAAATATATATATATATATATATATATTTATATTATATTGTTATTTATATTGCTGGGGTAATTTCATACTATAGTATGAAATATAGGTATACCTAGAAAGTTTCTAAAAAAGTCACATATTCTAGTAGAATCTATGATGAATGTTTTAAGTATAACTAAATTTCTCTAATGTCCCTTCGAAACCACTATTTTATAATAGCTAGGCATCAAGGTGTTTACGAAAGACGATCATTTTGTATAAATAATTATATAAGATAACTTCTAAATATTATGTTAAGACCCATTTTATTTATATGGATGGTGTTTGAACACGCGTCCTATATGATGTATATGTGGTGTATACTACCCATAAGTCCTATAGGTAGTACCTGCGACACATGCCATACTCATTAGCTAGATTATATATATATATATATACAAATTAAAACCAATATCATAAATTGTATTAAAATATATAGAATAGTGTATATTATTTAATATAGACATATATATATATATATATATATATATATGAATCGTAGGATTTTAAATATTTGTTTCCGTAGAAATCATAACTACAAGTGATCTATCATCTGAGAGGGATTAGCCGCGAGACTCTGCGATAGATTACGAGATCGTCAGTTAATCCTTTCTTTTGATTCCGTATAATAACGCGAGATGTTGAGTAAATAAAGACAGCTATAGATGGGTGCCGAGATTCTGAGATGCCGAGATGATGACGAGGATGGGGAGGAGGAGGAGGGGCGAATCTACATCGATCAATTATCGAGCGGGAGGCCTAGATAGACTTCCGGTGGCCGCCGCGGTGCTGATTTAACGCCATCTTAGTCAGCACGTGATAGCTGCGGTAATACGGGTGCGACCATTAATCCCCCTGACCACGTACTTCCGGTCATCGCTATAGCCTACCACTACCACCACTATGGTCACCACCACCACGTAGTAGACCAGGCCTACCAAGCTGTATAACATGTAATCTAGATATATATATATATATATATATATATATATATATATATATATATATAGCGTACTCTATAGTATACTATCGTTACTATAGTATAGTGTATAACTATTATATAACATTTATAATTAGAAACTATTTCCAATTATATATAGTATAGTAGATTATAGATTATAATAAACCTGAACATGTGTTATTATAATATTATTGTTATAATAATACTTTATAAAATTCCATATCATATTAATAGTAATATATGGATAATAAGTAATATATAAGTGTACATTTATATATATACAAATATACTTATAGTAAGTAACAAAGTTATAACTCGCGTGTGTGTTTATACGAATGTTTTAGTCCACTAAATGCGCGGCAAATTTACCCCGTATCACGATAATAAGATAGAATACAACGCTAATAAAGTTAGCGAACATCACCACCACTAGGCTGTAACTAATTAAGCAATAACACCGCGATATGTTATACGATGTTTGTATTGCGTAATACCGAGCTGCGAGTTATCATGGCGTTATCTACACGTTATTACATCATCATCACGTTATTACATCATCATCGTCGTCATCATCTTCATCATCAAATACACACGCCGCCGCTATGTGAACTTTAAACGATAGTGGCTTCGTGATATAATTACACGTAATAAACCTTAGCTATGGGTTTAGCGAGAGAGAGAGAGAGGGCGAGAGATATGGGGGGGGTGAATAGGGCAATTAATGAACGAGGCTATAAAGTTATAATTGCGATAGTAATCATCATCATCATAATAATAACGACAATAGTGTGTGTGTGTTGATAGATTTAGATTCGTACATTACACACACATAAATACACACACACACATACATATGCGCGAGATACACGAGTTATATAATATGTTTTAAGTGTGCTTATTTAGTGTGTGCGATGCGAATAGAATACTCGTATATCATACATACACACACCACACATGTGTGTATGATAGAGGGTTTAATGACGTAACATGTCATAATTAATGAATCCTACTTACCACTAACAATACTACCAATACTACTATTACTTAATGCATACGACTAACTATCGGGTTATCCACGTGACGTATTTGTGTTTACTCGATCATCCGTAAGGGGGCGCGCTTTGTTTGTTGAGCGATAATTAAGCCAACAATTAGTCACGTGTGTCCACTATTACAGTACTGTCCGACTGGTCAGTAAGACCATTCTGTCCAGCAGCAGCAGCAGCAGTAGTAGTTAAGATACGCTTAAGTGACCATTATAATTCGTAAATAATGACTCGTATCTCAAAATAATCTATTATGAAATATATACATCATTAACGAATATTTTATATAAAGTGTTAATATATTGATTGATCGTAGTAATTATTATTATAAAATACACACATATATATATATAAAGAAAATATAACTAAAGTGTATGCCTAACATTGTTAGGATAACATCCTGCCTGATTATTAATAACATCTACTCTCTCGACCAATAGAATTCGCTTATTCTGGAACAATACCTCCGCTGACCCCTCGCACAAATCAGACGATGACCAATGCATTGACCCAAGGTCTGACCGATAGTTTCAGTAACTTCGATAAAGAGAGGAAGAACATGAATCTACCGAAAAGTTAGTAATACACATGGTGATAATATATGCATATAATATAGTATATTATGTGTTAATGTTATTATTGTATATATACTATAGTCAGATTTAAGTTCATCTGTCAAATTAGTACTATAAATATTATGTAATCAATTATAATACACACATATATAAATTTATATATATATATATATATATATATATATATATATATATATATATATATATATATATATATATTCATAGTATTCATTATAACTCGTACACTTAATTAGATCCTAGATTTTGGACCGAGAACCATGTTTCTAATTGGATCAACTGGATCGTAAGAGAATTCAGTTTCCAGGGTGTCGACGTCAGCGGCTTCAAGGTTTATACATTATTTATACATGTGTGTATTCATCGTTATACAGTTATGATTGTAAACTATGTACAACACATCATACACTTTATAGAGTATCTATTTAACAGTTACTTAGGTGTAAATGATATATGTATCGTATTATTCATAATTGTATATATTTATATGAAATGAATTTTAATATATAAACAAAATTTAATATAATTTATAGTTATAGTTATATATATAATATTATATAAAAATAAGTATAATACACACTATCAGAGTAAGCTTACCATTATATAACAATAGCAAACCCCCCACTGTTGATACTAATACCGGTTATCAAGTGATGTGTATTAACCCGTGATCACGTGCATCCAATAGGAACTAGGTGCTACCGTTATTCACATGGACAGGGAGTCGTTCATATCACACGCACCCGCCTTCCTAGGAGATATTCTCTGGGAACATCTCGACCAGCTCACTAAAGGTATACCCTAATATAAACTGTATACAGTGTATATAGCGTGTGTATGATTATACATAATGCATATAGGGATATACACTATAGAGAATACACTTGAATAACAATATATATGTGCGATTGTGATGTTATATGTTTACTAGTGTATGCATTGAAAAGTGGTTTACTCGTGGAGTTAAATATTTAAAAATAGATTTTATTTATTTTTAAATTAGTTCTTTCCGATTTTCATATCATAATATAATTTCTAGCCTTTGAACATTAATTAAGTTATTTACATTACTAAATATATATATATATATATATATATATATATATATTCTTATAACTATTTATAGGGAACTTAATATGAACTTTAAATATTAAAAAATATGGTAAATTTAATTTATACGAAATATAATATAATGTAATAAGTATTATAATAGATTACTTTATATACAATAATAATATTGATTGCTGGTCGATTTATATAAATCGTATATAAATGTATCTAAACGTATATAAATGTATTATATATATATATATATATATATATATATATATATATATATATATATGTGTGTGTGTATGCATGTGTTTCTGTGTGCATGTGTGTATGTGTGTATGTGTGTGATATAACATAGAATATAGTGGTAATTTAAAAATACATATTATAAATATTATTCATGAAGTATTTATGAATTTAAAATACACAAAGTTATAATAAGTAAACAACATGATTATAACAATAATGACGTCATCTAACAGAAGCTGAGATAGAATCAGAAGTCACCTACAACAAAAGCTATCCACAATCACCAGGTAACCTATCTAAATATAGATTTAAATTATACTATTTATGTACCAAATAATATTTGTCATGACTTATAATAACTGATACAATAACGATTATATCAGTATTACATGCATGTAATACTGATATAATCGTTATTGTATCAGTTATTATAAGTTAAGCATATATGTATATACACACTCATATTAAATTAATATTAAATTGACTATCAACAACTATAGTAGTTGTAGGTATGATTTAGTATAAGTAAGCAACGCTTTATTTGTGACCACTAGTAAAGAACAGTTGGGTACAAGTGGTGTGTAACTTAAATCACACGCGCGCACCTATGACGTAACCACACGGCGATGATGTAATAACCCCCCCTCCACCCCTGCCCCCCCTTCAGCCCCAACAGTCACGTCACAGTTCAGCTCGCCAGCGGACAACAGCAATCAGTTCATGAAGAACTCGTACCCCGTGGACAACCTTATCAACATCGTACCCCTGTCTCCACTAGACATCAGCGAACACATACAGGTAGCTGTTGTTATGATTACATCATAATATTATGTAATATCTGCAAGTAGTGTACTATAGTATAGTCTGCAGTAAAATAGGCAAATGAGATAGTACAGTATTTAGTGATTAAGTAACTAGTAAGTAGTTTATTTATTAATACTTTTATAAATATAAGTAGGTATTACCTATAGTAGGTAATAAATCTAGTCTACCTAGTTATACCCTCTTATTAGGGTAGACTATATTTTATAATATCAGCGATATATTATTTTTACTATTAATATTGTTTCTAGGTGTATAAATAATTAGACTTCCATGATAGTTAAGTATATCTTAAGTCAATGTATAAGCCCATATCTGTAAAGTAAAACCATCCTTCCAATACAGAATCGACCATCATCGCTATCTCCCCCTGGTGGCGACGTTACGCCCTCTTTATCGATGACGTCATCGGTATCGCTAAGCCCCGCCCAAGCGTCGCCTACCTCCTCCACCACTATCATCACCACGTTAACGTCGTCGTCCCATACCGGTAACCATGGCTACCACACTAGCGACGCCTACAAGTCACGTGACTGTACCTATGAAGCGTATTATTCACAGGTTAGTCGGTGTTAATTCACTGTCACATAACGCGTGGCTTATGTGTGATCATACGCACACACACACACACACACACACACACACACACATATATATATATATATATATATATATTCTAGATAATAATAAAAATTTAGATTTTTGATATTTATATTTTAAACACCGATTTTAGAATGAACAGAAATTCAGTCCTAACTTCCACTCTGAACTCTTGCAGCTAGCAGGTTTGCTATCTAATTTTTATATATATATATATATATATATCTAATATATATCTAATATATATATATCTAATATACTATATAATTACATATATTAATTTATAAAAATTATTAAAATTATGCTTACTATGTATTGAAGTTGAATAACACTGACACTGATAACACAGATGTAGGAGAGCCCCATAGTGTAGGCCCCTACGAGCCCCAACACAGACATAGAAGACAGGCCTCGGTGGAAACATGCTACGAGCCTTCCTACACGGACACAGCTACCTATGATCAAAACTATCACAGAGTTCCCCAACATGTTAGTAATCACATCATAGGATATATTACATTACATTACATAATATTCAATGTATCTATGGATTTTGATAGCATGGCAGATAATTATTACTTCATAACAATTTGTTAATAATAATATTTATTTGTACAGATAATTTATTTTAATATTACATTTGAACACTACTTAGTTTTTAATGTATTTAACTTATTTGTATTATGTTATATTATTAAATCATTTGAATTGAAATTTGAATTGAAATCATAATATAATTTTAGTTGCTTTGCAATATTTGTATAAATTAAATAAACTAACAACTATGTAAAATTAAAATGTATTATTGAATATTTGTCAAATAAATATTATTATTAATATCATTTAACATATATAATTATATTATCTTTACTATTATCCAGTAACTAAGTTTACATACTGTTCAGTAAACACTAAGAAATGCAATGTTATCAATACTTACCCCTATTAAACAGAGATCCTTTAGTGAGGAGTTGAGTGACACAGCATGGGCAGATCTACACTGCCAACAGCAACACTTATTACAACAACAACAACAACAAGCTCCCGTACAACAAAGGGTCACCCAATACCATCATAGTGGTCAAGTGGCTAACTATGCATTACCTCAGACTCATACTAAACACATCACCGAGATGAAACCCATGATAAGAGCTACTAACTCACTTATAGGATATTCAGGTTAGACATCAAGATGAGTGTTTCAATAAAAGTACTTCAATAATTATCCTTGCATACATTAAATCTGAAAATATATATCCTTATCTAATGCTCACCATTACATAATTTATAATTGAGACATGAATCTATACAGGTAGTGGACCTATACAATTATGGCAATTCTTACTGGAACAGTTGACTGATAGGAACTGTCAGCACTTCATATCGTGGACTGGTGATCAATGGGAGTTTAAGTTAACAGACCCTGATGAAGTAGCCAGAAGGTAAGCCCCACACTACGCAACATACTAATATCACTAGATAATATATCGAAAGTAAATTGTTTTTACCTTTTGTAAACATAAATAATTAGTATAAAAAAGTACATGAAAATATTTAATTAATAACTAATTTTAAATTTGCTTTTATTTCCCCATCTAGTTTACATAAAACATAAAAAGAAATTTAAAATGTATAATCCATTTTTTCTTCAAATATAGGTATTATGCATTTACTACCATATATATTATAAATATACATTATACATTTATGTATATATTAATGTATATATTAACTTGGGAAAATAATTTAAATATGTACATTAATTTTAGAATAATATATTATATTGTAAAGTACTTTTCCCAGATATTTATTTCTCATAATTTATAATTATTTACTACCATAATAAACTTTGTTATTATTTAATAACTATATATAATATATAGCTCTAAATAACAATTAAATAATATGGTTGCAATCATATTAAAAAAAATACATTTAATTTGTTTTATATCTACACCATTATATAATTTCCTATCAATTCTATGTTAAATGTAAGTATGCTCAAGCTTAATAAATTAAAAAAAAATTATATTTATTCAAATTATTAAATATACATTACAAGAAAATATACACATTAATTGCATTATCACGAAATAAACCATTCCCAACTTTCATCCCCCCATCTCCATTATCTAACCACACGTAATCTAATCAGATGGGGTATTCGTAAGAACAAGCCCAAGATGAACTACGAGAAGTTATCGAGAGGCTTACGTTACTACTACGACAAAAACATCATACACAAGACTGCGGGCAAACGCTACGTGTATCGGTTTGTCTGTGATCTCCAGTCTTTGCTTGGCTACACTCATCAAGAACTCTTCGTTACTTGTGGGCTTACCCCTCACAGGGACTCTGAAGAAGAATAGAACAATAGCGGCGATGGGGCGGGCGGTGGTATTAGGGATGACCACTCAATGATCTTATTATCATCGACTATTTATTATTTATATTGTGAAGTTTATTATTTATAATAATAAGTGAAGAGTATTTTTTTTATTAAAAGAAAGAATCAGGGAAAATATAGAATATTATGTAATAAATACTGGATATTATCTAATATACAATACGAACATTGTATAATTAATCTATCGTTTATAGGAAATATGTACATAGTAAATACGACACTCATATTAATGTTATTTTCGTTAAATAAAGTTATTTTTATTTTATTAAAAGAATCAATAGACAATGATCAAATAATAAATATTTATTAAAATATAATTTCTATTGAACAATCGAAATATGTATATATGTAAAATATATGTAAACAATGGGTATATAATATTTGGGTGTATAATAATTGTGTATAACGAGATAGCATAATAAACCGAGCTTTATACCTTCACCATTACTTAAAATTTGCATTCTGTGATATTAGTGATAGAAAAATTAGCAGATGATAATCTAAAGAATAGCAATATAATCATTATTAACAAATTTAGCAGTTAATAATAGCATTTTAAATCATGTTCAAAAGCTGGAAAATTTTCCAGCTTTTCATTCCTTTATATCCACTTCGCCTTTCTATATTTAATTATATAATTTGTATAAATTATAATTATTAATTATATTGAGCTATATATATATATATGAATTCAAACATTATTAATAATAAATAAATCAATAAAAGTAATGATTTATAAAAAGATATATTTATAAATATTAAAATTATAATTAATATTAGTTATTTATTGTTAATTCTAAACAATACTATATACACATACACATATAACAATTATATGTTATAACTATCATAACAAAATATATAAAATTTGTTATAAATTTGTACAGTAATGTTATTGGTATTTTACTTATTTATAAACATTACTCTACTATAAATGAGATTATATTTTATTAGTATAGATATATTTTCAATATATATATATAGTTAATACACATAAAACATAAAACATGTTTTTTTTAAATTTTATATGATAAATATAAAAATTTGTAATAATATTTATATAATATATTTTTAATTTGTATGTGATAGTAATTAACTAAAATGTTATATAAAATGTATATATTTTATAGATAAATATAACAAATTGAAAATATATTAGTAATGTGAACAATTATTTTAAAATATAAAATATATTTTAAAGTGAAGAAGTTTAAAATAGATTGTGTCTATCTTTGACATGTGATCCACAAAGGTGTATCTCCTCTGAATAAAGAAAATAGTTAATATTGGCATTCTAATTTAATGTATATAATTTGATAATTTATGTCTATTATTCTATTAAAATAGAGTGATAATAGCTATATTTTTTGATATTAAGGGGATCCCGCACATAACACGCAATTTGCCAATTTCGTGAATAAATAGATAGGAAAAACATAGGTCCACTAAAAAAAATAGAACTGATATTCTACTCATTCTATTAACCTAATTTTTTTTGTAATGTATTCATAACATATACATGCATAGGAAAATAGAAAGTTATTTTTAATATTATTATTTATTATATTATATTAATTATCATTTTATACAATGAATTCTATACATTTTATTAATTATCTCTCTATTTTACTATTCACATAATTAAATTCTATATAAAGCAAAAAAAAATAATATTATAATTATAATAGTTTTTATGTTCTATATTTTTGAATGCACATACCTAGCGCTAAATAATTATTCTGAGAAAACAGCGTTTGAAGTTTGACAGCATAAAAATGTAATATTGAATAGTATATAATATAGCATTATCTTATCGTCATAAAACACATTTTTATGTCATTTCTAGACTGAATTCATGTCTAATTTTTTTACAGATAAAAAACACAACAATAAGTATTATTATATTATAAAAAAATATATAAAAAAAAAGAAATTATCATCACTTTAAATGTGCGGGATCCCCTTAATAATTAAAATAAATTAATATTTAGTAATAATATTATACTACATTTAATACAAATATACTACTAAAAGTAATAATATATCAAATATTAGCATATAGATTAGAAATAGATTATAAAATATCATAATTATAATGATACATACCACAAGTCTTATAGCGAAATGACTACTCATATCTCTTCCTGATACCATAGCCGATTTTAATTCGCCATTTGCCATAACACCAATATTCCTTCCAGATTCATTGAAGCTTTCAAACATGATGTATTCTCCCATCTGATTCGCCCTTAGTTTAGTCTCCATGCCAGCCAAACTTGGATTCGACTAAATAAATAGTATTAAGATATTAGAATATTATAATTTAATTGCGTATATAAATAATAAATTTAGATAGATTATAAAATTAGTTAATAAATAAATTATATTAGTCAATATAGAAAAGCTAGTTTAGTAGTGTATAAAACAATCTATTTATATTCAAATATTTTTTACTTATAAAATATATTTTACAAATTTGTTTGTTATATTATGAATAAATATTAATAACTTTGATACTTACCACAGATATTATAATTGTATTTCCATTTACTACTCCAAGATAATTAAGTCCATTATACAGTTTTATTATATTATTGCCTTCATTCAATATCGTCCAATGTGCTATTATTAAAAGTTGTTAAATAAATATTGATCAGATAGATATATAAATAAGAATTTATAAATATACATATTTCATTTTTAATCTTACATATATAATAATAATATTTTATATTTATATTTACATTACATATTTTAATATGAAATTGACTTCAGTGCAGTGTACTATTAATAAAAGTAACTAGATAAATATTGGTATTAGTTATTAAAAATAGAATGAAACAAATATATATATATGTATTATATATATATATATATATATATATATATATATATATATATATATATATATATATATATATATATATATATACCTAAACTTATATATATATCATACCTATTATTAATATATTATAAATAATAGTAATTATATTTCTTAAAATTACTATTAAGCAAGATACATTTTACTACTCTTAGGTTTAACAATTTAACAAATTATTTATGATACATATGATATATATATAAGTATATATTAACAACATTTTTGATGATGATGATATACAGTTTATTTAGCACTCATTAAATCTATATAATTATTATTGTTTTATTGGTACAATATTTTGCATTTTAAAACTATTTAGATTTGGTATCTTATACTTTTTAATTTTAAACTTTATCATAAACTATTCTAATTATTTAAAAAAGGGTTTGAATTCAATGTGTAAATAATATTTGGAATTTAGTAAATGAAAACAAAATATTATAAATATAAAACTATATAATATTAATATTTTTATTTCCCCTTATTAAGAAAATCAAATCCAATTTTATTTTTTTTAATATTTCTACTAAAAATTTATAATATATAAATGAAATCATATAATTAAAATATATGATAATATAAATACAATAAAAGTATGTGTACACTATTATAAGTATTATATGCAAAATAAAAATGTACAAAGTAATATTAATAATTATGAATATATAAGTCTGTGTAATTTTGTATATATATATATATTCTTAGATATATATTTTGTAATGCTAATTTTATAATAAGATCACTTATATTATTAAAATATATAAAGAAATTAAATCGAATACATATACTGAACTTATTATTTAAATTAAAATGATTTTATATTTAATGAAATACAAATTTAAATCCCAAATATTACATAATTCATAAATAATACTAATTATATATACATACAAATTCTTATTAGAATTCTTATTAAAATAATTCTTTATAACAAGGTATTCCATATTTAATAACACATTAAATTAGATCTACCATACATGTAAAGCAAATAATCCACACAAAAACTATCCGAACATGGTTCTAAGATATCATCGGTATATACTTCAACAATGTTCTATATTGGTATTGTATTCATATTGACATTGACAACCTTTTGAACAATATCTTTGGAATGTTTTTTAGAAATATTTCTAAATTCATATGGAATATTCGACAATTATAAATATAAATATAATAATCAACAAAAATGAGGACATTTAAACTAACATTACTAAACTTAATATATAGAATTAACTTATATGAAGATGCGGATGATAATTCATTTTTAATATAATAAATTAAATGTCATTATTCTTAATAATTTGTTGTACCAAATATAAAATAATATTAACCTAAATGGGTGGATTATTATAATAAAAACAATAATATTACAATAAATTTATATTTAAAATAATCTTATCGACAATATCATAGAAAATATTGCAGTATAGTTTTGTACATAAGCTATTTTATTTTAATAATCAACTTCATTAATTACACTGGTGGACATTTCTATGAAGTCTGGGTAACTGTTAAATGTTAACTGATTCTAGGCTAGTTTTTTACACTGATTTAAAATATGTAATTAGTTTTTTCAGATCATATCAAGTTTTTTTTTTTATTTAACTTTGAAAATTTGTTAAAATATCACAAATATAGGAAAAATAAAGAAAATTAACGGAAATGTAATGAATTTATTTCTATAGTATTTGGTATATTTTAATGTATAATGATTTAAAATAATAATGTGCATTGTTAATAATATAATAACAATTGAACAAAAGATTATTTCAATGATTTTCTTCTATTTTAAGTATTTTATATCCCTTTTTTAGACTCCAACAGTAATAATCTAGGATATTAATAGTTACCTTTCCTTGATATCTATCTTCCATTGTCGAAATATCTTGATTAAAGCACTCCCCTTATTCTTCACTATAGTCAACACGGTTATCAGGAAAATAGTTTAGATGTGCACTGATAAAATAAATCTTTATGGACATACAAACTCAGATATCTATAAAACATAGAAGCAAGTCTTCCACAATATTTACATATTATGTACATCTATGATTTGCGAGAAAATGTTTAATAATTGACCCTAATCCTAATCAGATCTTAATTCAATTTCTCTCGTACATAAATAAAAAGGTGTGTTGCTCATTAACTCCCTATTTGTTGGTCCATTATAAATTACATCCTTTACTTAGTTGCAATGATATGTGGAAATATTTATTGCAAATGAGTAAAATCATATCCCTCTATATCCAATGATTTTACAAAATTCTTCATTAATCTAATTATAATGTGTAATAGAATATCATTAATGGATATATAATATGCCTGTATTAATAAGTGATTGAACTTAGCCTTATATGAACCAAGCTAAAATAAATTTAAAAAATGCTCTCAAATGACAATTCACGTAATGTACAATGATTAGCATAGGTTCAACAAAACAGAGAAAGAATGGATATTTTGTGTATCCTGCTTGTCATCCAAAAAATATCGATATAACCTATAAGTCTCCACATATATTCCAAATATGACCATTTTATATTAATTAAGTAGAATATACATGTTATTATATATTTCAGTCAATTGTAGCGAATATTCCAGTTGAATAAATATAATAATATTACCATTATAGAGAAATATTTTTCAACTTTTATGTGATGAGTCTATGAATAAAAATGAAGCATCTATTATTATGTTTCATAGTATATATCATTAATACAACTACTCCATTTACATTATGGCAATAAATCAATGAGCCTGTATTTTTAAAGCATTGGTAAAAGCATCATTTTCACGATGATGGTAAAAGAGCGATTCTGAAGATAATAAATTTGAGATATTGAAATAGTTGTCATGTTGGAATATTGTAAATAGAATATCAGTATTATGTGGAATGCAGATGCAGATGGAACATTCGGATATTTTAATGTATGCATTTTATATATATATATATATAAATGAATATACTTATTATTATATACATATAATATAGTATATACAGTGCATAATATATTGTATACAGTATATTAAATATAATATATAATATATATAATATATATATAGAGTATATAATAATGTGTATGCATCTATATTAAATAGTAATATGTATATATATATTTCACAAATTTAGAACATTTTTAAACAAATTTCAAAGTGAAATAAAAAAAACTTGATCTGATCTGAAAAAACTAATTCTATATTTATAATCAGTGCAAAAAAACTGGTCTAGAAAATATTTATGAAACCCAAACCTCAAAAATCATGTCAACCAGTGTGTATGTCATAAATTGTATATGTCTAATGGATATGTATTATACAATTACAATTTAGATGTATTATAATATTACTGTTTATGATAATAATCATGTATATATACCATTTCAAATATGTGAATGACAAATGTTATCTAATATATTATTATCTTAATATTATTATAAAATCTACATTATATTTGTATTGGTAAATTATGTTAACTATTTTTGTATAATTAATTCCCAAACCAATATGAAATATTTATATATAATCTTCATTATAAATAAATATATATTACATAATATAAAATTTATCATTCTATTTAAAATAATTATATAATGTTAACTATTTATAAATATAATGAAAACTAAATGATATGCATGACATACAAGTTAAAATTACTTACGAATTATATGAAAATTCATTCTAATATAATAAGTGATACAAAATCAAGTATATTATAATTTATTCATATTATGTTATGTAAATAACTAGCATATTATATATATATATATATGTCTTAATATTTCATCAGTAGTTATATTTATCATATAATTATATATAGAGATTATTTATAAATGCTAATACCATATCAAATAATCAATAGAGTAGCAGTACTTATATATATATTTGATAACTAAATAAAATACAATGTATTACAATGTACAAATATTACATAACAATGAATGTCTATTTATACATGATTAATAGTATCGTTGAATCATATATTTAGTTATGTAAAATAGACTAAAAAGGATTTATATATTTATAATGATGTATACTAAAACTGATACAAATAATTACCATATTATATTTGATATGACAAATTTGAATATTTTGGATATAAGAAAAATGTTATAACAAAATTATTATTTATTAAATTAATGTCGATATTAAATTAACATTTTTGTCATTGAATACACCAGTTAAAACATATTCATATATTGGGTATTGTTTTACTGACCATTAGTGGCATTGATAGATTCTTCACCTAATCCATCGACTACTAATTTATGTGTGTCGGAAGTTTCCACAATTTGCAGGCATCTTCCACTATTGCGTGATATCAGTTGAATTGTGTTGCCACTCTTTAAATTATCCTATATCAATTATTATATTATATTAAAATATCATATACACTAGCTAACGTATACAATACATATATGTATGTTATATAGAAATATTGATATATATATATATATATATATATTGTTTATAATTTGATACAAATATAAAAGTCAATATAAATTATAAAACTAAATTAAAAAAATAATCTTTTTCAAATTTATTTAAGGCTATATACTGGTATGGGCTGTATAATATATAAGAATAGGGAAAAATACCCTAATTCTAAAGACTACTTCTCATTAAATATTAATGAATTGACATAAAATAAATTGTAAGTTATTTAGTGAATATGGATCTACAAAAATCACTATATAAAATTTTGTCATTTTTTTTAGAGATAGTCAAATAATTGTTGGTTAAAATTTTGTCATTTTTTTGACAAAATTATAACTAAAGTTTTTTTTAATTTTTATAAATTTTTTAACCTTATAAATTTCTAATTAAAAAAGTTAATATATATTCGAATTACATATTTTTCTCTATCTATTTTTTCATTGACATTTTTAAAGTACATGTTTTAAAATGCTTTTTTTAACACTTATACATAATATTTATATTCTAAAATTTAATATCTAATAAATAATATATTAAGGGCACAGGGCACGGGGCACGGGTTTTTCGTTTACATGTAAAAGATACAAAAAAGGACTAATTTTCAAAACTTAATTCACTAAGTAATTTATATTAAAATTATTAAATTTTTTTTAGTTGTATACTAATTAATCTGATAATTGTTAATCATAATTTCCAATTTTTTATTTTTAATAATCTAAGAGTTATACATATGTATGTACATGACCTACAAAATATCAACAAAAATGTTACAAAAATACTATTTTTAAAATAAATATAAATTCTTATCAATACAAAAACTAGAATAATAAATCTACATATGTTATGGATATAATGCAAAAATAATTAAATAGAATAAAGCAATATTACTAAACTTATTAAAATTATATTGAACGTAGTTGGTAAAAATAATTATTTTGTATAAATCAAGTTTAAAGTTAAATTAAATTGTATTGATATGTTACAAATAAATGACATATATATATAAATTAATACACAGGTATATCTATGTATATTGAATGTGTATAGATGTAATATATATATATAGATATCAGTATAGTTATAGAAAATTAATAGATATATATTGTAGAATTTATATAATATATACTAATTTTATAAAAAAAACAGTTATAATAATATAGAATCAGTATAAATAATATAAATAATACATCATATAATTATAACACAAATTTTTCAAAAGATCGCTACCTGTCACAATTTACATTTCATAAAAAAAGCGCCACCTATACACTAATGCATCATATAATAATCTTTCCTTTAGTTTTAAAATTTTAAAATTTGATCTTATAACCAAGTAAAAATATGCCTTTTATGAATTCACATATATAAGAAATAAATTATTTTAATATATTTATTACAAATATTATTTTTTATTTATAGTTGTTTTAAAATGCTTCTTTTTATCAGTTTTATTTTATGTAAACAAACCATTTATATACCATTTTAAAGATAATATTTCAAATATTATAAATAAATAATAATAAAATAATACGAAAATTATATTTTTTAATGATTTTTACCCATGCCCCGTGCCCTTAAATATTCTAATCCAATCATAAAAAAAAAATTGATAAATTAATTTATTTTGATACCCATACATAGCCTTAATGGGATGTCGTATTGTAGAAACATTTTAATTTTTGAGTTTTTCTTTTTTTTATTGTTTTTATGAATACAGATTCAGTTATATTATTTATATTGTGTTATATTTTCAAATCAAAAAATAATTAATAAGTACTCTAATACATTGTTTATAGATAGGTAAAATCAAATAGATTATAATTATAAAATATTCAATATTTTTCTATATAGTAGTTCTATATATTTCCTATCTATTAACATGACACAATTTCCGTCAAGTACTACATCCCTTTAAATTGAATATATCAATTTTATTCACATTTATAAAATTTCTAAAAAGATATTTACGACAATTTTAATAAATTAAATTACATGATATAACGAATATAACGTATATGTATATTATGCTGTATACAATATACTTATGGGATACAGTTTATCCCTTCAATCATCATAAAAAACAATGAAATTCTATAATTAATACAGATGAATGCCAATATACTATTCATGCATATACTATATATAGTATGACTAAATATATATATATATATATATATATCTATTAACTACTTTAAATTATATAAAATATATATTTAATTTATTTGTAATCATCTAGATTGTATATTAGAATAACTATTTATTAATTTTATTATATTTTAATTTATAAATAAATAAATATTTAAAAAATAATTGGTAATTAGTACTAAAAATTGTTCACATATTTGATTATTATTAATTGGAATAAAATAATTCTTTTCTTATAATTATTATTTTATATGTATTTAATTGTAAAGTCAATATGGAAATAAATTCATAAAACAGAAATAGATATATAAATATATCAGAGTATAAATCGAGTACAGAATTTTTTCTCAATTTCTTGAAAATTGTATTTGTAAATGAAACAATGCCGTATGCATAACTGAATCTACGCACCTGTCAATAAATACAAAGTCAGTATGAGAACCCCACACAAAGATTTGTTTCTATTAAGTTATGTGGAGATTCTAAATAATATAAAGTCTAATATATTATATTATGATTAAATACTATTGAAAAAACTAGTTTTAGCATCAATTTATATTTCATATTCAAATATGTATTCCTGTACCATGCAATATGATAAATTCATTCATAAATAAAAATGTCATAGAATATACATTTAAATTTTAAATCAATGAATTTATGGATACTAGATTAATATATTGTATCATCTAATTAATATAAATAAATATAATCAATATATAGTTATATCAAAATAAGTAATTAAAATACATTTAAACATCTAAGTATATTTAATTTAATAATACATATAATCTATTTATTTATTAAGTTGTCTATATGTGTACTCTTTATACTTAATTACTAATTTGTCAAATATATTTGTATTCAAAAATTATTATAATATCAAACATTATTTCCACATTTTTATAGAATTAATAATATTAATATAATTTATTATATTAATATGAGAAATATATTAAATAGAATACTTTTTGATACTATCTAATTTTGAATTAAAACAATATACAAATATATAAAGGTGGAGTCAATGGAACAGCTAACGAGTAGGACAGAACTTTTCTGTCCATCATAAGCATGCTGAAGTCCATGTCCTGCTTTCTCTACCCCATCTCCAACACTGCGTACAGCACTTTGCATCGATGTCTTCATTTTATCCATAAAACTCTACATCAAATCAATCGTTAATTATTATAATAAATATGTATGCTAACTTTGAAGATCATTAATATGTTATCAAATTGTTATTGTAAATTATAATTATGTTCAATAAACATAGAAATATTTAATATATTAAATAATATTTTATATAATATAAAAACTAACCATGTTGATATATGTGAAAAGTTGACAACCTGTGAATAGAATCAATACATTAACAATATATATATATAATAATCTGAATGAATATATATATATATAGTGCACCCTTGATATACTACTAATTTGATATACTACTAATTTGATATAACGCCAATTAGATCTGGAACGGATTTCCAGAATATCTATTGCATGTTATATTTAATATACCGCCATACTAGATATAATGCTTAAAGGTCCTTAACTGGATGATATATGCAGTGTATATACACATATATACACGTGTGTATTTCAGTTAAGTGAATATAATCAAATGTCTTTTATAAACCTAAATCATATTTAATAAAATATACACATACAATAATATATATAGGTTAGATGCTAACAGTAAAATATTGTTACCTAAAATAGTGAAATGGTATGCTAGAATAAAATACTAATTTTTCTGGGAAATCAATAGATATATTACTATATAGAATTTGACACAAATATTTATCACACATTTAAATCTACAAAATAAATATAGCTGTTTATCACTCTAATAAATATACAATAATTGTCACATCATTATCATCAATATTATCTTTAGGTTATATTATAAAGTATATTATGAAACAAATATATGATTATAAAAACTGAGTTATGACTGCATACGACTACTATTATAGATTTATAACTCTTAAATAGCTCTTCAAAATTTAAAGTAATTGATTTCAATAACAATATTAAGGACAAGAAATAAATAGCAAAGTAGAAACTTTTGTTAAGATGATAGATAACCAATAGAGTCATACATTACATATACACACTAGTATAGGTTGTATATATATATATTATTTTAGATAGTATTATCTCTACAATATATAAAAACTATCAAATTTAAGATTAAACTTAATGGTTATGTAAATAAGTAAATAAATGTCCACCCATATCAAAGATTTTACGAAGCAAAGATATAACACTCCCAATACATGCAACGTAATTTAGTATACCCGATGCCGCTGCTAGCAGTAGTATTGAATCACTGAAATATATTTAGGTTTGGCTCTGTTTTCATACAACAATGTTTTCATTGTTATATTAAATTACATGCAATATAAATTAACTTTTACTCATCAAATATATACTTATATTAGTGTTGTCAAATTTTCTAAAAAGTAAGTCTCAGTATCGTATCAGTATCATTCAACAGCTGTATCAGTATCGTTCGAAACTGTATCAGTATCGTATCAGTATCATTCGACAGCTGTATCAGTATCATATCAGTATCGTTTGACAGCTGTATCAGTATCAGTATCAGTATCAGTATCGTTTGACAGAAGTATCAGTATCGTATCAGTATCATTTGACAGAAGTCTCAGTATTGTTTAACAGAAGTATCACTATCAGTATCGTTTGATAATTTTATCCGCATTGCTTGACAGCAGCATAAGTATCGTATAGTGATGTAAACTGGTTCGGGTCTTGGAGATATTTGTGAGTATCAAATAGTTGAAAAAAATATCAGGTTTTAATATCTATAATTTTAGTACTGGATTTTAGTGATTTATGATCTTTCATATTTATAAAATGCTATTTTTTTAAATAATAATTTCAAAATTAATTATTAGCAATAATGATCCTCAAATGGTATATTTATTATATATGATCAAATATTATTAAAACTTCTGTGCAATGAAAATGTTTTAAAATGATGCAATGTGGATTAAAAGTGTCGCGGATACATACGAATGGCGGGGTAGTTTGATTGACATTGGCGCCTATTCACACAAAGGGACGCTAATCTGAGTAATAGTGTCGCGGATACATACACAGAACCGCTATGTTGGTTGAAAATGGCGCGAATAAATATAATCCCAAAGGTAAACATTGGAATGTATTTTATAGATATCCAATAATAAAAATCCGAAATAATACGAATCTAATATTTAAAGTCCGAAATAGTCCGAGTTAAATATTAAATTCCGGTCCGAGTCCGATATATCATAAATTATACTGTATCAGTCCGGTATCAATGACCTAAAGTCCGAAATCCGGGTCCGGGTCCAAATGACAACGCTAACTTATATCATTTAAAACATACATATCATATTTATTTATTATATATTAGTAATCAACACTTAGTTTTCATCATAAATACTAATTTAAGCATATTATTTAAAGGGGTATGTGGGTTGTGGGAATATTTGAAATATTTTAAAAAATGTAAAAAATATTAATATACATATCATATTTATTTATTATATATTAGTAATCAACACTTAGTTTTCATCATAAATACTAATTTAAGCATATTATTTAAAGGGGTATGTGGGTTGTGGGAATATTTGAAATATTTTAAAAAATGTAAAAAATATTATTTGAAAAATATCAAATATAGGTTGTTATATATAACATATCAAAAAATTATAGTTCAAAACCATATATAAAACATTCAAATCGAATATTTAAAACTCAACCTATTTTTTAAAATATAAATAGATGAGAAAAAACCATAACAAATTCCAGAAAAGTATGTTAATATAAAGTTATTTTACCGAGTTGTAATTATATCTTATTTTTAATTTGAATATCTATTATTATTATGAGTATATTTCAAAGTGAATAAATAGTAGCATTTGATTGTTTGAGTAATTTGTTATTCTAGAATAATATATCATTATAGCATGTCATTATGTAAATATCATAAAATATAAATTATAATGTTAGTACTATTTTTAAACTTGATTTTCTCAGAATAATTATTTTTGTTAAATTATATTCCTAATAAATTCTATAACTCCGAAAATAATGCTCATAACTAGATGAAATTTTCAGTAGTTATAACATATTATGTTTTATTATAAAACTATAGGCTTATTGATTTATTTTTATTATATCATATATAAAAATAATTTTAAATACAAATAAAATGAAATAAATTGTTACCATTATTTGAAGACATATATTTCCAAAAATACATAATATTTTCATATGATGCTATAGTTTCTTATAAACATAATTCCACACTACAAAAAGCCGTTTTCAGAATTAAAATAACTTAATTATTTGTAGACTAATAGAATTTTAAAAATAAATAAAAATCCCTATCTTCATACATTGAATTCTCACTAGCAGTGTACCCCCTTAACATTTTAAAAGGGTATAGTTTGATACAAATTTACATTATAAACAACACATAGTTCCTAAAAGTAACCAGATATAGGTGGTACTGGGGTATTTTGTATACAAATTCGAATTACACAATTTCGAATAAGTGTTATATCTTTCCTTAGAAAAATCTTTGCACATATTATATTTCACAGTGTAGTAGTTACTATTTTATTTTATACATTTGAAATACATATAAATAAAAATATATAATATTATAGTATTATGAATTATATATTATTATATATTATAATATTTAGTACTATTTATTAAAATAATTAATTATATACTAATTATCGTGATTTATACTTTAACATACTTTATATTTAATATATTAAATAATTTGTTCACTACCTAATATTATTAATTATAATATAAAAATGTATGATTATTTAATTATGCGTTATATAGTTTTAATATATAATATTATAATCTATATATTGTATACTATAGTCTACAGTGAATAAACAATATGTTCTAAAACTACAAATTATGACCCATCATATGGGATCAATACTTTTTTTCTAGGGGTCATTGATTGTATCATCTAATAGTAGAGTGAATAATTGTGGTTTTCTTATATGAATTTAGTATATATCATAATTACCTTCAGTATATTAATACAAATGAATTACTCTTTTAAATAATTATTGAAGGAATTTGTCCTCTTCTGAAGTCCAGTGATAGAAACTAAAAATGCTATATTATCAATGAATATATAACTTAACAGAAAAGGTATATAATATAATACTTTAGGCACTATTTGCATGATATTTATTATTATTAAAAGTGAAATTTGGATATATCAATGATACCACTAAGGAAGAGGTCATATAACAATAATACACTATTATCTACATTAGAGATGATGAACTGTTGTTGGTCAAGTATCTATTCTGGTATTATAAACACGGTACAACAATAATGTCTAGTTAATAACACCAGCTAATTCATATTAAGTTATTATTTATATCTTATTGTCTTTTCTATGTGATTATGACTGCCAAACTCTTATGATTATCAAATCTAATAATGTTAATAAATACATAAATAAATAAGATGCTGAAGCAGATATTAGATTTGCTTTGAGATATACATAGACGTGAATTGATTTTCTCGTGTCAAAAAGCAAATACATTATTCTAATTACAACATAAATAAACGGTAATATATAATGATATAATTGTGCTGTATTGATTAACCATATTCTGAGTTATTGCACACGCGATTTACTTACACATACTGATCCAGTTTAACTACTGCAGATATGTAAACTATATATTTAGGCAGCATTGTAGGCTGGGGTGACTACCAGTGTTGTGAATAAGGGGTTTTCAATTTAATATTAAATTAGGGTATGGTGTGGTGGCATAATGATAATGAAACTGCATTCCTAAGATAAGGGACAACATAATATTTAGCCCAAGCTTACATTTTTCTGGAGTGAGGAATTATTTATGTATTATATTTATAAGAATGTGTTAGTGGTGAGTATTTCTTGTTTTTAATGAGAAGACATACCCTATAGACAGGATGCTTGACATGCCTAATAGATGATATTCTTTTGGTTTAATATTTTATACATCGATGAATAATTTATAAATGAAAGTATTTCATGTAGGGTGATATATAGGTATAGAAATAGCAATGTATTATGTATGTTTATCTGACAATAGCATTATATATGTTTTATAGTTTCGTGATATATTTATGTATATCATTAAATAGCACATTGGTTCAATAATCAATACGAGGAGGCGATAATGATGCCTATTGATTGTGATATTTACTTTTTATATCATATATCCACAAAGATAGTGATATTATATACAGAGATAGTGGTCTTTTCGATCATATTGATTTGTGTGCTAAATTAAAATGTCACAACTAAATCCATGATCATGTAAAGAAGAACTTTATGAATTTGAATATCTGATAAAATTACCATAATATATAATAGAGTATGAAAGTATAGTGGTTGATGAAGATATATAGCTTTAGTGTTGGAAAGGGAGAACTAGTTATTAGGGAACAATGTTTGTATAGTTCATAGATTATAGTTATAAGTACATTTTATGTAAAGTGGAATATTTAATGTTTAAAAAGATAATTCAGATTGAATAAAAGAGGAATTAATACCCTAACTCTTAAAGAACTATGTTAAAATCGACAGAGGGGTTATTAAGGGATACCTTTAGAATTGTCATTACAAAAATTGTTCATTAATAAAATAAAATGTTGTATTATGTATAGAAAAATATTTATCAATTAATGTAAAAAAAAGTATATCGCAATATGATCTATAATTTAATAAAAATGATGTTTTATAACACTTATTTAATTAACAATTATTCAAAATAATTATAAAATATTATAATAAATATAGGTATATATAACTTATATGTTATATATATATATATATATATATATATAATATTATAGTATTTACTAATTGTATATAACAAAGTTATATATACATGTATCTATTTATATAACATTTCTATGTATACTAAATGTATTGAAAAGATGTATGCTCTCTATCTCTGTAATAGTAAATTTGTATAATCCGAAATATATACAATAGTGGTATATTTCATCAAATTAAAGTTAATAGTTAATAATTTGTCAAATAAAAATTCATTCATATTTTAAATGTAATGATTCACTATTTTATCTGTGTACATTCTATATAATATAATATTATATACAGTTCTTGTATCGATTTATATATAAAGTTCAAATATTGACACCTAGAACATGATTAAATACAATTAAATTAATCAAGCGTAAAATAAAAATGTCCTAAAATATGTTTTAGCAGACATACTGTCATTGTTATTATGATATATGGTATGTTTAAATAACATGATATATTTTATTTTATTTTTTATAATTAATTTGGGTTAGGTTAATACCAAATATTTCAATAAATTTAATCCTGCTTTTCTAAGTATTTTGATTTTTACTAATCCTTCTCTACACAAAATTCATAACCATATTATTATAAGTGATTGCATGAGTTTTTATTTTATATATTTATATTCTTATTAATATTTAACTGAATATTTCCTTCATAATTTACCACATAAATATAATATAAGAGATATTTTTTCATATGATAATAAAATATACAATTATCATAAAGTTAGTGTTATATAAATGTGTACTTTTTCCTATATTCTATATGGAGGTGTACTCCCCTTTAATTATTTCTATAAATTAGTATATTTTATAAATCTGATAGAGTTGGGGGCTATATTATCTGTAGGACTACACAATTAAAATGGTCTAGTAATGTAAATGTAGGAAACCATATATAAATAATAGTTTGTAGTTACTAATTAGTAATATTAATATTATATTTATAATATATATATATATATATATATATATATATATTTTCATTGAGTGCATTGGAGCATTATATATCTTGACCACAATGCACAAACTTGTACAATACATATCATATATAATATATATATAGATACAAATATTCCTAATATCATATTAAATATGCCTCTCAACCATAGTTATTATAATCATTATTATAATAATAGCTACTATAGTAACTATATATATTATATATAATACTATATATAATACTATATATAATATATTATAGTAACTATAATTATAGTATAAAATATTAAATGCCACACGTATGCAACATTACGGAATGTATATTATGAATGCGCTTTTGACTTATTTACTATATATATATAAATATTATTAATATATAGGCTATCACATGTGTCTACCAATACGTTAATAATAATTATTATTATTATTATAATAATATCACTGACTCATTTATTCAATGAAGTAAGTGAATGATTCATATCCATGAGAATACTATATTTCAAATGGTATTAACATATCAATTTATCAAAGTATTTAATAATATAATAGATGTTTACAGTATTAAATATATCAAATATCGAATTAAAGAAAATAAATTTAAACTATAATTTGATAAATTTTTAATTTCATGTTTTGTAAAAAAGTTAATGTTTCCTAGTAACTATAACATAACACATCTAGAGTAAACATATCGATTAAAATTATAATTATTATGTTTATTATTAATGAAAAATAAATGAAATAATGTGTATATAATGTAAATTAATGAGAAAAATAAAAGTATATAAATATTATACATCTGTTACCTGATATGAAACCTTATAGGATAATAAGTATACTAGTGACAGAATGTAAACAAATATGAATTTCCTGTTTTTGTAATTAGTATTTTATGTTATATTCAAATTATATCAATTTATTATCTCTTAATTATTAATATTATTTAAATATTCTGTATAATAATATATAAAATTATAATCGTAAATAATAATGTATCTTTATTAATTTACATATATAATATAAATTGTAATCTCTTTTAAGATTTTAAATATTTGAATAATTGTAATTAACATAAATTTCTATTTTTTTAAATAATTTTGTATATTTATGATATATACAAATTATATACATAAAATAATATAATTATAATAAATTATATAATACATTTATAACAAAGTATACAACTTACAATTATATAATATATTTCCTATAAGGACATCTTTATAATATATAACAAATTATAAATATATTTCAAAAAAAAATAATTATATTTCGTCACCATTATTCATAATGATCTAAATATTATATTTAATATATAATAATTATAATTAATATTTATACAAATTAATAAATATTTATTTTTAATATAATATTTTTTTAATATTTGGTAAAATGATTTTAAATATATTTTTATTTATTCTGTATGCTTATTGTATAAATGCTCAATTGGTTGTTAATGTCTTGAATAAAGGAGGTGAAATAATAAAAGAAACTATTATCGGGAACACAACACTCGATACAATACACCTTGATTTTGAGAAATATGATGGAACAAAAGTTCAACAATTCATTGATTTTAGAAATGTTTGTATATATTTATATGCTATTTACTTAATTATTAAAATTATTGTATTCGACGAATAATATTCATATAATATATACTATATATGTATCATAAATGATAATATATCATTACATATTATATACAGGTGTACAATGTATAATGTATATTAAATATCTCTATTATAATACGCACAGGATATACAGATATTTCGAGTTATTATTCCCCCCGATCAAGATTCCATAAATTCAGAACAAATAACCAATGTATTGTGCTTTATAACACCTCTCCTAAAGGATTCATTTATATCTCCGGATGCGATGTCAAAATTGCGACAGGTTAGTTTTATCTAGTCGATCAATAATAAAATCTCATATTGTCAATTTAAGAATAATAATTTATATAACCAGATACTATTTATTTTTATTTATAAATTATTATATTACTATTATAATTATATTATCGCAGATAAATGATTATATATATATATATATATATATTCGTGTGTACTATATTTAATATTATACGATAATAAGCTATCGTTAATAAGAAGCGATGTAGACGTACTCGCATTACCACGACTCGCGTTTCCATGCCCCCAGAAAAACCCGAGCGCCACGAGAACCCCGGAACTCGTCCAGCCGATCAAACACCACGACTTCGACTCTCGGATAGCCGACGTGGACAGCGACGCAGCCTCCACTATATCCGAACACCTGCCGCTGATCTGCAGTCGGACGCTGTTCGACGCCAGCGATCGCGTTAGAGTCGTCTCCTACGCGAAGCGAGACGACATCAGAGAACTCGCCAATAGTTAGTCGTATATGCGGAAATCGGGTCGTTAAGGGTAGGCGCTGGAGTTCATCTACACCATACTATTTATAGCTCCACCGAAAAAGTTTTGGACAAAAAATTAATAAAGATAATTACATAATTTTTTTTTTATTCAATAGGCGTTTCACACCATCTCAAATGCAATTATTAATTCTATTAATTAGGTGTAAAACCACTTTTACGGAGATTTAAATAATATAGTTTAAACTTTAACCTCTAATAATTAGAGTTAATGATTGCGTTCGAGTTAGTGTGAAACCCCTTTTATACGTAAATTATAACTTATTGTAGATCATTTGTGCGCATCCCCTCGGTCCATGTTGTATAGTTTGTAATTCTAAACTTAAAGAAATATCACTCTGTATATTTTATTACAATATAAATAATAAATAAATCCACTTCGAATCTAAACCAATATAATGGATTACTATTATTGTTGGTGATTTTATTGCTATCTTAATTGCTAGCAATGTCTTATTTCTTATTAAATTAGTATATATATATATATATATATATATATATATATATATATTCGTAAAATAATTTGATATATTTAGATGAGATATTTTTGAATACAATTTGTATAATAATCATGACTGAAGTTTAGTATATTATTTTTCATGTGAATATGTTATTAAATATATATATATCACATATATATTGTCAAATATATCTATCGAAGACAAATAAAAATTCAATTATATTATAATATAGAATCAAATACAAATATTTATGTAATTTTGTATTCAAATACATATACAAATATAAAATAAAATAAGAACATAACAAATATGAATTTAGGTATAGGTAATATAGGTAACCTGGGATAAAATAGGTAGGACAAATGAAAAAGGGATTAATTGTCAAGTGATTTTGGAAGACTTTATGTCATAGTTAAATACAAATATTTATTAATTGAATTATATATACATATATACTATTAGAATTTATCACTTTATTGACTTTAATAAATATTTGTAATTTATGAAATCGGTAAATATGAATCTAATACATATAATGAGATGGGTATGATCTGTGATCACGATCGTCTACTTGTCGATCATTAAGAAATTATCGTGATTGAGTAGACAATCGCCTATCATCTGAATGCTCGGTTCACATAGTACGTTATAGAGTATACACAATTTAATATGTATGTAAGATTAATTAATTAAATTACCTAATTATACATATAGAACTTTATATAGGTTTTTATTCAGGTCTATAATATAGATATTATAGACTATATATACATTATAATATTAAATAGTGTATACTATTGATATACTATATTAAAAAATAATATATAGATCACTAAAACAAAATAATAAATTCATTAATGATTTATAATATTCTTAGATATATAGTATTAATATCTAACATATAATACTAATATTTATCGGTCTAATAGTATCAGAATATTTAATACATATCTCACTATGTATTCTATTTATATTTTCACAATTATTATCATATTCAATAGTATTTTAATTTCATCTAATGTATGTATCGAATATTGCCTCCGTTTGTATATATATATATAATTGAGGTCAAATTTAAAATACTCGTTTCGGCAGTTGACTCAGTAGTATAATACAATTATAAATTAATATGAATAAGGAAAATAAAGTATATATTATCAGATATATATAAATTAGTTGTTATTATAATTTAAATTATATATCGATATATTTTAAATATTTTAAATTAGACCCCAGTAATCGTGACAATCAAAACTAACAGTGGCCATATTCGATATTCTCAAATGGATACATATATTATTAATACTTATAGTATATATATATATATATATATATATATATATATATATATATATACATATATATATATATATATATATATATTGTATAATCTATGTATATACACAATAGATTGTAATGATCATGATCATCTAATGGTCGATAATTAACAAGTGATCTTGATCTGTGATAAATGATCGTAATCAATGATCGGCGCTCGTCATAAGACCATTGTTGCCCATCATTATTTATATATAAATATTGTATTATATATGAGATGAATAGTGAAGAATTGACTCGATAAGTAAATCTTTAATTTGTTTTACTAAATCCAATATTTAAAAAATTAACAAGTATCTTAATAAAAGTTAAATTATAAAATTGTGCGTATAAAAATTCGGATACATATGAATTACTCATCGTTCAACCTATATAAACAATTTCATAAAATCCTTATCTCACCAAAAATCTATAAATGTTTCCGAAGATATAAGAATATCATATACTATATTTTATTATACCAATTAATAATTATACCTAATTAATAATTTAACGAATCTTATTAATATAATAATTGGTAGTAATACACATTTTACAATAGGTAACGTGGGTAAGAATCTTCAACTCATGGAAGCTGCATTAAAACAACCCACACTCGATGGTAAAGATCCCCCTCAATTGTGTAATCGTATCACTGACAATAAGGTTCATAGATTAATGAATTTATTCATATCCATTTATTATTTATTTGTTTATACTAGTGTTGTAAACAGGTCAAGAGTTTTAAGTTTCGTTACCGACCAAATCCCGATTTGAAATATAAAAATATCGAATAGTTAAAATGATTCGAAAATAATTTGTACAATATAATATTGAATGATAATATATACGAAAATCTAAATAATTATTACATTTTTATTTTATGATAAATTATATAACAATAAACAAAAGTTTAATATATATAATCTCAAGAAGTATAATATTGAAAATTTGGTTCTCCGTAATTAAAATTATTAAAAATTTAGTTCTCAAGAATTTAGAATATTGAAAATTTGTATCTCCAGAAGTTAAAATATTGAAAATTTGGTTATTGAGAAAATTAGAATATTGAAAATTTAATTTTCGACAAGTTGAAATATAATATTTGGTTCGGGAGAAGTTGAAATATTTAAAATTATGAATCCATAATATCACATATATAATTATATATTTATTATAGAAATATAATAGTACATTAAATTATATTGATCATAACACTAATCAATAGAATAGTATATCTATAATTCAAATTCATATTATTATAATGATTATTTTAAATATTATAACTCATATATATATACTAATGATATATATGTAATAAAATTAATACTTTATTTAAAATATATTAATATTTATTTACATGTTTTCATTAATTTATCAAAATAATTTATCAACAATATTTAGTAAATTGAGGTCATAACATTATTCATTATAATTTATCTCATTGATATCAAAATATTTTGTCAAATTAATTGATAACCAAATATATTGCTCTATTTTATTTTATATTGAATAACTTTACTTTTACTATCATTTTTTTTAATAACCGTTTTTAATATCTTTGATTATGATAATAAGATATTAGTATTTTAACTCAGAAAAAACCAGAATAACCAACAAAAAAAACCTATGCCCCGAAATTTTAGAATCCTTACCCGAAACTATCCGGGAAGTCAATTAGCCGACACTACCCGACATCACTCAAGACCATTTACAACACTAGTTTATACATTATTTTAATATTTAATTAAATAATGGTTCTTGAAAAATTTTAAAATGTATTGCCCGTAATATTATTTTATAAAATTGATATATATTATTCAATCAATATTTGTCAAATCATTTAAAAATAATATTTATATTTTTCTAATAAATATTGAATCTCGTATAGTTAATAAGATATTTGAATAAGTATAATGTGAGTAATAATTTATTGAATCATTTAATGAATACTAATTTGATAAATGATATCATGATTAGTCATACATTATGACTTATAACACTTTCATTTCCACTACGTGATGTTATACATCTTAAACATATCCTAATAGTATTTAATTATTATTTATTTAACAATTTTATAGTGATACAATTGTTATACTACTACTACTACTACTACTACTACTACTACTACTACTACTACTACTACTACTACCTACTACTACTACTACTACTACTACTACTACTACTACTACTACTACTACTACTACTACTACTACTACTACTACTACTAATACTACTACTACTACTACTACTACTACAACTACTACTACTACTACTACTACTACTACTACTACTACTACTACTACTACTACTACTACTACTACTACTACTACTACTACTACTACTACTACTACTACTACTACTACTACTACTACTACTACTACTACTACTACTACTACTACTACTACTACTACTACTACTACTACTACTACTACTACTACTACTACTACTACTACTACTACTACTACTACTACTACTACTACTACTACTACTACTACTACTACTACTACTACTACTACTACTACTACTACTACTACTACTACTACTACTACTACTACTACTACTACTACTACTACTACTACTACTACTACTACTACTACTACTACTACTACTACTACTACTACTACTACTACTACTACTACTACTACTACTACTACTACTACTACTACTACTACTACTACTACTACTACTACTACTACTACTACTACTACTACTACTACTACTACTACTACTACTACTACTACTACTACTACTACTACTACTACTACTACTACTACTACTACTACTACTAATACTACTACTACTACTACTACTACTACTACTACTACTACTACTACTACTACTACTACTACTACTACTACTACTACTACTACTACTACTACTACTATACTACTACTACTACTACTACTACTACTACTACTACTACTACTACTACTACTACTACTACTACTACTACTACTACTACTACTACTACTACTACTACTACTACTACTACTACTACTACTACTACTACTACTACTACTACTACTACTACTACTACTACTACTACTACTACTACTACTAATACTACTACTACTACTACTACTACTACTACTACTACTACTACTACTACTACTACTACTACTACTACTACTACTACTACTACTACTACTACTACTACTACTACTACTACTACTACTACTACTACTACTACTACTACTACTACTACTACTACTACCATTACAGAGCTGCGTGTGTGTATACAGACTGTTGGTAGCTTGGTACCCTTGCGAACTGAAGTACTGCAGAGGTAAAGACACTCTAGGCAAGGTTTCCCATCCTCTCACTACTATTACTAGTCATACCAAGTTATGCCTATTCATTAAGAACTTTTATAACTGGTATTTCTCTAATTTTAATCGTTATTTCTTTAAACACTTTAAAAACTAATTTCAAAAATACGTTGCTCTACATAGCTATGTATGAAAAAATGTGACCTAATGACCTATATACCAAGTAATATATAACATCAGATTCAAATTACATTTTGTAATATATTACAAAAATATTAAAATTATAATTTGCATTTTTATTAATATATTAAAAATAATTATATATTCCTGTTTCTGCAACAATAAAATATCGTAAACTATGATTCGTATATAGCTATAGTATTGAAAATAAGTGTAACGATATAAAGTATATTACATTTATCATATATAATTTATTATATGTATATATTCATTTATATAACACACTATAATATTATACTATATTTATTTATTTATGAGGCATCATATTAATTAATTAACAACTATATAATATTTTACCCATCCATATTTTAAAGCTAATATATTACTCTATATTTCATTGCCATCTTATTTATTGTACTCATATATGGGGTAATAATTATGATTCGACATAAAAACATATAAGTATAGCTCAAAATAAAATAAGTATAGCTCAAAATAAAGCTATAAGAATATTATATCATCAAAAAATAGAACTAATGTGGATAATATTTACAAAGAGTAACACATTTTAACTTTTAAAGAATTGATATTCTATAATGCCTGTAGAATTATGATTAGGATTAAAAATTATCAAATTTAACTAATAATTATAAATTTATTTAAATTACAAGACTCAACTGATAATAAAAACGCTATAAAAACAAATTCAAAATAACTTGTTAATACCAACGCAAAAAAAATGTAGTATAACCTATTATAGACCCATTTTCTGGAATAATCTACGAATACATATAAAATAATATAATCGTCAAGCCACACTTAACCAATTTTTTTCACAAATTAAATATTTAATATCATGCAATCTCTGTTAAAAATTCATCTCTTTTATAATATTTTTGTTTGTATTTTATGTACATAAGTATTATTATTATGCGCACTACTATTATTTCTATTATTATTATTATTATTATTATTATTAATGTGTATATTCGATATAAATATTCTTGTATTACACCATTATTATTATTATATTTTCTTATTTCATAATTATTATTATATTATAAATATTTGATATTTTTGTTATAAGCATATTCTTAATATAAGCTATGTATATCTTCTGAATATACTTAATATATATTAATTCAATATTCAGTAAATAAATATTCATTGATATTCATTCAATTAATAATATTATTTAATTATTTAATTTAATTATAGACATATGCGACGTATATTTTTACTATTTTAACCATTTCAACTATTTTCATAGCCCGTGAATTTTAGATGTGGAATAAAGACCTGCAGCATATCTCACAGATTTAATTATATAGGGGAGAAGAGCGACTGTATTACTGATGATATTTGATTAATACTTGTTATTAATTTTTAATTTTTATATTGTTTTATTATTTCACAATGATTATACATTTTTACATCTTTTTACAATGATTGTTCATTTTTACATCGTTTTACATTATTATTATTTCCGCAAAAGTATTTATCAATCATAATTTCAATTTTATATTGAAATAGATTATTTATAAGTATAGCTATTTATATATATATATATATATATATATATATTGTAATTAAATAATAATTAATTTACTTATTAATTTATATTATTTATTATTATATTGAATTGTTAAAATTATGTATTACAGGATATGAATTATATAAAAATATATGCCTACAGATAATTGTTGTTAATCTATTGTAGTGTATAGATATTGAGATATTAATAAATAATTATGCTATAAAATATATTAAATGATGAGTTATATAATTTTTCTTATTCAAAATGTGGTATTTTTATTTATTACATGTTTCTAATATGTAACTATTCTCAATTATATTAATATTCTATAAATAACGTTCTTATAATTACTGATCATATTTATATATATATTTATATAATAATTAGTTAGTAGTAATACATTATATTTATATAATAATGTAGTAATATATTAGATAGTAATCATATCTATACAATTATAGAATACATTATCCAACACATTAATTTATTAAGAATATTTCCAATAATTTGATAACCATATTTATATTTATTAGTAATCCTCATTGCAAATAGTGTCCCTTTTATATATTATAATTACTATATTTGTTAGTTCTCTATTCTAATATCTATCAAATTAAAATATAAATATATTAAATAATAAATGCATATTTAATTAATTTATAATGTATAAATAAAGGGTAGAAATTTAACAATTAAAACTATTAACTATCAAACATGGGTAATATTTAAATTAACGATAAAACCATTATGTATGATTTTTTATTTATAATATAAACATATATTGGAAAAATTAAAATATGATTGAGATTATATAGGTAGATCAAGTCCAATAATGGAATATATATGAATATTTTTATATAATATAGAAATAAATCTTAAAGAATAACATATTATAAATAAATATATACTATTACAAGATAATTAATATTATTCAGTGAGTAGTAATGATACCTTAAATGATACCTAAATACCTTTAATTAAACCTATCACTATCTTCTCTGATAACATATATTTTTCTTGTTTAATTAGTAAAACCAAGGACGTATATCAAATGTTAATATTTAACAATATCAGATTTTAATCACAAAAAAGTTATTACTATTATTTTTAAATCATTATATATCATTTGTAGTTTTATAACCTTTGTCGTTCTACATATGTAGAATATCTCTTCATAATTCATATTACTTTGTAAGTTAGAAAATAGCATACTTGGTAGAAGACAAAAATCGCCATACTCTGACTTTACAGATGATGACTTACCTAATTTATTTTATTCCTTTTTCAATGACAAAATCACTAACATTATTACATCATTATCCAAACCTATATCTATATCTCTCTTATCCTATACTACTAATACACTCACTTCCTTTATTGTACCTTCTATGATCAACTAGTTTGTCTATTTAAAAATTCTCGCAGCTATTCTTCTCTTGATCCAATACCATTGAAATTACTAAATGATATAGCTCCTCATATAATATCAAATATAGCTCATATGAATCCATGAATCACTTACTTCTGGTACTGTCCCCCTCATGTTAAAACATTCTCTTATCACTCCTATCATTACAAAACATTATCTCCATCCCCTCATCCTTTAATAACTAGATATATTTCCAATCTCACGATACTTTCTAAAACCTTAGCAAGAGTCGTTTCAAAACAACTCTCTTCTTTCCTGAATACTAATAATATAATTTGCACTTTCCAAAGTGATTATGTACCAAACAAATCTTCTGAAACAGCAAAAACCAGGGTAACAGCAAATATCTTACGTGACCTTAATAATATATATGGAACAATTCTTGTTCAACGTGATATAAAATCATCATTTGTTACAAATGACCATCTTCTCATATCACGATTGGCTAATATTGGTATCGCCGGTAAGGCACTTAAATGGTTTACGTCATAAATTTCTTCTATTCTTATCAATGGGCACATATCATCTCCTAGAAATATCCTTTACAGAGTCCCCAAAAGCTCTCTATTAGGTCCGATTCTTTTTAATATTTATCTACTTCCTATTTTTAATATAATTTCTAAAGTTCACTCAATAGCAGATGATATTCAACTTAACGTAAAGTGCACTTCTGATATACATTTTTCTCCAAATATTATATCTAACTGTATTAAATCTATATAATTGGCTTTCAAATAACTCTCTATCATGATACTGTATGTGCACTGAATCCTAATAAAACAGAAACCATATTTCTTCACCTCTCTTAAGGGAATTCTCCCAAACGCCCATTAACAGTCCCTACCTTTTATCATGTTTAACAATCATAATATCTTATATTCTGATAATTTTAAATATCTTGGTATTTATTTCTACAGTTCTCTAACTTTTCATCGCCACATCTCAAATCTTCTTCGCTAAAAATAATGTAATACCTATATTGTACTCCCTGATTGTACTATATAATAATAAAAAAGTATAAAATATATTTTATACATATATGTATACATAATATGTATTACATATAGATATACATATACCTATAGGATAGAGTATTATAATACTATATAGTATATGTCAAAATATTGGCAACATTCGGAAAATTGTTGACACTTCTATTATCTATGTTAGGTTCATATGATAATATTTAGTCATTTATAATATTATTATATTATATTAATATTATTATATTATATTAATATTATATACAGTGTATATAATAATATACCTAATATAATAATGCTACCCTAACGTACAGTGTACGACGTACACTGTACGTTAGGGTAGCACGTTTTGGTAATTTGTTTTAGTTCCCTTCATATAAAAGTGCCATCTCGCTCGGAATAACTCCTTGTAATCATTCCATATTTTATAAAAAAAAAAAGAATTGAAAACCGACAAAAATTCAGAAAACGAAACCATATTCAAAAATGGATAAGAATTTACATTGAAAATTTACGATAAAATTTAAATTTCAGATATATGAAAGACAAAATTGTTTACAAGTAAAAATGACCTTTTATCATATGTAATATATAAAAACCTCCTTAACAAATATTATCAACTTTTTTTTTTAAATAATTAAATCGATCCACGGAAATTTTAATTTAATTTTATAATTTTTTCTAAATCGAAAAAAAAAATTAAATTATCAATGGAATAATAAAAAAAAAATTAAATTATATATGTCTATCATCATTATACGAATATAAAATTATAAATATTGATATAATAAAAATAACATATATTTATTCAAAAAGTGACTTTTATTGAGAGTTTTAACAAAAAAAGATTTTGGGGTAAACTAGTCGTACACATTTTTTTGTTAGAAAAATAAATTTTTTTTTATTTATTATATCTCGTAGATATCAATTATATGCTCACAACAAATTTTGATCCTTAATTAAAATAATTTATCAAAAAAATAGTCGAATAAATTACATTAATTAAAAAATAAAAAAAATTTAAATGAATTTGAAATAATTCTTTACTTCATTAATATTATAATATATTTATACACGTTTTTGCCAAATATTTTATTTTTATGACAACGCATACTTAAATAAATATATAAAATACATAAGAAAAAATTTCTATTTATAGAAATTTACATTGCAAAATAAATGCAAATATTTCTTCATTAAAGTGCTTTCGTTTTACCAATATTAAATATGTTTTTATGAAACTTCATAAATATGTTTATTATGACATGTAGGTACCTATGACCTACTGTGAGCGATATAGCAAAACTTTCAAAAACGGTCTACCCTACTGTACGACGTACAGTAGGTGTTCACTAAAGTGTATACGAGTGTATACACTTTAAGTCGTACACTATACCCTATACCTATAGGGGACTGAACGGGGTAGTGGCCGAGAACGGAGTGGGATACCTATTGGTCGTTTTAATTAACGCTTAAATGGTGCTAAATAGGATAAAAAGTTCTATATATAGAATATTTATATCTATATATATATATATATATATATATATATATATATATATATATATATATATATATATATATATTTATATATATATATATATATATATATATACAATATTTAGATAATCAAAATGTCTATAATTTAAAGTAAATTTTTTTTTTAAATAATTAATTAATTACTCTAATTTATTACATAATAATTTTTTGTCAAATTTGAACAAAAACATGATTATATATATTTATACTTATTTATGTGTGAGTGTGTGTGTATATAACTAAATCGTTGAATCAAATAAGGTTCGTATGCATCATAACTATAATTATTTAATATTATATAATTTAAAATATATTAATCGAATACATTACGAGACACCTAGTGGAAAGTCTCCGATTACCGACCCCCTCCTAATACCGACCCCCTCTTTTATCTCAGTAAGTATAAGATATCTAAAAAAATTATATATATACATGAACTGTTCGTAATTTAATGATAAATATGAATAAGTATTTTGTTTTAAAAAAATATTCAATCTTACAATTGTTATTTGATAAAATGTAATATTATCTTTTTACTTTTTAAATATTTTAATAATAACTTTTTTTAAATCATTGTAAATTCTTTATTAATTAAAAGAACACTTAATATTGAGCATAATATTGTAGATCAATAAAATGTGTATAACTATTATAAAAATAATTTAATTTGAATAACTATTAACCAATATATCTTAATTATAGCAACCCATATGATTTTCCTATTACCGACCCCCTAAATTACCCTAATACCGACCCCATGTGATTTATAATATCCAATCAAAATAGATCCGTATTTTACTTTAAAATATGTCGTAAGTTGTTTGTGTATCATTGATATATATTTATTATTCATTATTCCAGTTGTATACATACTGATTAATAAATAAATATTAAATAATAGTATACACTATTTTAATATAATTACTATATTATTATATATAAAGTTTAAAGGATTCATGATTCCAGTTGTATACATACTGATTAATAAATAAATATTAAATAATAATATACACTTTTTTAATATAATTACTATAAAGTTTAAATTTAAATTTAATATTACTATTAAAACATAAATTCAATACAAAATAAATTGCGTGAATGTTATAATTAATTATATTTATATAATAGGCTACCTATATTATTTTTATTGGATATTATAATACTACAATTATTTATACCACGATTATTTTAGGGGGTCGGTAATAGGATATATCCCTATAGGGAGGTCGGTATTAGGCACATGTATCCGATTACCGACCCCCTTGTTTATTCTTGTAAATATAATTACATCAACAATTTAAAATAGCAATATTATTCATTGTCATAATATTATCTTAATTACAAAATTTCAAATAAATATATTTAATATTGAATAAGTTATTACAACTAATCATTTAGGGGTCGGTAATCGGAGACTTTCCCATATTGTATATTCTGATACAATCGGCCATTACCCGGACGCGAGTATAGGGTTTCATGTCAATTCGAATAATTCAAATTTAAAAAAAAGTCACATGACATAGCATGTTCTATATGACCTTATTTTTAAAATAACCAAAATATATTTCAAATAGTTCAATCCAATGGATTTCAATAAATCTATTTTATTTATTAAATAATATTAATTAGATTATTTCACAAATGTCAGTAATTAACATCATTAAACCACTTATAATTGTTACAAAAATAGTTAATAATATTTAGTAATATATAAAAGTAAAATATAAAAATAGTTAATAATATTTAGTAATATATAAAAGTGAAATCACAGTATTCTAAACCTAGGGGAGGGAAGGGGGTAGTGTCCGATAATTAATATGCCTCAGAAGATTTCTAATATATCGATAAATACTGAATTTTAGGCTCTTATTTTTTTGAATTAATTATAAATCATATAGTTCTAGAATACTGTTATTTCACTTTTATATATAAAGTGTTTATCCTAATAATATAAACGTTTGATTAGGCATTAAAAAAAGCACTAAAATAAGGCAAGGCTCTAGTAGTGGCCGCTAGTACCAGAAAATGCGATAATCTCGTAATGTATTCGATTTCTATTTTTTTAATTATGTAATATTAAATAATTATATTTATGATGTATACGTACCTTATTTGATTCAATGATTTAATTATATATACACATACTCTTACATATAAATAAGCATAAATATATATAATCATTTTTTTTGTCAAAATTTGACAAAAAATGATTATATAATAAATTAGAGTAATTAATAATTATTTTAAAAAAATGTTACCATATATATAGATATTTTTATTATCTAAATATTGTATATAGAATTTGTTATCCTATCAAACATCATTTAAGCGTTAATTAAAACTGCCACTACTACGTCATCGGCCACTACCCCCTTCCCTCCCCTAGGTATATTCCCCTAGGTATACTCCCCTATATGATTTATAGAAATTAAAAAAAAATAAGATCTTAAAAATCAGTATTTATTGATATATTAGAAGCATAGAGCTAGAGATAATCTCTCTAGCTCTATGATTAGAAGTATGCTGAGGCCATAGATTTATAGTTTACATAGTTTACATGTAAACTATAAATCTATGGCTGAGGCATATAAATTATCGGCCACTACTCTGTTATCTCCCCTACGTGTATTACTTATTAAGTTTAATTAAATGTTGTTAACATATAATCTACATTTTTTTATTATAGTTAGAAAATATATAAATATATATTTATATATTAACAATTAATTAAATTGTATAACCTTATATAATATTTGCACAGATACTAAGATTATTTTATATCAATTTATATTTTTTATAAATCTAACGTGTTTTTCAAAATATTTTAAGCAGATGAGAATTAAATAAAATAAAAATAAATTATAATTCATACATCGTATTATATATTCAGTTGTGGTGTATTGTATTTTTTATTGTAGTTTGTATCCTTCAAGTAATATTAATTGTAATTGTTTATATATGAATTCTACTTTATATGTACGAAATACGAATTAACGACATTTTAAAGGTTCATAATATATATCCTATATATGTATCCTATCGATGGTATCTAAATAAAATGAATATATGAATATTCTCTACATATTTGATTAATATACAATGGATAATATATTGTTAAAAGACTGGTTTTATAATTTAGATGATATTAATAATGAAAGAATTACAAATAATTTTGAAGTTAGTATTTATTATGATAATTTATATATTTTAACCTATGTATTGTTAGAAAATTTTAATACTATTCCTACATATATTAGTTTATTATAAAATGTATAGTAGAATATATATATATATATATATATATATATATATATATTCGGATATAGGTATTGTATTGTATTGTAGGTATATCCAATATAGATATTTCACTTGTATATTTTATTATAACACACATATGTATAATAGTGCAGAGTGTACACTATAGGGTCACATATTCATTCCCTCATTCATATATATATATATATATATATATATATATATATATATATATATATATATATATATGTAGGGGCGTCACAGGGTGATTAAACGAGGGGAGGATATCTTACACTCATTAAATATTACCATATTATTTGCTAAGAAAATAAATATAAAATATCATTTGTTATCTATTTATATATATATATTATTATTATTATTATTATTATTATTATTATTATTATTATTATTATTATTATTATTATTATTATTATTATTATTATTATTATTATTATTATTATTATTATTATTATTATTATTATTATTATTATTATTATTATTATTATTATTATTAATATTATTATTAATAGTATTTTATTTAGACACCGTTTAAATATAATATATATTAACAATAGTGTATACTCTCTACATAGAGAGAAATTATTACAATTAACAAAGTTCAGTCGATACTGAATAAATAAGTTTTTAGCTTATAAGCTATATATAGCTATAGGCCTATATAGCCTATAGGCTATAAAACTAAGCGTATTAATTATTAAACGAAGATAAAAGGGAAGCTTGATCCATTCGTTTGGGCCTGCGATACGATATATATATATATATATATATATATATATATATATATATATTAACTGCCTATTTGGCTCAGTCAGGCTCTAAGGCCTCAGACCACAGAGCTAGAGAGAAAGTTTCTCTCTAGCTCTATGCGTCAGACACACAAGCAGTAGGACACGTGTTCGAGCCTCGTCTTGACCATTAATTAATTTTATAAAATGGGACTTAAATATTATTTAGAAGTTATCTTACATAATTGTGTATAAATAAATGATCGGCTCTTGTTAACATATTTTAATAGTATACTATCAATGTATACATTGAAGGATGCCTTAACATAAGATCGGCTACCAAGGGACATTAGAGCCATATATGGTTATAAGTGAAAACTTCATCTAAGGGTGTGTTTTTGGTCAACCACAGGTGGTGCGCAGTTAGTAGAAACAAATATCAAGTGTTTTTCGTCAACCACTAGTGCAATCACTATCAATACAAGTATTTATGTATGGATATATTTTTATTTAAATAACATTAAATAACATGCATTAAACATATATATATATATATATATATATATATATATATATATATATATATATTAATATAATAATATAATAATAATATAATATATAATATATATTATATTATTATTATATTATATATATATAATATTATATATTTATATATATATATATATATATATATATATATATATATTATTATTATATATATACATATATGATGTATACATACATACATACATACATACATACATACATACATACATACATACATACATACATACATACATGTATACATACATACATACATACATACATACATACATACACGCATACATACACGCTCACATACATAACTTCAATTTAATTGTTAATAAATAAATTCGCGTATATCTAAAAATAGCAATAACGTCACAATTGTGACGTATTTTATGATTCATTTCATGAGCGGAGCTTATTATGCGTGCGACGCACGCCGTGCGTTCAAAGCATAGAGCTAGAGAAAGTTCTCTCTGGATCTATGATCCACTAGTGTGGCGCAGATGGCAAGTGCTGTGGTAAGAATAAATAGCGCAACCAGACGTGTTTTGTAACAGTTGGATTTTTACATGCAGTGAATACGAATTTCTCGTACACCTGTGGTTATTCCACCTGTGGTTGTTCCACCTGTGGTTGACCAAAAACACACCCTAAGTTCATGGATGGGATGAAAGGACTATACCAAATAAAAATAACAATAACAATATATAATATATTATATATATATAGTTATAATGTAGATTATAGATAAATTATTATAATTTAAGTAGAAAAATAATTGAGAATAGAGGGCTTAATATGATTGACTTGTATTTGATTGCACAATACAAATCAATGTTACAACATGGCCATATAACCATCGTTATAATTATATCATTAATGATACTACAAAGACTATAAATAGCAGAAATATAATATTTATAAAGAATACAATAATTTGTAGATCTTAAAAGTGGGGGGGGGTATTATATATTATATCCCCCATCCCCCCATTTATGACGCCCCAGGGTTTCGCCCCTACATATAGGTAATATTTTAAACAATATACACAATAAAGTAATTATCCTATATATAGATATATATATATATATATATATATATGTGTGTGTGTTTTTGTTGTTGTTGTTGTTGTTGTTGTTTAAGTATTTATTTTAAGCACATCATTAATAATTATAATTCTATAATGTGGATCTAACAATATATATCACATATAGATAATAGCGAATGTATACATTATATATATATAATATTATATATATATATATATAATTCGCACGATAATATCAAAGATTTTGCGAAGCAAAGATATACCACTCCCTATGCATGCAACGTAATTTAGTAATATCCCCTGCCGCTGCTAGCAGTAGTATCGAAATCACTGAAATAGATTTAGGTTCGGCTCTTTTTGCATACAACAATGTTTTCATTACTCTATTAAATTACATGCAATATAAATTAGCCTTTACTTATAAGTATTATAAGTATACTTATTTAGTATACTAAATATATACTTATAGCATTTAAAACATAAATATCATATTTGTTTGTTATATATTAGTAATGAACACTTAGTTTTCATCATATAAATATTAATTTAAAGAATATTATTTAACATTTTAAAAGTGTATAGTTAAATACGAATTTACATTATAAAAAACACATAGTTCCTAAAAGTAACCCGCTATAGGTGGCACTGCAGTGCCACCTATAGCGGGTTACTATAGCGGGTTACCCCATGGGGTATTTTGTATACAAATTCGAATTACACGATTTCGCGTAAGTGTTATATCTTTCCTTCGGAAAATCTTTGATAATATTACGAATAAACGAACATCAATGTTTGGCGATAAGACATTTTTTTAATTTCTTTTTAAAGATATTAATTGATACATTTTTATTTCTAATTTGTGGGGGTAGTTTATTCCATCTAATTGTTGATGAAGATCTGAATTTTCTCCTTTCGTATTTGATGCAATGGGTAATAGGTTGGTGTAGTATAGTGTAATTGTTATTACGTAAAAGTCTAGTGTTTGGTTTATGTTTTATTTTGTTTCGTAAATTATAGGGTAAGTTATAAGTAATAGTCTTAAGGGGTTCACGGTCTTTAGATTTCAATGTAATTAGATAGGACGTTTTTATTTTTTGAAAATTCAAAAACTCAAGAAATAATTAAGATTTTCACATAATTTAAATTGCATAACATTAAGATATATTGTGTTAATTGGTCTATAAGAATTCTAAATGATTAGAATAATAGTTTTGAAAATATCAACATTTTTAAAAAATAAAAATTATTAAAAAATAAAATATTTGTTTAAAAAATTTAATTATCAATTATTTATAAACTCTACATCTAATCACACATATTTTCTATAGCTACAATATACATATAATACTAAACATACTTTGAAAATTTGAACAAGTTTATTCAATTATTCATTGAGAAATAGAAATGTTCATAACAAAAACTTATATTCTGAGATAATTGATTTTAAAGATTGACTATATTATTTATCTGCTTTTTGACATTTATTATTATGGTAAAAGTTAGTTTAGTTTCTAATTCTTACAATTTTTATATTATATTTATATAACTTGTATAATTTGTCATGCTTTTGAAATAAATTGCAATTATATAAATTATTATTATTATATATTATAGTTGCATATGAAAGAATAAAAATATACAAAAAATAAATTTTATTATAATTATGATTGATTTTTTTTTATTAGATATTATAAAAGTAATCCACTTCATAATCCTTTGATGAAATTTGCCTTCTTTGTCTTGCCCGTCTCCCTTCCCTAGATTCTGTCACCTGTTTCTTCTTAGAGGTTTTCACTCTTGTAGAATCTTTAGCCGCCGCATCTACCCGTAAAATCTATAAAATTGAAATATTGTAAATATTTTATGATATTATATTCCAAAATAAACACATTTATCTGACGTTTTATAAATAATATATGATAATTTTATATAGTTATATAATAGTTATATATTATATATAATATAAAATTAGATTACCATAAATATAATAAAATATAATTGCTTTGTTTCAATATTATCAAATTGAAATATTGTAAATATATTATGATATTATATTCCTAAATAAACACATTTATCTGACGTTTTATAAATAATATATGATACTATTATATAGTTATATAATAGTTACATATTATATATATATAATATAAACCTTGATTGTATCTCGATTACGCCTCGAAAGTTGTCGTTTAGTCAATCGACCCATATCAAATAATAATAATAATGAAATGATGCTATCTTATTATTATAGAACAAATCCAGCGGCCAATCACTAACATTTATAAAATGAAACCAACAGATGGCGCTGAAAAACAGTGTCATAATATATGTAAACCGTAATTTTTGCGCCATTTTTTTAATTATTATTTTATTAGAAATAGGTAGTGTTATAAAATTATGTTTTTTTATGCTTTATATATGTTTTTAACATATGATATTTTGACATATCATACATTATACATGTAGTAATCTATTTTAAAAATAAAATTTTGTTTATAAATTTTTTTATTTTAAAGACCGTGAATCCCCTTAAATGTGTGTGCGTGTGTGTGTATGTATGTGTGTATGTGTGTGTATGTGTGTGTGTGTGTGTGTGTGTGTGTGTGTGTGTGTGTGTGATCACACTCGAATGTGTGGATGTGTGTATGTCATCGATATAAAGAAAGTGGATAAGCAATTGACGCACGCAATGCATGTAAAAGATATACACGTGAATGGCACTTTTATCGATAAATTAACAAAATGGTATCAGTGATTTTGATTGGATATTAGTCATATTATATATGTCAAATATTGAAACAGTAGTCTTTTCGTCGAAATAGATTAAAGTGACTTCTATCTATATCAATGGATTTAAATTATAAATATCAATAAAATCAATAAAATAGTATTATATATAATTTTAAATTTATAAATTTATAAATTGAAGTTATAACTTCAATTTAAATACACAAAATTACGAGTAATGTTGATATTATGTATTTTAAATATATAATTTTATTTTTAGTATCGATAGTATATTAAAATTGGTAGTGATTATCAATATATATATAATAATAATAATAATAATAATATTTATTAGAAGAAAGTTGTATATATATATATATCATGTGAATTATTAAATTCATTATATTATTGTTTCCTCTAAAAGGCTTCAGATGAAGATAATTATCTTTTCTATGCTGTCGCCTGCATCACCATCACCAGAACTGCCCACCATCACCGGAACGTTTTTTTTTGTTGAATTACTTTACTTTTTTTCATTTCGTTTTCTTCTTATGTTTTATAAGATATTTTATTATCATTTAAAAACATAAAAATAAAAATAATAATAATAATAATAATAATAATAATAATAATAATAATAATAATAATAATAATAATAATAATAATAAAAATAATAATAATAATAATAATAATAATAATAATAATAATAATAATAATAATAATAATAATAATAATAATAATAATAATAATAATAATAATAATAATAATAATAATAATAATAATAATTGACATATATAATTTATTTTTTTTTTTTATAATTTATTTTTTTTTATGATAAATACATATTATTATAAATAAAAAGTAGTGGGCCAGATAGTGGGTTTCGACTGCAGCGCTCGTAGCGGAAAGTGCCATACACTACATTCAATTGCTTATCCACTTTCTTTATATCGATGGTGTATGTATGTGTATATGTGTGTTGGTATATCATCGATGTAAATACATTCTTTCTTTATAAATATGTATATGTGTATTGTGTTACACAATTTGTGTACGTCGTACACAACACACATATACGTCGTACAGTGTATACAAATACATATAATACTCATATAGGCATCTACATATATAAATACATATAATACACCTACATATATACATATCAGAGCTAGAGAGAAAGTTTCTCTAGATCTATGGTACACCTACAATGTAGGTCCTACATATACTGTATATGATGTATATGATGTATACACATATGCATATAAAATAATATATGTAAGACGTACGACGTATGTCGTACGTACAGTGTACACTGTACGTGTATTGCCTATATATTATTTTTCTTTATGTAGTAATTACTATAGTATACTTTTAAAAATTAGGGTACAGCGAATTTAATTAATAGGGTACAGATCGTTAAAATATCACAACAATTTACCATATACCATAATGTACCCCTAATGTACCTAGGGTACACGACTTTTAAACTCACTAGGGTACAATATATATATATATATATATATATATATATATATATATTTGTAGGGTACATATATGTAAAATATAAGGGTGCATGACTATTAAATGCACCTGGGTACACACTATATATTTATTAGGGTACAGCTATGTTAAATATAAGGGTGCATGACTGTTACATGAACTAGTGTACACTCTATATATTTATTAGTGTACAGCTATGTCAAATATTAGGGTACGTGATTATCATATTTACATATTATGCAATTCAATTATAGTACATATCATACAATTGCATTAGGGTTCATGGTATCATATACATATATCATATATTTTTAGGGTACTGATCGTATTTATTCAAATGTTACCCTATAGGGTTAATTATAATTAGGGTACGGCTATAGCCGTACCCTATATGGGTACCCATATATGGGAACTTACACACTAAAAAGGCACTCTCTGTACCCTAATTTTTAACAGTGTATATTAAATAACCTAAGCAATTTCCAGTGTTTAACATTAATATTGTTAATACATTTAATAAATAATAAGAGCCATAAGTTTATATATATATATATATAATATGAAATAATATAATGTAATCTTAATAAATAGTTTTAAATAATTATTTATACATTAATGTATAGGATATATACCTATAACATGGAAATTACGACGTACTGAGTATGTATACACTATATACTATACACTATATAGTATACAGTTCACATGTATACGTGATTACAGTCTTTACAGTCAATTTCTAAAAAGGTATATTTATATTCCGAAATCATAGATATTGAGTTGTTATCTACAACTTTTTTAAGGTATCTCCACGTTGTACTCTAAATATATGTCCGAAATAGATACTTGTATACAAGATACAATATATTGGTATATATCTATATATATATACATATATATATATATATATATATATATATATAGATATATTATACGTCAATGATTTTAATCTTTGAATAAAATATATTCGATATATTTATTTACTTGTAATATAAAAATGCATTCATATTTTTAATTCTGTATTTATATATAACTATTGTATTAATATACGAATCTATATAATTTATAAATTAAGTATGCATTGAAGAATGTTTTTCTATTTTTTTTGTGTAGGAAATATTCCTATGCATTCTAAATAATATATTGTATATACATTAATATATATTAATATATTATATTAAATTATATTGAAATAATTCATTTAAAAATCGAGTTTGGCATATATTTGTATATAAAACTCCTGGACCATGATGCAATATAGTAAAATCATTCAAGCGTAAAATAAAATGTTCATTAAATAAAATGTTAGCAGTCGACGTTTGCCAGACTTCCTATTCTTGCATAGGAATAATTTACTTAGGTAGAGGTATATAAATAGTTATATCATATAGTATATAGTCAAATGATTTATAAATAAAATAAATATAATTGCATAATACTAGGGAGATAATAGCAAAGCCCGCTTTGATAATAGGTACTCCCTAGATTATACTCCTTTGATAAATACATACTCATTAATAATACATACAACGATTTTGCGAAGCAATAGAACAATCTGTGATACCTATATATTAAATAATATTAACTAAATAAATAAATACAATTAATCTAATTAATAAAACAGGCTTTATTTATACGAAATAAAATAGTTTCATTAGTGTTTGATATTTGCAGTAACTTAAAGGTTGATCATTCAGCTAGATATATTGCTGTTGAATTACTTGATAGGTTAGTAAACTAAAATCCAAATATTTTCTTAACATATATTTTAAACAGGTATACATTTAGTATTCTTGCATATAATTTCTTAATGATATTTTTTAATGATATTTATTTTAATAATTCAAATTATATTTTCTATACAATTACATATTAACATGTACTTGATAATACATAGGAATGCATGTATTACTATAATTTGCGTATACGTCTTATATCACGATGAATATATAAAGTATAATTATTTCGTATACATATTTTTAACCGTATCTAATATATTATAATAAAATTAAAATGATATTATGTTTCATATATCGAAATTACATATTGCAGGTTCCACTTAAAATATATTTATTATTCCTTTAATACATTGAGAGAAAATAAGAATAATATAATCAATTATAACAGAGAAGGTTATTATATATATATATATATATATATATATATATATATATATAATATGAATGAATGAATGAAATCAGTTATATACAAAGTCTAATTTTAAGGAAGATCAGTGAAAGCGATAAGCTTTATTGATCCAATACCTCCAGACAGTGTGTACACTGTACAGTGTACAGTTGCATGTACATTATACATTGTACACTGTATACAATGTAGGTAATCCTACATTGCCATAAATCATCATATTCATTCGGATAAAAATAAAACATAATAAAATAATAATTCAATTTTATTTTTAAAATAAAAATAAAATAAATGACACTAATATAAAAAGTAGTGGTACCCCCATAAGAAAATATATAAGTAAGAACAAATAATTTGTTTATAAAAGATTAGAATTAATTTGAAGAAAAAAAACAGTAGTATAAAAACATAAATATATGTAGTATATATTCGGTGTATAAATGTATATACATTTACTAAACTTAATTAGCAATAATGATGTATCGAATCCTGGAAGAATGGAAGTGGCATAGATTTAGAGTACTACTGTTGAGAGTTGGTACTCTATATCTATGTGAAATGGTGATAAATGATAGGTATACGGGATATAGGGGAATTGTATCTAATACGGGCAACTTTTTATCGAATAACTTTTTTATTTATGATGAGATATTAATGAAATTTTATCACGATTTAGATATTATAAACGTCAATAACATTACAATTTCAATTTTTGTAATAATGTTATGTATCGTCGAAAATGTACCCAGCCCGTATTGCAAACAATATGTGTAATACAGGCATAGATTTATAGTTTACATAGATTGGTAGTCACGTGGTTTTTCTTCAACAGATATGGTGCCTCGATTTAGGAAACTTAAGATGGCCGAACATCATATGAACAATGCATTTAGGCCTAATAACAAATATTCAAACAAATAATAGTGATTTTTAAATACATTTGATTTCTTTTCTATAGATAAGAAATCAAATGTATTTAAAAATCAATATTATTTCTATAGGAATGAAATTAAATGTATTTAAAAATCAATATTATTTGTATGAATATTTGTTATTAAATGCATTGTTCATATGATGTTCGGCCATCTTAAGTTTCCTAAATCGAGGCACCATGTATGTTGAAGAATTTTACATTGGCGAGATATAGCAATATCGATCTATGTAAAATACAAATCTATGAATACAGGCAAGGTGGTTTTAATACGGGCCGGGTAAAACATCCACTAGATGGCGAAACTAGTTTTCAAACATTTTCATTTTTATTTATTAATTCCATATGGAATTAATAAATTACATATGACATGACATATTTTTGAATATTAATTATATGGTAGGCTGGGTTTATGGTTTTAACCGATATATATGAATACGGTTATTATATTAACTTTCTATTTATAGAAAAAGATATTGTAAATGAAAACATTAAATCAAAATTACTTCTACATATATTATCATGCTGTCAAATTGCTTGTAAATTTGCATCAAATAATAGGGTATGTACTATGTATATATACTAATTATATATTTATATATGTAACATATTGTGTATATATCTATTTAATGTTTATGACATATATGTTTAATAGTATATATTTAATATAATATATTATTTATGATATTATTACTTATGTGTTTTATTAAATTTTGTAGTATTCATTTATACAGTACATTGCAGGAATTTTGGAGCTCAATAATATTCATTACAATAATGGTTTGTATTTAAATAAATTTATATTTATAAATCTATATTTTTAATAATGTATACATATACAATATAGAAAATTAAATGACACTATATATATAGTCTATATATATATATACACGTTATTTTATTTATCTTAAAATTTAACACAATGTTTAATGACAATTCATAGCTTTCAAGTTTTTTACCAATTTAAGATTATATATATAGATGAAAGTAACCTAATACGGAAAGTGCCCGAATACGGACACTCTCAGTATCTCAGAAACCATAAACCCTACCAAAAAATGTTTAATGAATAAAATATTCATAATTATATAAATAGTCTAAAAAAGTATTTTTTATTTTTTAATTATTCAAAATATTACTGATATATCCAATAAACTGATTTTTTTATTACGTTTTTAATTTTATAAAAAAAATATCAACTTAAAACTTCTCAAGAATATACAAATCTATCGATATAAAAAATAATAATATATTATTAAAAACTAAAGCATTTTAAACATTAAATACATACTTTTTATCAAATAGTAATTAAGTTATAAACATATATCTAGATGTCATATAAGTCCCTAATACGGACACTCTAGATGTCTTAATACGGACACCCTATAAATAATCAGCGCGCAGCGTATGAACTATTCTGATTTTCATAAAAATCGCGTGCATTATAATATTAATACCACAAATAAAGATATATCTAAAATTGTTATTATTTAGATACTTAAATTGTATTATTAATTAATATAATAATAAATAAATTATTAACTAATTAAATTAGAATAAATTATTCATAAAATTAATTATAAATAATGTAATTATAATTTGTCTGATTTATTCATCAATACTATATATGTTTATCTAGTGGTATATATGTTATTCGTATTATAACACAGGGTGTACGACGTACATTGTACGTATTCGGACACGGGTACCGAATACTGACACACCCGTTACAAAGATTTTGCGAAGCAAAGATATAACACTCCCTATGCATGCAACGTCATTTAGTAATAGCCCCAACCGCTGCTATAGCAGTAGTATCGAAATCACTGAAATAGATGTAGGTTCGGCTCTGTTTGCATACAACAATGTTTTCATTGCTCTATTAAATTACATGCAATATAAATTAGCTTTTACTCACTAAATATATACTTATAGCATTTAAAACATACATATCATATTTTTTTGTTATATATTAGTAATGAACACTTAGTTTTCATCATATAAATATTAATTTAATGCATATTATTTAACATTTTAAAAATGTATAGTTAAATACGAATTTACATTATAAACAACGCATAGTTCCTAAAAGTAACCCGCTATAGGTGGCACCAGGGTATTTTGTATACAAATTCGAATTACACGATTTCGCGTAAGTGTTATATCTTTCCTTCGGAAAATATTTGCCCGTTATCTATGGAATTAAAAGATTAAATAAAATGTTAAAATCACAATCATATATATAATCATATAATATTAATATATTGTAATTTTTGAATACAAATAATGAGTCATAAAATGTTAAAACAATATATTGTTATAGTGCCCGTATTAGGTCACTTTCTCCTAATAGGTGAAATATTTATTTATAGAACACTTTACTATTATAAAGAAATATATTAATAAATATAATTACCTACTTTTATTTATCATTTAGATGAAATATTGGATTCAGAAATATTTGTCATGCAAATATTGGATTATAAAATAGAATCAAATACGCCATTAAATTATATTGAAATATTTTTACAAAAATTAGGTTAGATTATACATTCATATGTGAATATTAACAAATTAATTTTATATTAAAGTATATTTAATATAATATTATATTCAATTTTATATATTATAATATATTATATATTATATATTATTTTAAATATTAACAAATTAATTTTATATTAAGTATATTTAATATAATATTATATTCAATTTTATATATTATCTAATCTTTATTTTCAAATTCATATCATATTATATTAATATATAGGTATATAGGTATATACTCTACCTAGGTATATACCCTACCTACACAGTAACACATAAACGTTCATTAGACACATTCATAGTCTAATGAACGTTTAATATTATAAAATGTAACCTAAACTTTCTTGAAATATAGTTGTGTAATGAACGTTTATCATGATGGTTGCAACGGTGTATAAACTTTCTTTAGACATTTGAATTCCAATGAACCTTTAATTAGATATATTATTACATTTAAATACAGAATTATTAAAAAAAATTCTTGCCAATAATATTAATTTTCGCCTAGATTATTTATTTAAATATAGATACAATATCATATTTTAACTTTTTTTTATTTTGTTAAATTGATTTAATTTAGATTTGAATTACGTATCAATTATTATTTTATTTCTATATTTAAGTTGATATTATGATTTAATAAATAAAGTTACTATTTTAAAATCATACATTCTTTAAGTAGCGGATAGTGGGGTTGTATGAACAGGTGTATTGCATGAGCCACTGGATATAACAATTGTTTGCTACAGCAGAAATTTGATTTAACTGAACTAGTATCGTCATCTATAATTAATACAGTTGCGGAAGTATCATTTTTAATAAAAAAAATAAAAATAGTAACATTTTAATCACATTTTTAACTAAAGTACGCTCAAAAGTAAAAATTCCAGACAAGGTAATATATGTTATAACTTCTATAATAATTATTTGATTATATTCATATTATATATATGATTTTTATATATAATTAACTTAATATTAATATAAAAATATATTTAAAATTTTAAATAAAATATTTAAATTTTATCAATTAATAATAAAATTTGATATGGGGTTGAGTGAACCACTAAAAATGGGGTTATATGAACATTATTCGATCTCATAAATATCATATGTTAATATTTATAATATAATATTATAATATTATAATATTAATATTATTATAATATTATAATATATATGCAATGATCCGAATATAAATAAGTAATGATTAAATATAAATAATATAATTAATTATATATCAATATAATTAATTAATTTAATTTTAATGAGGGTCAATTACTAATTTCATAATAATTATTTAAATATTATTTCTAGGAATCAAAAATGAGAAACTATACTCAACAAACTGATAGAATACGTGATAAAACTCTTATGACAAGAGCAATTAAAGAAGTAAAACAGGGTATGTTCATTCAACCCCAAAGGCGGGGTTGAATGAACTTTTTTATTTTTTTATTATTAATTGTAATTATGAAATCTTATAAGCATGCCTTATATCTAAAAGTGATATATTAGTTAACTAATATCATATATTATGCAATACAATTTAAATAATTAAGAACAATTTATTATTACCACAATGATAACACTTTATACAAAAACATGGTAATACAACCCCACCCTCCCATATCTATGTTATTTTGATATCCTCATAATTTCATTTATTATTATTATTATTATTATTATTATCAGATTTAGGTTTGCACCAGGGTTTTTGTAGAAGCTAAAGCTTATCGAGACAATTACCCTTAATGTTAAAGCAAGTTCAAAAAAAAACTAAATAAATAAAATATTAGATGACTTCCTGTTTACATAGATACAATACAATGAATAAAATAGAAAAATAATATAAATTGTTTGAACTTGCCATAAAATTATGTAATCATCATTTAATTATTTATAAATAAATAACTAAAATAAATAATAAGTACTATAAAATAATACACTAAACAAAAATATAGATGTATTAGTATAAAAGAAGAAAAAATGAAGTAAAATGAAGTAAAACTGAATAAAACTGAATAAAACATAACAAAAAGAATATCTAGAAAGATGGTAAGAACTGTATGTAACATTTTTTTTTTTTTTTTTTTTTTTTTTCAGTAAATAAGTTTTAGGAATTTTTTTGTAATACTTTATAATAATGTAAAGAATGTAAAATATTTGTTCAAACTGAAATGTTAGTTTAATTACTAATTTTTATATAAGTGTCAATAAAGAGAAATAAAACAAAGAAGTATAATCAAGTATACAATTTATGTGTCAACTAAATTATAATAATCAACAATAATTATAATCATAATTATATTGATAATTAATATAAGATAAATTTGAAATAATGTTATAATGATTGATCAATATTAAACATTGAAACATTGTATTTAATATTAAAAATATTATTAATGTTAAATTTATGTATTAAATATAACATATATATAATTATATAATATATTGTAATATATAAGTCATTGCAATTGTAACTTAAATACTAATATGAACATATCTCCGCTAATACATATATAATTATAAGCATATCAATATTATAAAATAGTCAGAATATAGAGTATAAAGAACGTTTATACAAAAACGTTCATTATAATATAGAGTCCAATGAACGTTATAAAAGTTTCGCTATTTCGACCACCCAATGAACGTTTAGTTTTTACTGTGTATATACCTATAGGTATATAATATACCTATATAATATATTTGTTATATATACTTTATATAATTATAATACAATATCATATATTAGTTAATAATGGATCAATTGATGACATGCAACAGAAAATATACTACATAGAAACCGTTAAGGTAATATACATAATTATGTCTGTCGGAATGATTTTATTTATTAAGAGGCAAATGTCAAGACCTCCTATATCCTCGGTTATATGATGTCTTGCAAATAATCAATATAATAAAAAATAAATAAATTATACTACCTAATTAGAATTATTTTAATATATATATATATAAATTATTTTAAAAAGATAGTTTACTATAGTTTCCTCATTATTATCTTAAATTAAAATGTTAACATTTACATTTTATATTGGTTAGGTTTTCATGACATTTGTTATACTTAGCTTACATATTAAATATGATTTTTTTAGTTTATTGTTATAAACCTATAGGTTTGTATCCTAATTATATATGTATATATATATATATATATATATATATATATATATATATATATATATATATATATATAATATTTATATATACAATACAAACAATACAAAATTATGAAATGATTTCTATAGGTTATTTAAAAAAATAAGTGAACACTTATTTTCTTATATCGAGTTTTTTATTATATATAATATGGGATAGTTTATGGTTAACTGAAAGAAGTAAAACTAATTAAATAGTTGTAGTATCTTATAATACATAACAAGTTGTTATTAACAACACTATATTGTATTTATATCATACATAAATAATTATAATTATAATATATATTATATATTATATGATATATATAACAATTGTATATTTTATTTAATTTGTTTTTCATTAAATATGTATTACTTTTCAGGTATTGGATATATTTTATATTAACCGATATGAAATTGATAAATATATAAATAGTAATATTGAAGATGAAGATTTATACAAGTTCGTTAACAATATCAACATATATACCAATATTTTAAATATGTAATGATAAAAACATATAGGAATATAATTTAAAAAAACCTATATATATATATATATATATCTACCTACTCAAGTTATCATGAATTGTTGAAGTGATTAGCCTATAAATGCTTACTTTATAATATGTAGGTAATCCTACAAATATACATCACCTATAGGTGATGTATATCCTATAGGACCTAGGTAATGTATATTTGTAAACAAATAAGGATATAGTAAAGTATACACAAATTCATAGATATACAAACACATAAACAAATATATACACAAACACATACACACATACATACAGGGCCGGCTTAAGCATACTATGGGCCCCGGGCATTATTGATTGAGAAAAATTATTTTGAAAATATCTAATTAGTTTTAATTACTATACAAATTATTAATCTATATAGAATATCGTTTTTTTCATAATTTATATATAATATAATCCTTTACAAATATCAGAAATCATAGTTATAAAATATATCTTAACATATATCTTAATATATATCTCATATTTAATTTTAATATAAGAAATATACTTTTTTTTTCGTAAAAACTAATTATAGAATTATAAATTGTTAAGATTCAATTATGGTTAATATTCACTTAATACGTTTATCATTTATCACTTTCTAGTTTAACAAACAATTATTTATCAAATATTTTCATAATATTTTATCTGACAAGCAGAGATTTTTGAGTTGATCTATGGTTATCACTATTAGCATGTGCTCCAACATCTTCATGTATTTGTTTCCACTATTTCTTCGTGTAGATTTAGAAATTTTTGTAAAATTCACTTTTCAAATCAGCCTAAATAACTCTTATTTAATTAATTTATTATATTATTTTATTTTTTTAATTAGAATTAATAATATATAAGAAAAATACAGTTAAGAAGTTTTTTTTTATATAAATAGTAAAAAATATATTCTCAAATAATTCATGGGCCCCCCAAAATGTGGGGCCCCGGGCAATTGCCCGATTTGCCCCCCCCCCCTTAAGCCGGCCCTGCATACATACACATACATATACACACCCGAATTGATACCCGAACCGAGACTAAATTTAAAATAAAGATTTGAGACCATAAAATCTTTTTAAATACCAGAAAATTAAAGATTTGAACCGAACCGAAAAAAAAAAGATTTAAGATTTGATATTTAAAATTGTACAACTCTACTATTTATCTATATATAATATTTTGTATATTTAATACACTAATATATCATATACAAATATAAACTTTATAAAGTATAAAATAAAATATAATATTCTAAAATAATACTAAGTTATATTAAAAACGCTTATAGGCACACATAATTATATTTAAATAATTCCCTACCCAATATTTTGTATACTATTGTAGAATCCCTATTAGCTCACATTTCATACGATATTATTTTTTGAAAAATATTATTCTATATCGTAAACAAATTCATGGTATGGTTTGAATCTTGCTGTGCAATCGTAATTAAAATTAAAATAATGTTGAAAGTAAAACATTCATTTTTACTTCACTTTATTTTTTACTTTGATGGGTATACCTTTTTTACTATGTTGAATATATTCAATAGTATTTGCATATGAAACATTAATCAGCCGTACAAATATGTACGCCGTACATTGTACGGTCATCATATATGATAACATGGCAAATAAGTAAGTTTTCTGGCGTGTTGTGATGTTGATGTATACTTTATGTAAAAGTTGAGAGACTTATAAGTACTTTTTTTTTATTTGTTGACCGTTGGTGAGGGAAGAGTATGAACATGTATACTATGTTGGTGGACACATATAGGAACCTACCTACATACCTAAACTCAAAATGTAAATATTTAAAATGTATGTAGGTATTTATTCTATAGAATAGTGTATACACTATATACTCTATATATAGACATATATGTCTATGAACTATAATATAAGTAATGATGTAAATTATGCCAGTCAAATCTAAAGCTTGATGCAGTCTCAGTCTCAGTTACCTAAAGTCTCAACTCGGCTCGGGCTCTTTTTGTTAAAGTATCGGCTCGGCTCGGGCTCGGGCTCGTTTGGCAGGAGTCTCGGCTCGCCTATGGATCGTTTTTTTTTTCCTAAAATGAAATTCTCGGCTCTGCATCAATAACCAAAAGTCTCGGCTCGGCATCAAAAAGCTCGGTATTATTTACATCACTAGATGAAATGTACATTATTATTCACTGAATCGCGAAGTTGGCGCAGATTTTTTTTTTTAAATGATGTCAATGTAAAATATATAAAAAAAGTATTACAATGTAATTTCAAAAAAGTATCATTTCGGTTTGGTAATGTTTTGTAAAAGTCTAAACTAGGCTCGGGCTCGTTTGGCTAGAGTCTCGGCTCGGCTCATGCTCATTTATTTTCCGAAAATAGAGTCTCGGCTCGGCATTATAAGCTCAGAATCATTTACATCACTAAATATAAGTAATGTGTATTACATTATAATTATTATTGAGATGATATTACAATACTAAAAACGTGGGAAATATAGGAGGAGTCTATGATGGAAGCAATGTCGAATGAAATCGAGTTGCAAAAAAATAGAAAATGAATTCATTTCCTTACGATTAAATCCTAATAGGGATTACATTTAATATATTGTATTACTCGATAGATTTTATGGTAGACGAATATGGTATATATAGGTATATACATAGGAATAGGTATATATATATACCTATAGGTATATCCTATATATACAACATGCTATATAGTATATACTTAGTATACTTTACCACGTATATGTATTGTATAATGTATAGTGTATACCATATAGTATATGTTTATATTGTTATATAATGTGGATTTGAAATTGTATTAAAATACTTTCTAATAAAATGATTACAAATAACCCAACCCAATATTGACTTAATCGCAATTCTACTGTATAGAGTAATATATTAAAATAAATATGTACTAACATTCGGCGGTTGTATATTAATTATATTTTATATGCATTGATAACACCTGTATAAACACTGTAGTTCGGTGAAAACAAATCGCATGCTTATCGCTGGTTCGGTCATTGTTGTAGCGATATTTTACAAACTTCAATGCGTCCACGAAAAGGTTATATACATATATATTATAATACGATTTTGTAATATATTATAATAGAGAAATAATACGGTGTTCGTTATCTATGATATATATGTATATAGTTATCTATAGTATAATAATATATATATATATATATATATATATATGATGATGATATTCGAACCGATCGGTTTATTTGCACTAAAATAGGGCCATATAGACCCCTTCGCTCGTGCGGGAAGAAAATAATAATAAAATAATAGTAATACGATAATAATTTAATAATAATATACATTGAATATACCACGGACAACAATACTAAATAATATAAAGGACTATTATATACTACAGTCTGCATTGATATGGTGTACTGTTATATACTATAGATTGCATTGATATAGTGGAGTGTAATATAATAATAAGATAATAATAATACAATAACAATTTAATAATGATATACATTTAATATAACACGGATACAAATAATAAGTTGGATGATTTAATGATTATGGGTAGAGAGAAAAGAAGAAATAAGATTTATAAATCTTTTGTGGGATCTAATAGAACGAATGGTAGGAGGGAGGGAATTCCATAGGAATTTTTAAAAGCTCTAGAATTTAGGGAACTTTTACTAGAGATCTGGGAGATAAGTAGAGGAGCATTTTGGTAACAAAGAGAAGATACTATAGTACGTTTTTTAATTAGATCAGAGATATAGCTAGGTGTGAAAGAATATATTGGTTTATGGATTATAGATAGTATACGTAATTTACACCTGATGGAGAAGGGTAGCCACATACGAGATGATTGATGAGATGTTAACATTAACTATAGTTATGTATACATATATATTAACTACATATATATTAACATATAACTACAATTATAGTAGAATGATCCAGTCGTGTTATACAGTAAGTAGTACGTATTGAGGAACGGATAATCCGATTAAGTGGAACAGTAGATTTAGCAGGAAGTAAATTCAGTAGGGAAGAACTATAGGTCAATTCGGGAAAGTACAAGAGCATTAATTAGAGTTTTAGTAAGGTTTCTGGAAAGTGATGTCCGTATTTTTCTAATTCTGAAGAGATGAAAGTTGGAGGATTTTGTAATGGATGATATGTGATTCTTAAATGATAATTTGTCATCAAATACTAATCATAGGTTTTTGGAGGAATGAGAAGGAGAAATAATCATGTTATTTAGAGTAAAGTTTGGAAAGGAAGTTTCAGAAGTAGATATGTTAAGTACAGTAGTCTTAGAGTAATTAATTAGTAGTTTATTGGATAGTAGCCATGCTCTTATGGCGTTAGAACACTCGATTAATTCAGAGTTTATGGTATTATGAGAATTTATAGGGAAAATGGTAAACAGTTGAATATCATCAGCAAAAATATGGTAGTGAATATTTGGAAATTTCTTAATTAGATCAGCAATAGGGCGGATATAAATATAAAAGAGGGACGGACCCAGAACGGATCCTTGGGGAATAACGTGGTTAAGTGGAGAAAGAGGCGAGTAAGATTTGTAAATTATAATAGAGATATTTCTGTTAGTCAGATATGAAGTAAACCATTTTAACGCTAATAGGGTGTTCACATCAATTCCGTTTTAAAAACGTACGTGTAACTGTAACTTCAAATGATTCATTCACAGCAAATTTGAAGTAACAGATTTTTAAGTGTTCACATCAATTCCGTGTTTTTTAGTTTGTCGTAAGGGTAGACATATATCGCCACCTATATTTAAATATGTACAAATAAAATCAATTGTAACAAATCTAATTGTGGGATATAGCTAAATTCAATGTATAAATAGTAGTATTATATATTTCTTTAAATACACAAATACATAAATACTACATACATTATATTTATTAATTTAATATTTTTAACTAATATAACAAATACTATATTATTATATAATACATAAATCCTTATGATTATATCTAAACTTATTAAATATATATAATTTAAATAAATATTTAATAAATTATTGAAATATATATTATATATTACTATTGTATAGTTGATATATATTATTAAAATATATATATAGTTGTATACCATCTTATATAACCTTTTTTATAATATATATATATATATATATATATATATATATATATATATATATATTTAATAAATAGTTATTCGATAAGTTATATCAGGGAGTCTAGTATATCTCCCTGGTATATGTAATAATAAACATTTGTTAATATACTTTATATATGTCAATATATATATATATATATATATATATATATATATATATATATATATATATATATATATATTTAATAAATAGTATATTTAATATATATATATATTTAATAAATAGTTATTCGATAAGTTATATGTAATAATATACTTTATATATATATATATATCAATTGGAATCAAGTGGAATTCTAGCTGTTCTCTTAATTATGTGTGTTCATTCTAGCTGTTCTCTCTAATTCTGTGTGTTGTTACGTACAGAAAATAGGATTAATCCTATTTCAGAAAACGTTCAGAAAACGTGTAGTTCAACTTCAAATAAATAGGAATGTGACTCATAACTTCAAATTTGCCGTGAATGAATCATTTGAAGTTGCAGTTACACGTACGTTTTTTAAAACGGAATTGAGGTGAACACCCTATAAGCCAGATATACCCATCAAAGTAAGTCGCGAGATTAATATGTTATGGTCCAGGGTATCAAAAGCAGATGAGAGATCAAGTAGGATTAGCTGGCAACACGTGTTGCCATTTAAGGTAGATAATATTGTGTCAGTAATACGGAGGAGAGCTGTTTCGGTTGAATGGCCCTTACGAAAAGCGCTTTAAAATGGGTCGAAAAGATTAATTTTATTTACATGGGCGATGATTTATTTATATATATTGTTGTATATATATATATGCTCTAATATATAATGGACAATATATTGTGGGTATACCAACACTTCATTAATTGTATTACATACATTACCTTACCAGGTCGAGCTTGCTCGGCAGCAAAAAAAAAAGTATTACATATTAAATATATATTTATATAAAGTTTAGGATTTAAAATATTACCATTTATACACAACATATATAACATAACATTTATATAAACCCATATATATGACCTATAGGTTATATATGAGAAATAATCGAAGCGTGCGTTTATTTTACGTTACTTGTATCTTAAGATCTTACAATCATAGGCATGTCTATATATATACTATATATTGTATAGTATACTCATAATAACATACGTGTACTATAAGGTATAAACTACTATAGTAGTTATGTATAGGTACTATATAATAGAACAATAATTGTAATATATGTTATATATGTAATATGTGTTATAATTTACAGATATTTAATGAAATAAGCGTAATTTCACAAATAAAAAGAAAATATATGGTAATTGTTTCAAATGCTATTATAAAATCTATTGTAATTTAATAAATCATAGATGTTAATTAAAACTTGATGATCATTTAATATGTATTTAATATTATATAAGTAATTTAGTAGGTATATTCCCTATTTATGTATATTTATTGAATACATTTCACTAATTAAGCTATACTAAATAATTATATTAATTTATATTCAAAAGTTAATTAACAATACATTTTGTCATAATACCATTTATTAAGAAACTATTATTTTTTCTTTTGGGCACTCTTATTCTGACTCGGCGTTCTAGATTTGGTCGAACATTTCACGTTACAAGGTCCCCTACTCTTACTTCTACTATCCCTCGTAGGAGGTTTCTTACAGTTCTTAGGCTTGGCTTTGTCTTTTGTACTCTTTTCTACAGACGCACTTCTTTTAGCTTGTTCGGCGGTGGTTGTTTTGTCGTCGTTTGTTTCTGCTTTATCTTTGTTAGCACCTCTAGCACCGAAAATACTATTAAACGTTTCATAGCAGCATCCGCCTTCACCTTCTTTTGTAGTTTCCTCTTCCATTAATTCGCTTTCGTCTTCATCATTCTCTGAATCTTCATCATCCGAATCATTAGCTTTCTTTTTCTTAGGCTTTTCAACCGATGGTGTTTTCGGTTCTTCGGATGGTTTATTTTTATCTTCAGATATTTTCCTTTTATCTTCGGTTGGTTTCTTTTTATCCGTGGCTTTATCTTTAATGACTGTTAACTTGTAGGTCTTTCCGTCGATAACTTTAACGATAGATTGTTCTTTAGCCATGCTTTATGATTTGTTTGCTAAATACGTCTGCTGTGTATGTGCTGTTTTTGTGTAGTGTTTCGTTATGTTATTATTTACATTTATTGTATAATGTATACATTTTAATAAATTAATTAATATAAAATTCTAAATTAAAATCGTAATTTAAAATTTTTAAATTTGTCGAAAAATTATTCGCTGTTTTACGAAAACACAAATACACACACATATCAACATACGTACAGAACACCGTATTCGGCGAACGAAAGAGTATCGATACCGTATCCGAAATGACCGCTATAAACGTTAAACTCACCAAGAACAACATGAGCAGACACGACATCCTGCACTGGATAAACGAGCTAGTCGATGGTAGTCACACTAAAATAGAAGACCTCAGCAGCGGCGTAGCCTACTGTAAGTGTATGCACCTGTTGTTCCCCAATCAGATGCCCATCCGTAAGGTGAAGACTAACGCCAAACTGGAACGCGAGAACATGCACAATATGCGCATACTTCAGGCTACGCTCGGTCGGCTACATGTAGATAAACTGATTCCGATCGATAGGCTGGTGAAAGGCCGCTTTCAGGACAACATCGAGTTCGTGCAGTGGTTCAAGACTTTCTTCGACGCCAACGCGGGAGATAGGTGCTTCACATCGGATGCTAAGGCCAAGGAGAATAAGGCAGTTATACGCCCCCGCAGTGTGAACATAACCGACATGCAGCGAATGCACGGCGACACCGCATCTACTACCGTAGTCACCACTAGACCGACGACTATAGTGGAACCCATACATTCTAACACGAGTACAGTGGCGCCACAAACGGTCGAACACCGAGTTAACCGAACAATGGAAGGGGCGGAGTTAACTCGTCAGTTGCATTGCGATAGGTGTCCGAGTCTTCAGCTACAGTTGGACACCGAGAGAAGCCTGTTGAAGAATCGAATCGAAGCCAAGGACCGCGAGATCGCGCAACTCGAGGACGAGAAGAACTTCTACTTCGAGAAGCTGAGGAGAGTCGAGAAGTTCTGCGACGGCGTAAAGAAACACCAGATTTCCAATGCTTTTAGCGAAGGTTTAATAGCGATTACCGATATTCTCTGGCAAGAAATGAATACGAACAAGTGATTTATTTATTTCAATAAATATGCAAACACATAATTTTTAATATTTTATTATTTATGAATACAATATACAATATATTATATTATAGATATTTCCAATTAATATATACGTATATAAAAGGTACCTTTATTTTTACAGGATATATTACATATAGGATATAGTATACATTTATGTTATGCTAAAGTCATTAATATGGGTATTATTAATACTCCGATAATTAAACTTCATAAGTAATATCAAAGATACTGCGAATCCTTTGGAGAATTTTTGGTAATATGTCAAGTATAAAAATAAATTGGTATGTATTCCTTTTACATACCTATACACATACATGGTATATTTATTTAACTATATTTATATGCAAAATCAGTAAAGATAGTCATTAAAACTAATCATTTAACATATATATATATATTATCATATTTAGGAATAAGTACTTGGGTAATTGTAGAAGCATTGTGCATGTCAAGACAATTACCCAATACATATATTTGTATGGATGTTAGTACAGTATTGTTATTTTTACGGTATTGGATTCTTTCCCATCAAGACATTTAAATGAAGTATTCACTTATAACATAATTTCTTTAATATCAATGCGAATATTATATATATATACATATATATATATATATAAGATATCTTCTATCATGATCAATATCAAGACCTAATATAGGATATATAACCACTGATGTTATAGGAGGTCTTGTCAATATGGATGTATTTTTTTGAAGATTAAATTTTAAACACAAATTTATAAGATCTGTTATATTGGTCATTAAGTGTACACGCTGGTTTAAAATTAGACTGAGATATTCACTGAGTAGTATTCAGCCATTATAGAGTATATTGTAATGTCCCCAAACGAGGGATATATGACATAATATGCTATTTTTAATAATAAATTAATTATGTAAATATATAAATTTAATCCATTACTTGTGTTCTAATTAAGTTAATAATATAATACATGTATAATATTAATAATATAGTGAGATTTCTGAAATTACGAGGTACTTGATTTATTAATAACAATGTAGGTTAACAGTTAACATCTTGGAGTAACTTTTCTAGTAGTAATTTAATCATCATACAATTAATTGTATAAGGAATAACTATCATTTTTATCTTGAATTTCTATAATCTATTCAGTGAATAAATATCATATAAATAAGTCAGAATTATAGTTTTGACTGGTATATATACTATAGTTAAGAAACATAATATTTATAGCTCACAGAGTGCATATTATATATATCCTATATGTTATAATGTATAGAATTAGTCAACATTTAGTTTATAAATAGAAATAGTTAAAAGGGAAAATAAATAATATATATCTAATATAAATAATACACAATAAAAACATAATATAAATACATCCTCTATAGAAGTGTAAATCATAATTTGAGCTACTAGAAAATAATTCTAACGACATAATTCTATAATTTAGTGTATATCATAATGTATGTAACTATAGTTGTATCTATAGAAAAGAAATCTTGATCTCACATTTCTATCATATATAATATAATAATAATTTCAAATTGTATATAACATGATTTAACAACATGTATGAATATTAATTGTGCAGAGTAATATATTATTATATATTTTGAATTGCATAGTAGTATAAAGATAATATTATATATATATATATTGAACTTTAAAATACACCATCTTGTTATAGAACAGACATAATTATCATTTTATATATTGAATACATATATTAATTTTAATTTTAAATATATGGTAATGAAACGAAATCATATTTTAACTATTTAAGGGGATCCCGCACATTTAAAGTGATAATTTATTTTTTTTATATATCTGTAAAAAAATTAGAATTGACATGAATTCAGTCTAGAAATGGCACAAAAATGTGTTTTTTCACGATAAGATAATGCTATTATATGCTATTCAATATTACATTGTTATGCTGTCAAACTTCAAAAGCTGTTTTCTCTGAATAATTATTTCGTGTTAGGTATGTGCATTCAAAAATATAGAACACAAAAACTATTATAATTATAACATTATTTTTTTTTGCTTTATATAGAATTTAATTATGTGAATAGTAAAATAGAGAGATCATTAATAAAATGTATAGAATTAATTTTATAAAATGATAATTAGTATAGAAATACCATCATTTTAGTATCTCTAATTTTTAATTTGGGTATATATAATATAATAAATAATAATATTAAAAATAACTTTCTATTTTCCTATGCATGTATGAATACATTACAAACAAAATTAAGTCAATCGAATGAATAGAATATCAGTTCTATTTTTTTTAGTGGACCTATGTTTTTCCTATCTATTTATACACGAAATTGGCAAATTGCGTGTTATGTGCGGGATCCCCTTAAATATCGTACATTTATAGGTGACAATTATTTGACATGGTATCTGGTTATGATATATACATAAGTATACCCGAGATTTTACTATATATATATATATATATATTAATAGTATAATTATATGTAAAGCAATAATTACATCCTTAGATAGATATTATATCTATATAATAATTATTATTAAATCAGTAAATATAATAACATGTATTACTAATTTTTATACCGAACATATACACTATATAGTCACTTATCCTACATTACGAATACTTATACTAGCGTACCTCATTACCATAACTGCTCTTTCTTAAATAGAATAATAATGAAGAGTATATTGAATACAGCTACAACTATAGATTATTGCAAATATGTCTATATATATATAAATGTGAATAGAATTCATGTTTAATTATTATATTATATTATCTACTAGTTAAATAATGTATTTAATTCTATTCATAATTTATTAAATAGGAAATAAATTATTAGAATAAATTTGATAGCCTATTATTATGGATTGATTAAATTATTCAATCGAAATTGAAAGTATTAATTAAAAATACTATATGATGATATTAGGTTTATTTGCACTAAAATAGGGTCATTAGACCCCCTCATAATATATTCTATATTCAGTTTAAATTAATCTATATGTATTCTATATATATATATACATATATATATATTTACTTTAAAAAAATGTGTTAAGTCACTTAATTATTTGTAAGTTCATATAAGTTAGCACACTTACTTTATTTTGGCAAATATTACATTTGATATGTGTAGATAATACATTATATACACATCATATCAGATGTATTATAATATGTATATTATGGGAAATATAATATCAAATAGTGACTAAGGTTATCTAGCATTGAAGATACTGATCAGAAGAATTAAAATGAAAAAGAGATCACATCATTTATTATATAAAAATGGCCATATATAGAAGATGTATAAAAAGAGATTAAGATGGCGACTTCCTATAAATAGAATGAAATAATACAATAAGTAATACTATTATACATATATATATATATAATGAATGCATAGCATTAATCGTGACTGGAAGAACTGTCATCTCCATCAGACCCATTTACCACATCTATCATGTCTTCATAGGCAATGATGATGTCTGCAGCTGCCTTCTGGCCACTAGTGTACGCGGCTACCATGCTAGGCATTAGGTTTTCATTGAAGTGCTGTGGACAAAAATATAGTTATGTGGTTTCCCAATGGACAATTTTTATTAATTAACTTGTATTATAATTCGTTTAAACCTTATTAATATGTCTCACTCATTTTGTGTTATTAAATTTTAATACGAAATAAACTGAATATAAAATTAACAAATATAAATTTAACATTTTAATGTACCTGATAGTAGACATAATAATAGACTAATATAGGTTATGCAATAATCTAATATTTCGTATACAACCAAAACCAGATTATTAATTACCTATACAGTTGTTCAGTGAACTTCTATATCTACCATGGGTTCACTCTCGTTTATTACGATGAACCAATCATTATTATTATATTATATTATTAATAAGTAATATATATTCGTTAGTAAAGTGAAATTCGTACCAGTAGGTAATGCCTATAGTAAATCGCAACTGATCAACAATGTAAATACATCGATTAATAACAATATTATATATCTCGCAGCATTAAGCCGATTGGTCGTAGCCGAACTCTAACCTCTCCGGCGAAATAGACACGTCCGTGAGTGGCGGCGAGTTTAGCGAACACCCCGTCATCGCAGCCGACCTTGGGGTAGAAGTACGAGGCGCAGGAAGACTGTTGCCACGACGACGTGAATACCTCAACGGGCTGGGGACACGGCCGACCAATCAGTCGAGACAATATCTCCAGACAGGCGGCGACGCTATCGGGGCTAGTTACCCGGCATGTGGTGTACAGGGTGAAGAGTGTATCATCCTGGTATGGGGGCAGTGATTGTTATAATATCGCACTACTTTATTAACTATATATAGTTATATATAGTTATAAGATAGTGATATAGTTATAAGATATAGTGGAATATGAGATAAGATCAACGGTAAAGGTAGAATAAAAATGTATCAAAAATATATTTATATTAATTGAGTTTTTATAATAATAATAGAATTTAGTACATTTTATTTATCAAAAAATATGCAATATCGAGTCTTATTTTTGATATTATAATTTGAATATGATTTATTGATAGGTTTTAAAATAAATTAAAATTATATAATAATATAATTTAAACTGTATATATTCATATTGAATGTTTATGTATAAATTCTTAATTTGTTGTATAAACTGTAAAATATGTATTTAAAGTAAAGATGTTTTTATATATTAGACCTCAAGTTTATCAGTTATTTTATTCATCAATATGGTAAATAATTAACTATATATATTCTAAAATTAAATTTATGTAAATCATATTAATAAATCATTCATAAATTAATATATATATGTATTATAAATGCTCTCGGATTAATTAAGTTTCAAAATGTTATTTCAAGTCAGATTTCTAAATTAATTTTGTAATTATTATAATTTGATAATGTAAACTTAAACTTAAAATTTTACCAGAACTACAAAAATACTTTTAAATAAAGTATCATTGATTAAGCTAAACTTGGGAAAATACTTGAAAATCTCTCAAATCATAAACCCAAAATATTTATATGTGTATTTATATTTATATTAATATTTATATCAATATATATATATCAAAAGTAAAACACAAATAAATATAAAAACGTTAACACATATATATATATATAGGCATATAACGAAATGATAGATAATCCATAATATACCTAAATTCCATTTAGTAAATGGTATATATTTTTTAAACAATAGAATTAAGTTTAAATTTTATATTATAATTATTTAATATATTAATTAATATATATTTTTTCCAATAAGCATTAGATATAAAAATAATTGTCTACCTAAAAAATTGTTATCCAACATTTCTGAATATGAATACAATTTTATTATAGCATAAATATAACAGATACATATAAAATTTAGGATTACAATAATACACCATTAAATTAGATATTATCTATGATGAATAATATAAAATTATACCATATACATATGCATGTGTATATTATATATATTATTATATATATATATCAAATAATTAAGATTAATAAAATATATTTTGTAATGCTATATGGTTTGCATGTAGTTCTATATATTTATTACACAGTGAATTATTGAATTTATTAATAATACAACTTACATATAAATATTGCATATATATATAAATATATATAGTAAAATAAAATTATAATTATTAAAATATATAATTAAAACCAAATAGGCATTAAAGAATTTTATATTTTGTATAGATTGGTTTTAATATTAAATTTTATAATTATAATCTATATATAATATTCAGTGAAATGTGGTTTAAGGACATGTCGCACGCAAGTGAATTCACAAATATTTTTTAAAAATTGTATTTATTTTTTGTTCCATAATATTAATAATTATAGTGTTTTTTAATATATTTAAAAAGTTTAGACATGAATTTAATCTAGAAATAGCATAACAAGTAGTTTGACCATACTATTCAAAAATAAAAGTATTACTATTTTATTTATTATCTATTTAGTATTCCTGACTATTTTATTTTAGTTTATAATGTTTTATAACTTGTATATTGACTATTTATATGAAATAATAACGATATTGTTTATATTTAATTATCATTGCATATATAAATACTATATCATGTGATCATATTGACCAATTAGAGAGTAGAAATGTGATGCTATATTTGTTTAGTTTGAAAACTCTGCTATTTGTATTTTTCTATATTTTCATTACGGTTTTATATTTTATTATTTCGATTTCATTATTACTTTTACTATATTACTTACTTTATTTGAATTTTATATATATTGTATTCACATACATATCCATTATATGTTATTATTAGTTATTTGTATTCATATTATTTATTTTAATTTTATATTTATTTTATACTTTTTACATTACTATTTATACTTTTTTTCAACTACATTTATATATATTTAAGATAAAATCAATTGCTTTTTAACTGTCTAAATTCAAATGGCATTTACTCAGAATAAATAAATTCGCGATATGTATGTGTGTATAAATGTAGGTAACTCAAAAACTATTATATGTATCATACTAATTTTTTTAACATTGTATAAAAAACAAATATATAAATAATCCTATACCTCAAATATTTAAATATTTGTATATGTATAATTGAAAAAATATCAATTTCTATAGAATATACATATTACAAAATATAGAGTTTTTTATGTATATATTTATAATTAATATGAATAATATATATTATGAATAATGTTATGGTATAGGATTATGTGTGTGAATGTAATTAATATAATAAAACAAACTAGTTCAATTCAATGAATTGAATGCTGTATGCCTAACTCTGAATATACCAATTATTTGCTATCTCAAAACATTGTGGCATGTGTGTGGTGTGACATGCCCTTAATGCTACATCCTACTTTTTGTGTGTCTGACACCTTAGTCAACTGATTAGCTAGCAACTTTTGTTTATAGATTTACATATATATATATTATACGATGTATAATTTACATAACTAATTTTATATACTAAGTCTCTTAATGTAAAAATATAGACACAAACAAAAATTACATTTATTATATCTTACTCATTATTAGTAAATTTAACAACACTTTTTAATTAAGGTAATATAATGATATATATATATATATATATACTGATATAATATTGCCTATTACATTAATAATAATGAGCATTGACAACCTTATCTGTCATATCGTAGAAATTACTGTAGTCTCTACGGCTGGTATCAGACACTTCCTTACAAATTCCGAAAGATTTTGGAACCTTAATAATTTTCTTCCAGAAATTCTCCTCGAACCGCAGCACAACCTATCGTTGCAATATCAGTATCAACAGTGTTTACAAATAGGTCGGCATCGGAAAATGTTTATTATAGACGATATAAGAATTATGAATAATATACAACAATTAAGAATGCAAATAGCAAATATAGTATAAGTAACTAGATGGTGATATTGTATAGCTTTAAAAGTGAATAGAGTTTGGGGTTATACTCGTTGATTTACAAATGAATAGATATACTGGAGGACTTTATAATCGATCACCCTTAACAAATAATTATATCACTGAAACATATATATATATATATGTGTGTGTATGAACTGAAACTGTAAACTGATAACAAGTTACCACGGCTGGAGAGATGAGATATTCCCGCCCTCACTATAACTATAGTTAAACGCACACACACACACACGCTAGCGCAGACGACCTAGAGAGAACGTCTTAAACGCCCTCTATACGACCTTTTCACCGGTACCGGCGACGAACATATCGATTGCGGCGATTTTCTCGTCTGGAAGTCCAGGTACGAATTGTATCTTGGATAGAGTATCCACGGGTACCGCTACCACAACCCTGTCGCACACTATAGGACTTTTAGCTCCCTGTAGGTGTACCCTGACGCGGTTCCTGGACTCGTGTATGCCCGTCACCTGGTGATTGGTCAACGATTAGTTCTCCCCTTAGATAGGTGTTTAATGTATCATTATTTATCGATATCCATAGTGTTGTCGGAACAGGACTGTAATAAATAGTGAGTTGGGCAGAGTATTTTTAAACCCCCTCCCTATATATACATATATATATATTTATAATTTAGATATATTATTTATAAATATTAATGATAATATTCAATTTATATAAATTATACAATATACCCTCATATTTTGTTTACATTTATTAGAAGTTCTGATTTAGAACTATATACATGTTTATTGAAATTGCCAATATAAATCCAATCATGTAATAGTATTATTTAATAATATTAATGGGATATCGTAATGGCGTGCAGTAGTACATGTAAAAGATAGGAAATAGAAGGCAGTACATATCGTATAATTTTGTCTACGATATTTAGAATATTTCCAATAAAACTTCACCATTATATACCTTACATATATGCAATATCTTATTTTATGATTTAATGATATCTATTATATATTCTACGTAATTTATGATTGAAATAAAAGTTATTTTTTTTAAATTAAAATTCTATAAAAAATTCTTTATATAGTTATAAATATATAAGTATTAATATATAAAACTGATATGATGATTTATATGTATATATAATATCTAGTAATGGGAACAAAAATGAGTAAGATTGATAACATATTGAATATTCAATATTACATATTCCACTTAAATTCATATATAACAAATAAATAATATATGTTTATTTATATTTATATTATTAGAGTAATACAAATATAATATATGTATGTATATATATATATATATATATATATATATATATATATATATATAATTATATATGTTATAGTAACACTTAGATATCTATATAATATGGATATATGTAGTTGTCATATAACAATAATAACTAATAATAAATTATAAATAACATGTATAATGCATATTTTTCAAGTGATACTAATGTTATGACAAATAAATATTATAATTTGTAAATATATTCATAGTGTACATTTTTATATACCTATAAAAAACATTATTTTATAGCATTTATAATGCATATTTTGTTGTTGAAATTTTGCTACAATACAAATATCATATCATTAAACCTGAATATGATATAAAAATATCATAATATATAAAAAAATTAATATTTAGGCATGATGATATCCCATTAAAGGAATATGATGATTATAAAAATGTGACCATTAGTATATATTGAATACTATTTAAACATATCACGCTAATTTTGTATTTAATAATATAATAATATATATATATATATATTATATAATTTACAGACTATAATACAGTTGTTACTCCAATACAAATGTTCTCTCACATTATCAATGCAACTATAACTACAATATTATAAAAATCAGAAATACAATTCATCTAAAATCCTCTGAAGATAGTGTATTACGTAGTTAGATTAGTATACTAGTACATCAAGTGTGGTTCGCATGTACCCACGTGTGTACAATACGATAAAACAACTCATGAAACACCACAAAACAGAATGTATTTTTTCGGTGATAATTGCAAAACATTCTAATTTTAGAGAATATTCGAGTGTTATAAGATAATGTTTGAGATTAGTGAGGAAAACACGTGCGCAGATACAATCACGATTATAGCGATCCATAAGCGTTGACCTTTATGTGTCAATCAATTTGTAATTATAAAACATTTTATAGATATTTATCTAAATAACAAAATGATCAATCATTTTTTTAAATTCGCTTCCAGTTCGATGACAAATATAATTTTATTTAACACCACTTAATGGTGTTAAATCACTTTAATATCGCAATATATTTTATATAAATATAAATATTCAAAATATTAGTGACTACATATATATGACTACATTCTATATATAAATTTATATATAGAGTTGTATATATACAAATGTCGCTTATTCAGACTAGAAGTAACCGACAAAATATGTCTGAGATATAGATTTTCAACTATATCAAAGTATTTGTATTTACATAGGTACGAAACTAAACTAGCACTTTTGAATAGTCGAGTTAATCGGGTTTCTGAATAACAGTAATTCTATATATATATATTGAATGTATATATATATATATATATATATATATATATATATATATATATATATATATAATAAGATACTTATTGCAATATAGATAAATTACTAACAATGTTTAAATCCCCATAATTTATCTGAACATCAAATATACATATCTGTCATCTATAGATGAAATTACAGATTTTAATTATATATATTATTATAACTATTTATATATATATATTATTAACATTTACATTCAAATGTGTTGAATTTTATAACACTATTTTTAAATTTGACTCTATTTTAATAATAATAAATCAGAAACCTACTAGTTAATATCAAACTTTCATGGTATATATATAAATATTTAAATTAGTTAGCGAAATTGTAATTTTCTTTTTATTCAATTGTTTTTACTCATCATAAATTAAATATTTCAATTCTCTCACTCTCTCTCTCCACAATACATAGATTGACTGCGATCATGAATGGTAACCTTCGAACTGTACGTAGGTTTTACGAAGTCGGCCATCTTGTCCATCATTACCCCGATCCCTTGATTGACATACACCGTGTCCCCGCTATAATACGGCATCCTGCATACGGTAGTAGTAGTAGTAGTAGTAGTAGTAGTAGTAGTAGTAGTAGTATTAATATCAGATATAATAATAATTATTATATTTATTAGAAGAATTTTGTTATTTGTTTTCTATTTTATAATAGTAATATGATTTTTCTTCCTAAAAGGGCTTTAAAATAATATAACAAATTTCTCGTATTATTGTCACCCGTTAAAAGATATAGGTTGTTAACGCAAGGTGTGTACGCACTGTGTACACTAACCCGTTTAGGTAGTAATTATCAATATATATTTATAAATAAAAAATATTAATTTAAAATTTACTAGGTATTTAGTATAAGGTTTCGACTGCAGCGCCTCTATCGCAAAGTGCCATACACTATATTCAATTGCTTATCCACTATCTTTATATAAATGTTATAGATCATACATCATCAGCGTATTGCACAATACAATTAGCGCCGAATGACATAATGTTATGATACTAACGATTGCTGCCAATTGTAATTTCGTGTTGAAATATTTTCGGCATTTGTGCCGAAAGTATTTTCGAGCATCAAAGCGATTATGAAAAGTGTCTCCTAGTGGAATGATTTATTACGATCGATATAGCTTCTAGTGTATGTACGTTTAAGGGTAAGCCGAGAAATTATATTAGATCTTGGGATATATTGATTTTTAATTTACGAAAATAGTCTAAATACTAAAATACTCGCTAACGTAAGTCAAACAATAATACGAAATTAACAAATATTAACAATTTACAAACTTTACCGTACCATTACCGTAGTAAAAGTATAGGTAACATAATAAACAATAGAAATAAAATACAGCATTTTACGAGATATTTTTACGAAATATTCGGAAATTAACTAACTTTTTATTTCAAACTGTTAATGATCACAACTTTAATTATAATTTATTACGCGTAACTATTACATAATACGCGAGTAGGTCTTACCTGATTTAGAGGCGATTCGGGCGAATTGTCGACGATGGCACCTACAATCAACGATAATAAGATTATAAGTCACCGATAATAAGATAATAAGTCCACACCGATAGTAGGCCGTTACAAAGCGCGGCGGCGGTGGTGTGTACTAACTCATTAGATCCCTGTCTTCCCCGCCTTCGTCGCTACTACATTTCACCTCGAGTAATCGGCCAAAGGAAGAGTGAATCTGTCCCGCAACGTATTCGTAACGCTTTTTGCAGTCGCTCGAAAACATCGTCTGAACCGAAGAAACCTTGGTGACTTGCATGTCTACGCGTGTGGGGAGGAAATCATCGTAGACAATGGTGGAGATTAGATATAGCGATAAGAGATCATTCGGTGGATTAACGTACGGTTTAAATCTTAAAGTATACGGTGTATAGTTTCCCACTACCCGATCGATTGACACGACATTAGAATAAAGCTTTCTTAAATATTGAGGCATTAAAATTTATATATCGATTAAAATAAGTTTTTATTCAAATATAAATCTATATATATTTATGTAGTTTATTGATAATTATCAATAATTTAATATTATAATAAACTAATATTATAAACAAAATACTATTAACAAATTTAACTTTCCTTCCCCTAGTCGATATGATATTTATTAGATAATAAAATAATAAAGTCTATCATCTTTTAAAAATAAAATGAAAAAATCTGTTATAACTTATAACAGAAATTTATAATTTAATATTTATTTCTATATGTTATATATGTTCATTATATATTATATATTTGTTGTATATATATATATATTAGATTATTCCTTGAATATTTGTCTTTTTATATACATTATTCAAATTTACTATAATTAATATATTAACATATGAACTTAATAATTTACTCTTACTACTAAATTTGTAGTGTAAATATTAAAATAATAAATATTACATTATTAATAAATCTAGTCATGCCATAAAATGTGGTTTTCCACAAGTTTAAATAATGGGAATGATATTATATCTTATTTTTATGTTATAACATGTATTTCCAAAAACTAAAATCATATTGTTTGATGACGATATGAACTTGCTATTTATATCGAGATATATTAATAATTTTGAATTAATCGTTAATGATAAAATCAATATAATTTAAAAGTGGATCTCTTATAATAGGCTGCTCTCACTTAACAAAGCTAGCTTTACTTTATATAATAATAAATCTACAAGTAGATACTTGGAATTTATGTGTAATAATGAGTCATTTTAAAAATACGTTTTGTTTTTAGGAATTAATATTTCTTCAGATTAATTCGAAAATATATATTAATCATATATATATATAGAAGTGAGCCATATAGGGAGGTACTTATACATCCCATACCACCTGTTATAGGCTAAAAATGTAGGCTTAAATAAATCAATCAATTATTATTGGTTTATTAATAGTTTACATGTTCTAGCTCGTTATATATTAATATATATATATATATTTAAACTTTATCATTATCATTATCATTATCATTATCATTATCATTATCATTAAATGTTTATATAATTTGAAATGAAATGAATTAAATTTTAAAAGAAACAAATTGAATAATATATATATAATACACAATTATTGGTGAATACGATAAAATAGCTTGTTTAAGGCTTACAAAGTAGACTTTTTTAGACTCGTATGAATGATGATAAGCATGATGATAAGCACTAATGCCCGTATAATAACCTAGTTGATGGGCGAGCATTCGTAGAGGGTTGTTAAATTCGCCTTCGATATAGTGACCCCCGAGAGAGATTACTTTACCGTCGATGGGCGAGATCACGTCTCTGATTCGGCCTCCGCTTATCTCGCTAGCCTCTAGTAGTATCACCTAGTGGGTGTATTAGATGTTTATTAGCGTGTGTATATATATATATATATATATATATGTTATACTTGATATTACATGAAGTTGGTCTACATCGTTAGCATACTCTGAATCAGCTTTCTCGGTTATTGCTCCGAAAAGCTGGAATTCAATGCCTTATGATATTCGTTGTGAAACATCACTTTCATTGTTTAAACGTAAACTGTATGTCCATTTTAAGTCATTGTAATTCGTTCTATTTTATTATTCGTTTTTGTTTTTTATTATCTAACGACGCCTATAACAACAATGTGTTTTTGTAGTTAATAAACTATATATAAATAAAATAAATAAAATACTTAAATAAAATAATGATAATAATAATATAGTTGTATTTATAAATATTATTTATTTTATATATAATTTGTATATATATATGTATGATTGTAAAATTTATACTATACTAATGAGATTATATAATTTCATATTTTATAATTTAATATATATATATATATATATATATATTTAATCAAATGTTATTATGAATATAAATAATTTAATATAATAATTATTGTGATATTTTGAGAAGATAACAAAGTATACAGTTTGAATTTATATTGACAGAGCCTTTTGAAATTGGTATGTTGATATATAATTATTATAATAATTATTAGAAAATTATATTCTACATTTTTCAATTATATATTCAATATTTCAATAAATAAAACATTATTTTATATTTATTACATTTATATATGCATATTATATGTAAATAAATTATTACATATATGCTATATTCTAAATATGTAAATTAAAAAATGTATTAAAAATATGTAAATGTAAAATAAACAATATTTACATATAAAATAAAAGTATTTATAAAAAATATTATAACTTATAAATACTAAAAACTATGAATAAAAACCTAATAACTAATATATATATCAAATTGTAGTTATTATTCACAATATTTGTCGTGTAAGTATCGCCATCTAGTGTGAACAAATAACATCCTATTATATAATATGCGATGTGAATAAGTAAAATGTGGAGATTAGTTGTAGAGATATCTTTAGGAGATGATTTGTATCACATGATATACAACAACCCCCACGAGTATAGCAGGTTTTTTTAATAAATAAATTACTATTAAAACATAATTTATTTGTAATGAGTTATTTTCATAATTTTTCATAAATATGAGTTTTTTTATAAATTATTAATCATAAAATTTTCTTACCTTACCTTAACCGCGCGTACCCTTAATAATTTACTAAATTAAATTTGTTAATGAAATTCAGTAAATTAGTTATAAATCTTAAATTATATATAACATTATTAGAAAAGAATAAATATTTATTAACCAATATGTAAATCATATGATAAAAGAATATCTTCATAAATAAAAATAAAATAATTTAATGTTTATATTAATTTATCAAATATTAAATATATTATAATAATAATCTAAGTTAATGTATTGATGTATGTATATTATGTTTGATGAATATATTCCTTACATAAATAATATATATAATAAAATATATTTATATATATTATTTATGTAAGGAATATATTAATTTATAATAAAATATATTTATATAGTAAAATTCCATGACAAATTTAAATAATTTAGCAGCTTGTTATTATTATCGGAAATTTTGTTCTTGATTATTTTATATTATAGACATTCATTATATATATATTATGTTCACATGCGTTAAAGAAATTAAAATAATATCATATTTATACATTTTTAGATGTAATTAAGATAGTTTAATAACTAAATAATAATTTATTATAATATTATTATGTCTAATTATGAAATAAACTTTTGTATGCCCATTGACCATATTATACATGGATACAAAATAACAATAAACACTAACATTAAATGCCAACTGCTTAAGATGATAAGCCGCTGACATGCCAGCTATACCAGCGCCTATTACAACAATAGTTTCCTGTACAAGTGATTCATCTGATTACTTATTAGCACGATTATTATATTATAATAACTTGTATCATATACATATATATGAGTTGTTCTAGTATTAACTTTATATGAGTTCTATTATTATGTTATATTATTTAAATTTGACAAATTATACATAATGAATAATAATAAATAAAAATCCAAATATCTGGTTGGTGTTTAATTTTCCGAAGGTTAACAAAAATTATTTATTTAAAAAAATATAAAATCTAAATATAATATAAATACATATTGTATTATCCTTTATGATGCTGCAATTCTATTAATAATGTTATATTAAAAGTTATGTAATTAAAGAAACATTCACGTAGACGATCGCTACTAACAGTGACGGGTTTATCGGGTGCGGGATGGTCAACGAAGCCAAAGTTCACTACGCTCGTAGCGGTCAGATACCTCAGTATGTAGAAGGCACACGTCTCTAGCTTAATGCGTATCATACCCCTCACCATTAGGTTAGACAGTACGGTACGCAGGGTCAGATAGGTCTGAGAGTGGGGTGGAGCGGGGTGGGGTTAAATAGGTCTGAGAATGGGGCGGGCGGGGTGGGGTTAAATAGGTCTGAGAGTGGGGCGGGCGGGGTGGGGTTAAATAGGTCTGAGAGTGGGGCGGGCGGGGTGGGGTTAAATAGGTCTGTAAGCGCACATAGTGAGTATTTAGGTGTTTGGCGATAATATTTCCAAATGTATAATAAATAATATATAGATAGAAAAGTGGATATAATGTATATGATGATATACTTATCATCTTAATTATTTATATTTATATTTGTTTACTCATGAGAATCTATCTATCTAGAATATGATGATTGGGGAAGTTCCCTCAAAATAGAAATATAAATTATAAGAAAATATGAATTTAATATTATAAAATGTCATGCTTTACAACATAATAAATCTGATTTATTTATATAGATAGATAAGAGGGTATAGATAATAATGTATATGATGATATACTTATCATGAACAATAGACAAGTTGTGGATATAAGAAGAGATTATATAGAAGATATGTAGTCGAGCTGAAATTGGTATAATAGATAGGTATAAGGAGTATAGAAAAGTCTTGAAACCCTGATTATATAGATAAGATAAGCTAAGATAAGATAAGCTAAGATAAGATAAGATAATATAAGCTGATAAAGATGTATTATAACCGTTGGGTTCAATGACCATAGCGCGATCACAGTGTTCCTGATGGCCAGGTATATGTTTTGGTTTCTATACATAGGGCATATATATACAATTAATTAATAAATAAATGAGAAATAAATTTATAATAGATAATGATGATGAATTAATAAATAATTCATAATAAGTAAATTAGTTTATAAAGACTAAATAAATATACAAATCAATCATATAATGAAAAATATGAATTAATATATTAAGTAATAAATGAATACATAATTTCGCTGAATACTGACATCGGCCCCCAATAAGTCACGCGTCAAACCGAAAGTTCAAATTAACATTTCTCGGCTGGCGTTATATTTCTTAGTAAATTATTCACCGAGTAGTAAATTCGTGTTTTATATATACATACATATCATAATACCGTATGTTTATATATTAATATGATATGATATAGGCTCTACACGCATTGTTTACTTGAACTCTCGGTTAGTCACGTGACATCAAGGGGTCCGATGTGTCAGTCTAAATCATAATGGTTCAATTTATATAACAAACTGTTTAAAGGCGTGAAACGCCACCATCTCAGAGTCAGACAACTCCTGCAGGTCGTGGTGCTTGTGTATCGTGTTGTCGAATGGATTTATGTAGGACGGTATGTGGTGTATGCCGATGTTAGCTGGCGGGATAGTAAAGTACACGTGAGTGGTGTGCCGTTAGTAGTGATATAGCAGCGGTACTATACGATATGAAGTATGTTACTAAACTCTGTTTTAATCAATCATTCTAATAATAGAATTATATTATAGTATTATTTAATAATTTGTATACACTAATAATTTGTAAATGATTTGCGTATACAAAGTTTATGTTCAATTTTACATTAAATTTTGTTGTATTGTATACCAATTACTCATATATATTAATGGATATATATATATATATAATTATTTATTTTTAATTTACTACTATTATAAATAAATTGTAATATATATATATATAATCTAAATTTTATGGGAAATGTGATGAAGTTTATCATAGAAGTTATACTAACTATATGATAGTTTGTATATAAAGTTAACATAATGTTGCTGGCTATTAACATAATAATAGTTACATACATTATTTAGCAGTTGAAAAATAACTGAGTTCATTATTTTCACTTTTATATAAATTCGTATATAATATATTTTATGGTTTAGTTTCTTTCAAAATTTTAATTATTTTATATGATTTCTCATTTATTATTGATTTACTCTCGGAATATTCACTATTTAATAATTAAACCAATAATCTAGTTAGTCGTCACTCTCACGTTCGTATGCACAGCGGTCGTTAAGTTCTACAGTTTTTGTATCACACATCTGTGAATGTTAACCAATCAGCTCATCGATGAGTGCACGTTAACCAATCAGCTCATCGGTGAGTTCACGTTAACCAATCAGCTCATCGATAAGTGGCAGAAACAGATAATCGCATTTTTAAGTTTAGTATACGTATTTAAATAGCGGAGTAACATTATATATGCCTGCACAGATTGATCGTAATCTCTTCCAATGTGTGATGAAGCATATGAAACCAAGATGTTAAATTATTGATGCAAGTTTGGCAATTGTATTAGGTAAAGGTCAATATATATATATATGATAAAATCCCAGCGTTGTAATTCATAACTTCTAATTGATGAGTCTAACAGTTTAGATAACGTTTCGGGATTATTAGCTATATGATTGCGTTTAGTAATTTATTTATTATTAATAATTATTGTATTTCACAATTCGAATGCTTAGTCGCAGTCGAAGTAGGTGATATTTGTCAAGTAGGATTAGGTTCAATCGCATCGCTTATAAAGAATACTAATTGGTGTCAATCACTAGAGTACACACACGACCGCATTACAACGATCTTGAGGCGATAATTCTACTTTACCATTTTTATACTTTTATATATAAATACGCAATTCTATATTTGTATAAAATTAAAATATGAAAATAAATATTTATTAAATGTATATTTTATTACATAATTCAATGATGTACATAAGCCGACGCTACTAAAATATGGCATAACTAGAATATAGTATTAATAACGTGATGTTCTAATTCAAATGTTTAAGTTACTTACTTACGAGATATCTAGGTACAGAATACATATATATACACATTTATATATCACAGTGTACTTCCTAGGATATATACGTTAATGTAATGTCCTCGTAAGTTAACAACAACAGAGTATTAAAGCTACGAAAGCTAACGCGACACTAAAGCTACGAAAGCTAATGGAGTATTAAAGCTACGAAAGCTAACGCGGCATTAAAGCTACGAAAGCTAATGGAGTATTAAAGCTACGAAAGCTAACGCGACATTAAAGCTACGAAAGCTAACGCGGCATTAAAGCTACGAAAGCTAACGCGGCATTAAAGCTACGAAAGCTAACGCGACACTAAAGCTACGAAAGCTAACTCTGCATTAAAGCTACGAAAGCTAATGGAGTATTAAAGCTACGAAAGCTAACGCGACATTAAAGCTACGAAAGCTAATGGAGTATTAAAGCTACGAAAGCTAACGCGGCATTAAAGCTACGAAAGCTAACGCGGCATTAAAGCTACGAAAGCTAATGGAGTATTAAAGCTACGAAAGCTAACGCGACATTAAAGCTACGAAAGCTAACGCGGCATTAAAGCTACGAAAGCTAACGCGGCATTAAAGCTACGAAAGCTAACGCGACACTAAAGCTACGAAAGCTAACTCTGCATTAAAGCTACGAAAGCTAATGGAGTATTAAAGCTACGAAAGCTAACGCGGCATTAAAGCTACGAAAGCTAATGGAGTATTAAAGCTACGAAAGCTAACGCGACATTAAAGCTACGAAAGCTAATGGAGTATTAAAGCTACGAAAGCTAACGCGGCATTAAAGCTACGAAAGCTAACGCGGCATTAAAGCTACGAAAGCTAACGCCACACTAAAGCTACGAAAGCTAACGTGACATTAAAGCTACGAAAGATAATGGAGTATTAAAGCTACGAAAGCTAACGCGGTATTAAAGCTACGAAAGCTAACGCGGCATTAAAGCTACGAAAGCTAATGGAGTATTAAAGCTACGAAAGCTAACGCGGCATTAAAGCTACGAAAGCTAACGCGGCATTAAAGCTACGAAAGCTAACGCGACACTAAAGCTACGAAAGCTAACGCGACATTAAAGCTACGAAAGCTAACGCGGCATTAAAGCTACGAAAGCTAATGGAGTATTAAAGCTACGAAAGCTAACGCGGCATTAAAGCTACGAAAGCTAATGGAGTATTAAAGCTACGAAAGCTAACGCGGCATTAAAGCTACGAAAGCTAACGCGGCATTAAAGCTACGAAAGCTAACGCCACACTAAAGCTACGAAAGCTAACGTGACATTAAAGCTACGAAAGATAATGGAGTATTAAAGCTACGAAAGCTAACGCGGCATTAAAGCTACGAAAGCTAACGCGGCATTAAAGCTACGAAAGCTAACGCCACACTAAAGCTACGAAAGCTAACGTGACATTAAAGCTACGAAAGATAATGGAGTATTAAAGCTACGAAAGCTAACGCGGTATTAAAGCTACGAAAGCTAACGCGGCATTAAAGCTACGAAAGCTAATGGAGTATTAAAGCTACGAAAGCTAACGCGGCATTAAAGCTACGAAAGCTAACGCGACATTAAAGCTACGAAAGCTAACGCGGCATTAAAGCTACGAAAGCTAACGCGACATTAAAGCTACGAAAGCTAACGCGGCATTAAAGCTACGAAAGCTAACGCGGCATTAAAGCTACGAAAGCTAATGGAGTATTAAAGCTACGAAAGCTAACGCGGCATTAAAGCTACGAAAGCTAACGCGACATTAAAGCTACGAAAGCTAACGCGGCATTAAAGCTACGAAAGCTAATGGAGTATTAAAGCTACGAAAGCTAACGCGGCATTAAAGCTACGAAAGCTAACGCGACACTAAAGCTACGAAAGCTAACTCTGCATTAAAGCTACGAAAGCTAATGGAGTATTAAAGCTACGAAAGCTAACGCGGCATTAAAGCTACGAAAGCTAATGGAGTATTAAAGCTACGAAAGCTAACGCGGCATTAAAGCTACGAAAGCTAACGCGACATTAAAGCTACGAAAGCTAACGCGGCATTAAAGCTACGAAAGCTAACGCGACATTAAAGCTACGAAAGCTAATGGAGTATTAAAGCTACGAAAGCTAACGCGGCATTAAAGCTACGAAAGCTAACGCGGCATTAAAGCTACGAAAGCTAATGGAGTATTAAAGCTACGAAAGCTAACGCGACATTAAAGCTACGAAAGCTAATGGAGTATTAAAGCTACGAAAGCTAACGAGGCATTAAAGCTACGAAAGCTAATGGAGTATTAAAGCTACGAAAGCTAATGGAGTATTAAAGCTACGAAATCTAACGCGGCATTAAAGCTACGAAAGCTAACGCGGCATTAAAGCTACGAAAGCTAATGGAGTATTAAAGCTACGAAAGCTAACGCGACATTAAAGCTACGAAAGCTAATGGAGTATTAAAGCTACGAAAGCTAACGAGGCATTAAAGCTACGAAAGCTAATGGAGTATTAAAGCTACGAAAGCTAATGGAGTATTAAAGCTACGAAAGCTAACGCGGCATTAAAGCTACGAAAGCTAATGGAGTATTAAAGCTACGAAAGCTAACGCGGCATTAAAGCTACGAAAGCTAACGCGGCATTAAAGCTACGAAAGCTAACGCGACACTAAAGCTACGAAAGCTAACGCGACATTAAAGCTACGAAAGCTAACGCGGCATTAAAGCTACGAAAGCTAATGGAGTATTAAAGCTACGAAAGCTAACGCGGCATTAAAGCTACGAAAGCTAATGGAGTATTAAAGCTACGAAAGCTAACGCGGCATTAAAGCTACGAAAGCTAACGCGGCATTAAAGCTACGAAAGCTAACGCCACACTAAAGCTACGAAAGCTAACGTGACATTAAAGCTACGAAAGATAATGGAGTATTAAAGCTACGAAAGCTAACGCGGCATTAAAGCTACGAAAGCTAACGCGGCATTAAAGCTACGAAAGCTAACGCCACACTAAAGCTACGAAAGCTAACGTGACATTAAAGCTACGAAAGATAATGGAGTATTAAAGCTACGAAAGCTAACGCGGTATTAAAGCTACGAAAGCTAACGAGGCATTAAAGCTACGAAAGCTAATGGAGTATTAAAGCTACGAAAGCTAATGGAGTATTAAAGCTACGAAATCTAACGCGGCATTAAAGCTACGAAAGCTAACGCGGCATTAAAGCTACGAAAGCTAATGGAGTATTAAAGCTACGAAAGCTAACGCGACATTAAAGCTACGAAAGCTAATGGAGTATTAAAGCTACGAAAGCTAACGAGGCATTAAAGCTACGAAAGCTAATGGAGTATTAAAGCTACGAAAGCTAATGGAGTATTAAAGCTACGAAAGCTAACGCGGCATTAAAGCTACGAAAGCTAATGGAGTATTAAAGCTACGAAAGCTAACGCGGCATTAAAGCTACGAAAGCTAACGCGGCATTAAAGCTACGAAAGCTAACGCGACACTAAAGCTACGAAAGCTAACGCGACATTAAAGCTACGAAAGCTAACGCGGCATTAAAGCTACGAAAGCTAATGGAGTATTAAAGCTACGAAAGCTAACGCGGCATTAAAGCTACGAAAGCTAATGGAGTATTAAAGCTACGAAAGCTAACGCGGCATTAAAGCTACGAAAGCTAACGCGGCATTAAAGCTACGAAAGCTAACGCCACACTAAAGCTACGAAAGCTAACGTGACATTAAAGCTACGAAAGATAATGGAGTATTAAAGCTACGAAAGCTAACGCGGCATTAAAGCTACGAAAGCTAACGCGGCATTAAAGCTACGAAAGCTAACGCCACACTAAAGCTACGAAAGCTAACGTGACATTAAAGCTACGAAAGATAATGGAGTATTAAAGCTACGAAAGCTAACGCGGTATTAAAGCTACGAAAGCTAACGCGGCATTAAAGCTACGAAAGCTAATGGAGTATTAAAGCTACGAAAGCTAACGCGGCATTAAAGCTACGAAAGCTAACGCGACATTAAAGCTACGAAAGCTAACGCGGCATTAAAGCTACGAAAGCTAACGCGACATTAAAGCTACGAAAGCTAACGCGGCATTAAAGCTACGAAAGCTAACGCGGCATTAAAGCTACGAAAGCTAATGGAGTATTAAAGCTACGAAAGCTAACGCGGCATTAAAGCTACGAAAGCTAACGCGACATTAAAGCTACGAAAGCTAACGCGGCATTAAAGCTACGAAAGCTAATGGAGTATTAAAGCTACGAAAGCTAACGCGGCATTAAAGCTACGAAAGCTAACGCGACACTAAAGCTACGAAAGCTAACTCTGCATTAAAGCTACGAAAGCTAATGGAGTATTAAAGCTACGAAAGCTAACGCGGCATTAAAGCTACGAAAGCTAATGGAGTATTAAAGCTACGAAAGCTAACGCGGCATTAAAGCTACGAAAGCTAACGCGACATTAAAGCTACGAAAGCTAACGCGGCATTAAAGCTACGAAAGCTAACGCGACATTAAAGCTACGAAAGCTAATGGAGTATTAAAGCTACGAAAGCTAACGCGGCATTAAAGCTACGAAAGCTAACGCGGCATTAAAGCTACGAAAGCTAATGGAGTATTAAAGCTACGAAAGCTAACGCGACATTAAAGCTACGAAAGCTAATGGAGTATTAAAGCTACGAAAGCTAACGAGGCATTAAAGCTACGAAAGCTAATGGAGTATTAAAGCTACGAAAGCTAATGGAGTATTAAAGCTACGAAATCTAACGCGGCATTAAAGCTACGAAAGCTAACGCGGCATTAAAGCTACGAAAGCTAATGGAGTATTAAAGCTACGAAAGCTAACGCGACATTAAAGCTACGAAAGCTAATGGAGTATTAAAGCTACGAAAGCTAACGAGGCATTAAAGCTACGAAAGCTAATGGAGTATTAAAGCTACGAAAGCTAATGGAGTATTAAAGCTACGAAAGCTAACGCGGCATTAAAGCTACGAAAGCTAATGGAGTATTAAAGCTACGAAAGCTAACGCGGTATTAAAGCTACGAAAGCTAACGCGACATTAAAGCTACGAAAGCTAACGCGGCATTAAAGCTACGAAAGCTAACGCGGCATTAAAGCTACGAAAGCTAACTCTGCATTAAAGCTACGAAAGCTAATGGAGTATTAAAGCTACGAAAGCTAACGCGGCATTAAAGCTACGAAAGCTAATGGAGTATTAAAGCTACGAAAGCTAACGCGGCATTAAAGCTACGAAAGCTAATGGAGTATTAAAGCTACGAAAGCTAACGCGACATTAAAGCTACGAAAGCTAATGGAGTATTAAAGCTACGAAAGCTAACGCGGCATTAAAGCTACGAAAGCTAACGCGGCATTAAAGCTACGAAAGCTAACGCCACACTAAAGCTACGAAAGCTAACGTGACATTAAAGCTACGAAAGATAATGGAGTATTAAAGCTACGAAAGCTAACGCGGTATTAAAGCTACGAAAGCTAACGCGGCATTAAAGCTACGAAAGCTAATGGAGTATTAAAGCTACGAAAGCTAACGCGGCATTAAAGCTACGAAAGCTAACGCGGCATTAAAGCTACGAAAGCTAACGCGACACTAAAGCTACGAAAGCTAACGCGACATTAAAGCTACGAAAGCTAACGCGGCATTAAAGCTACGAAAGCTAATGGAGTATTAAAGCTACGAAAGCTAACGCGGCATTAAAGCTACGAAAGCTAAAGGAGTATTAAAGCTACGAAAGCTAACGCGGCATTAAAGCTACGAAAGCTAACGCGGCATTAAAGCTACGAAAGCTAACGCCACACTAAAGCTACGAAAGCTAACGTGACATTAAAGCTACGAAAGATAATGGAGTATTAAAGCTACGAAAGCTAACGCGGCATTAAAGCTACGAAAGCTAACGCGGCATTAAAGCTACGAAAGCTAACGCGGCATTAAAGCTACGAAAGCTAACGCCACACTAAAGCTACGAAAGCTAACGTGACATTAAAGCTACGAAAGATAATAGAGTATTAAAGCTACGAAAGCTAACGCGGTATTAAAGCTACGAAAGCTAACGCGGCATTAAAGCTACGAAAGCTAATGGAGTATTAAAGCTACGAAAGCTAACGCGGCATTAAAGCTACGAAAGCTAACGCGACATTAAAGCTACGAAAGCTAACGCGGCATTAAAGCTACGAAAGCTAACGCGACATTAAAGCTACGAAAGCTAACGCGACACTAAAGCTACGAAAGCTAATGGAGTATTAAAGCTACGAAAGCTAACGCGGCATTAAAGCTACGAAAGCTAATGGAGTATTAAAGCTACGAAAGCTAACGCGGTATTAAAGCTACGAAAGCTAACGCGGCATTAAAGCTACGAAAGCTAATGGAGTATTAAAGCTACGAAAGCTAACTCTGCATTAAAGCTACGAAAGCTAACGCGACATTAAAGTTACGAAAGCTAATGGAGTATTAAAGCTACGAAAGCTAACGCGGCATTAAAGCTACGAAAGCTAACGCGACACTAAAGCTACGAAAGCTAACGCGACATTAAAGCTACGAAAGCTAATGGAGTATCAAAGCTACGAAAGCTAACGCGGCATTAAAGCTACGAAAGCTAACGCCACATTAAAGCTACGAAAGCTAACGCGGTATTAAAGCTACGAAAGCTAACGCCACATTAAAGCTACGAAAGCTAACGCGGCATTAAAGCTACGAAAGCTAACGCGACACTAAAGCTACGAAAGCTAATGGAGTATTAAAGCTACGAAAGCTAACGCGGCATTAAAGCTACGAAAGATAATGGAGTATTAAAGCTACGAAAGCTAACGCGGTATTAAAGCTACGAAAGCTAACGCGGCATTAAATCTACGAAAGCTAATGGAGTATTAAAGCTACGAAAGCTAACGCGACACTAAAGCTACGAAAGCTAACGCGACATTAAAGCTACGAAAGCTAACGCGGCATTAAAGCTACGAAAGCTAACGCGACACTAAAGCTACGAAAGCTAATGGAGTATTAAAGCTACGAAAGCTAACGCGGCATTAAAGCTACGAAAGCTAATGGAGTATTAAAGCTACGAAAGCTAACGCGGTATTAAAGCTACGAAAGCTAACGCGGCATTAAAGCTACGAAAGCTAATGGAGTATTAAAGCTACGAAAGCTAACTCTGCATTAAAGCTACGAAAGCTAACGCGACATTAAAGTTACGAAAGCTAATGGAGTATTAAAGCTACGAAAGCTAACGCGGCATTAAAGCTACGAAAGCTAACGTGACATTAAAGCTACGAAAGCTAATGGACAATTAAAGCTACGAAAGCTAACGCGGCATTAAAGCTACGAAAGCTAACGCGACATTAAAGCTACGAAAGCTAATGGAGTATTAAAGCTACGAAAGCTAACGCGGCATTAAAGCTACGAAAGCTAACGCGGTATTAAAGCTACGAAAGCTAACGCGACATTAAAGCTACGAAAGCTAACGCGGCATTAAAGCTACGAAAGCTAACGCGGCATTAAAGCTACGAAAGCTAATGGAGTATTAAAGCTACGAAAGCTAACGCGGCATTAAAGCTACGAAAGCTAACGCGACATTAAAGCTACGAAAGCTAACGCGGCATTAAAGCTACGAAAGCTAATGGAGTATTAAAGCTACGAAAGCTAACGCGGCATTAAAGCTACGAAAGCTAACGCGACACTAAAGCTACGAAAGCTAACTCTGCATTAAAGCTACGAAAGCTAATGGAGTATTAAAGCTACGAAAGCTAACGCGGCATTAAAGCTACGAAAGCTAATGGAGTATTAAAGCTACGAAAGCTAACGCGGCATTAAAGCTACGAAAGCTAACGCGACATTAAAGCTACGAAAGCTAACGCGGCATTAAAGCTACGAAAGCTAACGCGACATTAAAGCTACGAAAGCTAATGGAGTATTAAAGCTACGAAAGCTAACGCGGCATTAAAGCTACGAAAGCTAACGCGGCATTAAAGCTACGAAAGCTAATGGAGTATTAAAGCTACGAAAGCTAACGCGACATTAAAGCTACGAAAGCTAATGGAGTATTAAAGCTACGAAAGCTAACGAGGCATTAAAGCTACGAAAGCTAATGGAGTATTAAAGCTACGAAAGCTAATGGAGTATTAAAGCTACGAAATCTAACGCGGCATTAAAGCTACGAAAGCTAACGCGGCATTAAAGCTACGAAAGCTAATGGAGTATTAAAGCTACGAAAGCTAACGCGACATTAAAGCTACGAAAGCTAATGGAGTATTAAAGCTACGAAAGCTAACGAGGCATTAAAGCTACGAAAGCTAATGGAGTATTAAAGCTACGAAAGCTAATGGAGTATTAAAGCTACGAAAGCTAACGCGGCATTAAAGCTACGAAAGCTAATGGAGTATTAAAGCTACGAAAGCTAACGCGGTATTAAAGCTACGAAAGCTAACGCGACATTAAAGCTACGAAAGCTAACGCGGCATTAAAGCTACGAAAGCTAACGCGGCATTAAAGCTACGAAAGCTAACTCTGCATTAAAGCTACGAAAGCTAATGGAGTATTAAAGCTACGAAAGCTAACGCGGCATTAAAGCTACGAAAGCTAATGGAGTATTAAAGCTACGAAAGCTAACGCGGCATTAAAGCTACGAAAGCTAACGCGACATTAAAGCTACGAAAGCTAATGGAGTATTAAAGCTACGAAAGCTAACGCGACATTAAAGCTACGAAAGCTAATGGAGTATTAAAGCTACGAAAGCTAACGCGGCATTAAAGCTACGAAAGCTAACGCGGCATTAAAGCTACGAAAGCTAACGCGGCATTAAAGCTACGAAAGCTAATGGAGTATTAAAGCTACGAAAGCTAACGCGGCATTAAAGCTACGAAAGCTAACGCGACATTAAAGCTACGAAAGCTAATGGAGTATTAAAGCTACGAAAGCTAACGCGACATTAAAGCTACGAAAGCTAACGCGGCATTAAAGCTACGAAAGCTAACGCGGCATTAAAGCTACGAAAGCTAACGCGACATTAAAGCTACGAAAGCTAATGGAGTATTAAAGCTACGAAAGCTAACGAGGCATTAAAGCTACGAAAGCTAATGGAGTATTAAAGCTACGAAAGCTAACGCGGCATTAAAGCTACGAAAGCTAACGCGACATTAAAGCTACGAAAGCTAATGGAGTATTAAAGCTACGAAAGCTAACGCGACATTAAAGCTACGAAAGCTAATGGAGTATTAAAGCTACGAAAGCTAACTCTGCATTAAAGCTACGAAAGCTAATGGAGTATTAAAGCTACGAAAGCTAACGCGGCATTAAAGCTACGAAAGCTAATGGAGTATTAAAGCTACGAAAGCTAACGCGGCATTAAAGCTACGAAAGCTAACGCGACATTAAAGCTACGAAAGCTAATGGAGTATTAAAGCTACGAAAGCTAACGCGACATTAAAGCTACGAAAGCTAACGCGGCATTAAAGTTACGAAAGCTAATGGAGTATTAAAGCTACGAAAGCTAACGCGGCATTAAAGCTACGAAAGCTAACGCGACATTAAAGCTACGAAAGCTAATGGAGTATTAAAGCTACGAAAGCTAACGCGGCATTAAAGCTACGAAAGCTAACGCGGCATTAAAGCTACGAAAGCTAACGCGGCATTAAAGCTACGAAAGCTAACGCGACACTAAAGCTACGAAAGCTAACGCGGCATTAAAGCTACGAAAGCTAATGGAGTATTAAAGCTACGAAAGCTAACGCGGCATTAAAGCTACGAAAGCTAACGCGGCATTAAAGCTACGAAAGCTAACGCGACACTAAAGCTACGAAAGCTAATGGAGTATTAAAGCTACGAAAGCTAATGGAGTATTAAAGCTACGAAAGCTAACGCGGCATTAAAGCTACGAAAGCTAACGCGACATTAAAGCTACGAAAGCTAATGGAGTATTAAAGCTACGAAAGCTAACGCGGCATTAAAGCTACGAAAGCTAACGCGACATTAAAGCTACGAAAGCTAATGGAGTATTAAAGCTACGAAAGCTAACGCGACATTAAAGCTACGAAAGCTAATGGAGTATTAAAGCTACGAAAGTTAACGCCACATTAAAGTTACGAAAGCTAACGTGACATTAAAGCTACGAAAGCTAACGCGGCATTAAAGCTACGAAAGCTAACGCGGCATTAAAGCTACGAAAGCTAACGCGACACTAAAGCTACGAAAGCTAATGGAGTATTAAAGCTACGAAAGCTAACGCGACATTAAAGCTATGAAAGCTAATGGAGTATTAAAGCTACGAAAGCTAACGCGACATTAAAGCTACGAAAGCTAAAGGAGTATTAAAGCTACGAAAGCTAACGCGGCATTAAAGCTACGAAAGCTAATGGAGTATTAAAGCTACGAAAGCTAACGCGGCATTAAAGCTACGAAAGCTAATGGAGTATTAAAGCTACGAAAGCTAACGCGGTATTAAAGCTACGAAAGCTAACGCGGCATTAAAGCTACGAAAGCTAATGGAGTATTAAAGCTACGAAAGCTAACGCGACACTAAAGCTACGAAAGCTAACGCGACATTAAAGCTACGAAAGCTAATGGAGTATTAAAGCTACGAAAGCTAACGCGGCATTAAAGCTATGAAAGCTAATGGAGTATTAAAGCTACGAAAGCTAACGCGACATTAAAGCTACGAAAGCTAATGGAGTATTAAAGCTACGAAAGCTAACGCGGCATTAAAGCTACGAAAGCTAACGCGACATTAAAGCTACGAAAGCTAATGGAGTATTAAAGCTACGAAAGCTAACGCGACACTAAAGCTACGAAAGCTAATGGAGTATTAAAGCTACGAAAGCTAACGCGGCATTAAAGCTACGAAAGCTAACGCGGCATTAAAGCTACGAAAGCTAACGAGGCATTAAAGCTACGAAAGCTAACGCGGCATTAAAGCTACGAAAGCTAACGGAGTATTAAAGCTACGAAAGCTAACGTGACATTAAAGCTACGAAAGCTAATGCGACATTAAAGCTACGAAAGCTAATGGAGTATTAAAGCTACGAAAGCTAACGTGACATTAAAGCTACGAAAGCTAATGGAGTATTAAAGCTACGAAAGCAAACGCGACATTAAAGCTACGAAAGCTAATGGAGTATTAAAGCTACGAAAGCTAACGCCACATTAAAGCTACGAAAGCTAACGCGGCATTAAAGCTACGAAAGCTAACGCCACATTAAAGCTACGAAAGCTAACGCGGCATTAAAGCTACGAAAGCTAACGCGGCATTAAAGCTACGAAAACTAACGCCACATTAAAGCTACGAAAGCTAACGCGGCATTAAAGCTACGAAAGCTAACGCCACATTAAAGCTACGAAAGCTAACGCCACATTAAAGCTACGAAAGCTAACGCGGCATTAAAGCTACGAAAGCTAACGCGGCATTAAAGCTACGAAAGCTAACGCCACATTAAAACTACGAAAGCTAACGCGGCATTAAAGCTACGAAAGCTAACGCCACATTAAAGCTACGAAAGCTAACGCGGCATTAAAGCTACGAAAGCTAACGCGGCATTAAAGCTACGAAAGCAGAGGTGGAGCTAGTACACCAACGATTATTAATATTGCAAATATTGTAGACTTCGGGAAGGTGTTTCGGATCACAGAACCCCTGGTAGGCGGGCTGCTTCAAGAACAGCTTGTAGTTATTCTCGAGCACCGTGTCCGAGAAAAGGGCAACGTTCTGTATCGGTGGTGGGTACCATTAGTTAGTGCGGGGGGGGGGGGTGCTAGCGGTACAACCTTGTCCTCCGGAGTTGAACATTTCATCCCCGACAAATGACATGTGTACTGCTCTTCAGTGGTACGATCGATCATATCGAGGTTGCCGATGTTTCTCCATCTGTCGGGTTAGAGGTCAAATGGAGGGTTAGATGTCAAATGTCGGCTGCGATTCGGTAACGCTCGGCAATATCGCTCTACCTTACTATTTGTCCTCGTTACTCATCGATGTTATTGTGTTTGGTGTCGTAACAATGTTTGATGTTTAACATCGTAATATTAATATGCAATCGATGGTTTATACTAGATGTATTGGTGTTATTTAACGGGACATCACTCGACATATTTGTATGAGGAGGTTTGGAATGTGAAGGACCTTATTTTTAAATTAAAATAAATTTATAGTCGAATAATATGCTATAGGAGACAATAAACTTGAACACTGGCAACAGTGACACCTATATTAATAATTTGTATTCAGTTCAAATGTATGGTATACCTGAAATATAGGCAATACAATGATCTATTCAAAGTGTCACACTCAGTAAAATTATTATTGAATCTAGCTATTTATTTGTATTATGTATACAATAAATATACTCACAATGAAATAAATACATATGTATAATATACAATATAGTATATCTATATGGTAGATGAAACATTAAATTATTTATTTTTAAAATATTTCTGAAGTATATTTATAAACATTAATAATTATATTATGAAAATATCATACTATTTCTCTCTTTATACATATGTCCTTCACATATAGCAACACAAATTATTAGAATAACTATAATAGTTTTTTCAAAAATTCAATTAATATATTCACATAATTATTCTGAGTAAAACATAAATAAAGTAAAATAAAGAAAAAATATATAAACAATTATAAAACTAATTTAAAAACTAATATAAATGCTATATATATTAAATAAAACTTATAAGATTATAATTTCTACTAACTATAAATGCATTTAAATAATAATTTTAAATGCAAATAATAATGTAAATTATAAAATGTATATTTAAAAATATCAAATAGAAAATGATATATTGAGATAATCATATCTAATGATTCCAGCTATTTTATTGGTTTCTAATATCACATGATACAAAGATAATGATATAAATAAATTAAATAAACAATAGTTTTTAAATTATTAAAATCATCTATATATAAGTTATAATATATTATAAAATAATTTGTTGACAGATATATGAGAGTTGTTAGGTATATGAGATACTACCTAACATAATAAAGTAGTATCATGGAATAAAACATTTAATTTTAGTTTTAATATATTATAAAAACATTATTTACTAAATAAGTATTTGGATTATATTCGATAATTATTTATTGTATATGCGTTATGAAAGATACTTATGATATTTCTAGATCATGATGATTTCAATTATAATTTGTTGACGGATACTAATTTAATATTATCGAATACATGTTTTATATTTGAATATATATTTTTTGAATTTTTGCATATGTCCACATGCGACGGTTCCTCGATGGAGGACATCGTTTTATTTTAGAGGACATTAAAATTAAGAATAGTACAATTTACACGAGATCTATGATTAAGAGCTAGGGGTAGGCATAAGCTACGGGTGCGTGCGTGCTAAACCTTTGACATTTACCGCATTTTAGCCAATATGGCAATACTTGATCAATAAAAAATGCTTTGATCCCGCAGAAACGCCTACTTCGAGTTGTATGAAGAAGGTTCAACCAATCCGTAAACAGTTTATATCCCTCCTTTTCATTTCGGTAAAAGAAATCAAAGCAGTAATTGCAATAATGCTGATAAGGGGACAGGTGGTACCACCTAGACGAAACTGAGCGATTGGAACATCTGCGGGTGAAGGAGGACAACGGATATCGGTTAGTGATAGCGCAGATAATGAATATATCATATGGAATATTTCATATGTACATCGACAGTGTACATTGTACACTATACATTGTACACTATATGTTGTACACTCTACATTGTACACTATACATTGTACACTATACATTGTACACTCTACATTGTATACTCTACATTGTACACTATACATTGTACACTATACATTGTACACTATACATTGTACACTATACATTGTACACTATACATTGTATACTCTACATTGTACACTATACATTGTACACTCTACATTGTACACTATACATTGTACACTATACATTGTACACTATACATTGTACACTATACATTGTACACTATACATTGTACACTATACATTGTACACTATACATTGTACACTACTATAGTTTGACTCAGGGTAGTTATTGTTTTTCTCATGTATTAATAAGAGATATAGAAATATAAATTCGAAAAATATGAAAAAATATTGAAAATAATATTTTATAGAAAATTAAGTTAGGCATAGAACAAAAATTCTCATTTTTCATATGCTGGATTTATATGTATAAATGGAAGCCAAATTATAATAATTACTTGAATATATATGTATATTTATTTACATCTATGTATATATGTATATAATAAATTAAATATCTAAATATCTACGATATATTAAATATATATAATATAAATTATTATATTTATTTTCAACAAATATTTTATATAAACAACATAAAAGACAAATATATGTTATAAAATAAATAATTTTTTAATAATCGTAATTAATGTCATTAATTTTATATCGTTAATAAAACTATTTTGATATAGATCAATATTACGTTATATATATATATATATATATATATGTACAGTTATAAATGATACATTATATATTATAGATAAACCTTTGGTGTGCTTGCAAACTACAGAATACTTTCTTATCGTTATCTTTACAGGTTGTGCATATATTCATGATTGGGTGAATCTATGAAATGTATAAGTTATTATATATTGAATAGTACATCGGATAGATGACTATAACATATAAATTATACCGATAATAGAATAGTTTGCGTTAACTTGTTGACCAACAGGGATACACAACAACATCGACGGGGCTCATATCATAGATAAACATTAAACACAATAGTAGAGATGAACCGCTCGCAACTAGGTACACAATATTCGCTATATATATACAATATTTAATATATGTATATATATTTGCGGATTGATCTGTTTGATTTGGTTTAATTTTCCGTTTTTTAGCCGTACTATATCGCGAAGTGAGCACATAGAATATTATGCTTATTAGTAAACGATATTTATTTTGGTTTAATAAATTATTGCGAGTTTAGTACGGAACCGAGATGAACAGGGGGGGTTAGCACTAGCTTTGTTCTATTGCAGGCTAGGTGTTGGTTGTTAGCCTACAAACTATCATAATCTCATAGGCAATTTCCTTTCTTATCTCAAATCTCATATCAACTGCAGAGGATGTGACGACATTATATATAGATCTCATTTTGTAAAAATAGAAAAAAAATAAATATTCTTAGATCTTTCAAATGCATACAATAATCCGATATATTATTTATAAAATTGGAAAAATATGGTATGAGGTACATTTTTGAAATTATTAATATCATATCTATATATTCTAATATAAAATATAACTTTTATAAATTGTTTTAAATAAATTTATTTATTTTTGACAGCAGCCATTAAAAGTTATATTGAGAAACTTGCCGGTAGCCTATTGAGGAAGAAATTAAAAAAGAAAGAATGAAAGTCAAGTGAAAATGAACACATCGACAAATTGATATAATGTAAAAGAGATTAACTCGTAATAAAGAAACACTTAACTTGGCAACTGTCTACCTTAATTACAGAACATAGTAGAGCAGACTTTCGTAACATGTTACGCTGCGAACAAGATCGAGTTATAATATTCTCGGGGTTTAGTTATATAACGTATTTAATAACTCGAAGAATACTGTCAATTCTATTTATTATATTTCAAATTATGTATTATATCTTAATATATATTCCTAGTTTATTGTAATAATTAAATATATAGTCTATTAATTCGGTAATTAATATAATTTAATTTGCACCACATAGATTATGATATCAGATTAATTATAAAATTATATCATACTGGTCATAAGCATAGCAATAAAGTATAATATCTTGTGAATATTCTAGATCATTTGATAAGAATTTTGATTTCTAAAGAATCTATTTTTGGATTGATTTCTAAAGAATATATTTTCAGATTGATTTCTGAAGAATTTTGATTTCTAAAGAATCTATTTTTGGATTTATTTCTGAAGAAATTTGATTTCTAAGGAATTTTAGTTTCTAAAGAATCTATTATCAGATTGATTTTTACAAATTTTAATTTCCAAAGAATTTGTATTCAGATTAATTTCAATAGGATTTAGTTATTAAAGAATTCTAGTGAATGGTAAAATTTATAAAATTATCAAATTCATGGAAATTTCCAATTGGGTAAATAAGCTATTTCAGGTATTTTAAGATATTGATATAGTGTGAGGTATGGTATATGATGATAAAGTAGTGAAGAAGAGTGAATTAGAACTGGAAATATAGCGAGCAAAAGCAACAGATACAATGCTGCAGAATAAGTTGAGGATGGGCCATAAAGTGTATCACACAATATCCCATTTATTGGAAAAACAAATATCATAATCTCATAAGCAACTTCCTCTCTTAATTCAAATATCATATCAACTGCCGAGGATGTGACGACATTATATTAGATCTCATTTTTTAAAAATAGAAAAAAATAAAATATTCTTAGATCTTTCAAATGCATACAATAATCTGATATATTATTTATAAAATTGGAAAAAATACAAGCTAAACAAAGATAACAGTATGAACTTTATACTATGAAGTAGTGTTTAAACAGATCACAGCAAACATATCAAGTAATACATATGAATGGCGTATACATGTTAGCAATGGTGATAATAGTATAGGCCACAAGTTGTGGTCCACGACATTCCTATCATGCCCCATAGAACTGCAAGGGTACATTTTTGGGTACCACCGAAATAATATAGGGAGTTGTAGAGTATATTAGGTACGCATTATTACAGGATTACATCTATTATATATATACATAGTTGTAGGTTTTTTTGTGAAGAATATTGGTTTTTTTATTTATTAAATAATTGTTATATATAAATTGTCATATTGAATGTTATAAATACTTCTATATATATGAATCATATATGATTATTATAAAATATTTGGCGTATATTATATTACAAATTATGATAGTATAATTTACACAAGGATTCAGTAAATTCATTCCAAATAATATTTTTCTTATATCCAGGCAAGTTTATTAAAGTGTTTTAAATGAATACAGAATGATAAATGAAATATAAATAAATCTTTGTATATATTTTTTAAAAATGCATTCATAATATAATCATATTAAGGGGGCGAGCGACGTTGTTTTTTTACTAACAAAATTTATAAATCAATTTGTTTTATTACATAATTAATTATCTTTCATTTACAAAAAAAATCTTCCAAACAAACCTTTCTTACAAATAAAATTTGATGTTTTTGACACCTACTATTGTGTCATTTTCTAAATAATTTGTAGATATATAATAATTTAATAATTATTGTAAAATACTAGGTCTTATAAATGCATTCCATTTTATGAATATAAAATCGATTATAACATTTTTTAAATTCAATACAATTTGGAAATATTTGTGTTTGTTTACATTATGAATTAAATATATAGATGGCGATTTCAAATGTTTATTTCATGTTTTCAAATACAAACAATTGACGCCATTACATTATTGTATAATTTTCCATTTAATTTACAGGTAATATTTATTTTATAGGTCTATAAACTATGATTTATTGATAAAACCTATTGCAATGGAAATGTAAATACATATAGATATATTAATTACTACAATATTGTACATAAAATTAAACATAAAGTATATATATATATATGGCATTATTTAGACTGAAATATATTTATCTTATAAATATTTAAAAAAAATATTACTTTATTTGTCAACATCAATTTACTCAGTAACTTTTTTTTATGATAAGTAATGTTACTAAAATATTAATATCTTCTTTATTATTGAATATTTTTTGATAAAAACTTCTGCAATGGAAATATATTTATATATTGATTAAAAACAAAAACGAATATTTTATAATAATTTAAAAATAATATATATATTATATGACATATATGACATTATTTAGAATAATATCTAATAATTTATAACATACTTGTATATATCTATATATAGAATTATGTTTTATTTCAAATAAAGCCTTATTTATTAGCTATATAGAAGAAAAAAAGTAGGTCATTAGCTACTATAGATAACAAATTGAACGATATTACTTATTTATACTAAATGCCTATTTCTCCTATCTTTTAACATGGTGAATTATACTATTGCTATATTTATCAACATTCAACATTTAAAATGCCCCTTGAATATTTCATTCTGCTGATAAAGATACAAAAACATTATTTTATAATTTATTAAACAGGCAGATATTTAACTAACATGATATAAGTTATATTATACAACTACCATATATGTATACGTTCAAATTCTAAATTTTTAAAATATAATTTATTTGGAATTTTCTTATTTTATAATTTATTGAAAAAGAATATTTCTTATTTTTATATTTATTATTTAATAAATTTATTATTAGATAAATTATACAAAATTAAAAAATTAACTAAATATAATAATATTAATAAATAATACAATAAAATAATGGGGGTAATTGATATTTACTAAATATATATATATCAATAAATCTAATATATACATTTATTTTTTTCAATTAATCTAGAATTTTTTTTATTAATTTGTCAATACATTTTACAATAAATCCTATACACACAGTGACGAGCACCGATCCCTTTTGTGGATCGGCCATCCCGATCTCGATCCTCATTGCGTTATCCTGATCCTTATGAGGATCAATCGATGATTCACTGAAGTACCTGATCCTAAGTTCCTTACCCGCTCCCTATCCTACTTATGTATATCTTTAATTTAGATCTCAATATCATGTATATCCATTATAAGTAATAATATATCTGTATTAAATATCTATATCATATTACAGTGCCATATGGCACAATATTTCTATAAAATATTATATATATATATATATATATATATATATATATATATAAATACATTGCATGTAACTACTCCCTGTATATCGAGTACAAGTTGGTGGTGCAGTGCATCACCAGATGCAGGTATAGATGAGCTCAATTGTAATTAACAATTCTTAATGTAATTTTGACCATAATATAAATAACATCAAAGGTATGAGCACAACTTGCATACATGTTGCATCACGAATTGTTGTTGTTATTTTCCATTGTGTGTTATATTTATACTAATAATAAAAACAATATTTAGATATTATGCATTATATCCATAATACATCATCTAATATAGCTATTTAAAATTCATTCCCAACAATAAAAAAAGTATTTATTCAATATAATCTACATTAGCATCGTCAGCATATCGTATGTTCAGTATAGCCACACATATTAATTTCCCGAAACGAAATAACCTAAATTATTTAATAGATTAAAAAACCTATATAATATCTATAAACTTATACACCTACATTAATAATAAAATATGAATGCGTGTAATTAGAATAACTAATAATCATCAGAATTCATTTATATATAAAAACTGGAGTAAACAAATTTTTTTTTGCAAACTATGCATATACTATTATAGTAACTCTATGATATATGTATACATATATATATATATATATATATATATATATATATATATATCAGTGTTCCATAGGTTATTACCGCCTATGGTAATAACCGGTAATAACCTGTCCGGTAAAAACAGGTTTTTACCATGGTAAAAACCTAGTGTTGTCTATATAATTAAATATAATATTATCTATATTATATAAAACCTACTATTGTCTATATAATTTACAATTATATATTATTTATAGATTGTATATGTACAAATATACAATTATAAAGTTAAACATTACTATATTAAAATCAATATTATAAGATTTTTTATATTTTTTTAAAAAAACCTTTATTAATTTTCTATGTAAATATACATTTTTTTTAATAAATAATATGATATTGAAATAAATGAGTAAATAAGTCAATATATATAAAATATTGAATATAATAATATATTTATTTTTGTATTAGTAAAAGGTAAAGCCCCATTCACACCAAATAAAGCGGCCGATTTTTCACAGATATGCGCAGTAACGAAATCGTTAAATATTTAGAGATATCTCCAAATGATGAATAGTGATATTGTCAAGATATCTGTGATATATTGGTGATATATCGGTAGGGATGTCGCACAATGAGAGAGAAAATCGGTACGATATCCGTGAAAAATCGGCCGACTTTTTCGGTGTGACATGGGCTTAATATTGTAAAAAATATATATATTAAACAATAGAACTAATAATATTTTCATTGAGAAATTATTTGAATGTATTCATTATTTGATTTTATACCATGATATTTAATTAAATATATTAAATATATCTATAGATATTGTTAATTATATATATATATAAATACTGAATAGAATATTTATTATTATATGAAATTAAATATAATTAAAACAAATATTTTGTATAATACTTTGTGTAATTTTATGAATATATAGCACAGTATTTTATTTCATTTATAAAATTATTCCAATTAAATCAACTTGTTAAGTTTTCAATATAAGGGAGGCAGAGCTCAAAATCTAGTTTGATTTTTAAAAATAAATGTACCATAAATGGCATAATTAAAGCAGAGTTATAAAATTGTTGACAAATTTTCAAATAAAGCTGCTAGATAAATTAACCATAACATTTATATATAAATGAATCAATATTACTTAAAATTTCAATATAACTTAAAATTTCAATATACAATTTTTTTAAGGTATTATATATTATGAGTACTAGGTTTTTATTGGTAATTACAGGTTTTTAACGTAATTTAACATGGTAGAGATAGGTTTTTATTGCTTTTTTTTCATTTTTCATTTTTGCAAAATAGGTTTTTACCAAAAATAATGGAACCCTGATTTATATATATATATAATATTATATATTTTATTGAAACCTTATACATAATAAAATTACGGAAATTGCGGGATATGATATTATAATTGGATTATGATCAAAAGTTTCGCAATTGATGAATCGTGTATCAATCGCGAAGCTTGTGACCAGGTATCTTATAATCATTATAATAATGGTCGCCATTTTTTTTTAAAGAGTGGGTCGCTTTAGAACAAGTAGAAATCATTCTGATAAGGGGAAGGATCAAGGTAACGTTACGATCAACGGATAACACCAATGTCCGTCGATCATAAAATTCATTTGATCCATGGGACATCGCCGATACCCATTTTTCCTGACCAACTATTAGCACCGATATTATAATGCTATTATATATTATATCATATACTATTATAGTATATAGTTATAGGCTATAGTTACTTTAACTATAATAGTAACTATAACTTATAGTCTATAACTTATAGACTCTATAAGACTTGTTATACACCTTGACGTCGGTCAGTGAGTCACTGACTCAATGACACACTGTGTCATAACAATTATTTATCAGATCAATTATTGATTCAATATCATTCTTATAATCATTATAATAATGATTAAGTTAATCATTATCATCACGATTATCATATTTATTATATCATCATGATAATCAGTTTATCATAATCATTATGATAATGATACAATATATGTGATAATCAGATCAATTATTGATTCAATATCATTCTTATAATCATTATAATAATGATTAAGTTAATCATTATCATCACGATTATCATATTTATTATATCATCATGATAATCAGTTTATCATAATCATTATGATAATGATACAATATATGTGATAATCAGATACTGGTTATATTATATTATTATGAAAATATACATTTCACTTTTCACAAGTCACGAGTTATTATCATTATAATTATCTGTATGATTATGACATAATAATGCAGATCATGCGCAATTTACACACATGAATTAGATATTTTATGAATGATTTTAGTTATATAAATAATACCAACATTAATGTAAGAGTTATTATATGTATAATATTTATAAAATTAAATAATGATCTATAAATTATTTTATAAATAAGTAAACAATGTAAACCGGAATTTGAATTGTAAAAAAACAACAAATACGAAAATTTGAATTTAAATCACGTGTCTATTAATAGCCAATTATAATGATCCTCCAATACACAAACTATAAATGATATTAGTTAGTACAGTGACATTGGTGCATTGGACTACAGATATATAATATGGATACCTCAGAAACTTTACAGTTTCATAATTATATTATATAATTTATATATATATATATGTGTTTAGTCAATACTTCATATAACCTCGGTTATATGAGGTATTAGTTTAGTATCCTTAGTACCTTTAGACTAGGTACCTTTAGTACCTTTACACTATATATTTTAATTTGTGTAGGAATACATACTAAATCGTAACCAAAGATCTTGCGAAGCATCCTTCGGAAAATCTTTGTCGTAACTCCTATATCCATATATATTGAGTGGGCTCATTATAATGCCTATGACTATATCACTATTAATTAAGTAGATATTCTTTATAACTATAAATATAAACATATATATATATATTACAACTAGTTTAATATCATATTAACTTAATATGTATAATATTATTATATAATTTCTAAGTTATATAGATATAAATATAGAATATATAGATTATGTACACTGTACACTGTACTACCATAGAGCTAGAGAGAAATTTTCTCGCTAGCTCTGTGGTTACTACCTATGTATATATTACTAAGAACTTAAATAATTCACTAAAAATAGTCTATGACAAACATTTACCTTTAAAAACTGAACGATTAAATAACAAATGGTTTCAAAAAAACTTGAAAATCATAAGAGATTACTTAGACGAAGTGAACGAATTGATCGCAAGTTAAACTGATGAAAATGGGATTGCAGTTGTTAATATTCGGGGGTGAACTGATAATATCGTAAGCAAAACCTTTAAATTTGAGTTTAATTTAAATTGCATAATTGAATTCAATTTGCTTAAAGTCAAAGACGATTAAAATACATTATTTAAAATATCAAACAACCTATTAATTAGGAACCAATCTCACATTCTATAAAATATATATATATATATATTTCTCTAAACATACTTTAATGTAGATAGTGCGCGGCGGGCTCGTACGCCGAGGCCGCAGGCCGAGCCGTCCCTCGACGTTAACGGATAGGAAAATAATTTTTTTAAATTGAGGTGTGATTTTTTTTCAAAATTTTTCAAAATCTCTTTCCCATAAAAGTCTTTTTCCGTAAAAATCTCAACAAAGTGTATACTTATATTCAAATAATGCTCGATTTGAATTTGTTTTTGCCAATGTATATATATGGGGTTAGCTACCCGAAATATATTTAGGAATACATATTATGCGCACACTCATTTTCATCTACTGGCAATATTTCTGGTAGTATTTTGGGTTTTTATCGTTAAAATTTAATATTTTATATTTTATATAAATTCAAATAATTAAAATTCGCGAACGCGAGATCCGTTTTCCTTACGGAAAACGTCAGGTGATAATGTGGGGTAGCGGGGGTAACATGAATAATTTACTTTTTTGAATATGTATTCGCGTGATACCAATAATCGTTAAATAGTGTCATTTTTAAATCGATTTACGTAATCGAAAAATTAAATTCGACGCAAATTTTTAATAACAAACTTAATCGTAAATAATGTGATGGTAAATAATTTCGTAAAAATGAGTTTCTTTAATTTAGAATACATTACGTAGATTTACGAAATGGTATTTCCGGTTTGAATATCTGAATAAAAATTTGTAAATCGGAATTTTCGTACCCGTATTATTGAGAATAAGTTCACGAACGAGTCAAATCGAATTAATATTGTTATTTTATGTTGTAATAGTATATAAATAATCGTATACTTAATCATTAGAATAATCATAATTTTCCAATATATTAGTATAAGGGTATACGCGTATATTAATGTACGTAATAAATAGTCGTATGTATATAATACATGGTATCTATATATGTAAGTTTTAATATTGGTAAGCTGCATTACTTCACGCGTAAACCTATAAAAGTATAGTGATATATCACTCACATATATGTGTATGTGGTCATTGATATTTGGAGTATTAGTTATTTTCACATTTTTGGTTAGGTTGGGTTAAGTTTTAATTTGTGTAGGTTTTTAAGCTGCATTAGGCTACATTTAAGCTACATTAACCTACTTCCCGAGTGACCTATAAAAGCATATTTATTTATATTGTTATTTTCATAGTTGTGGTTAGGTTAAGTTTTAATTTTTGTAGGTTTTTTTAGCTGCATTACTTCATGAGTGAACTTATAAAATCATATTTATTTATATTGTTATTTTCACAGTTGTGGTTAGGTTGGGTTAAGTTTTAATATTGGTAGGTTTTTTTAGCTGCATTACTTCCCGAGTGAGCCTATACAAGTATATTTTCACAGTTCTGGTTAGGTTGGGTTAAGTTTTAATTTATGTAGGTTTTTTTTAGCTGCATTACTTCCCGAGTGATCCCTATAAAAGCATATTTATTTATATTGTTATTTTCACAGTTGTGGTTAGGTTGGGTTAAGTTTTAATTTGTGTAGGTTTTTTTTAGCTGCATTACTTCTCGAGTGAGCCTATACAAGTATATTTTAACAGTTGTGGTTAGGTTGGGTTAAGTTTTAATATTGGTAGGTTTTTTTAGCTGCATTACTTCCCGAGTGAGCCTATACAAGTATATTTTCACAGTTGTGGTTAGGTTGGGTTAAGTTTTAATTTTTGTAGGTTTTTTTTAGCTGTATTATTTCCCGATTGATCCCTATAAAAGTATATTTGAACAGTTGTAGTTAGGTTGGGTTAATTTTTAATTTGTGTAGGTTTTTTTTAGCTGCATTACTACCCGAGTGATCCTATACAATTATATTTTCACAGTTGTGGCTAGGTTGAATTACTTCCCGATTGAACCTATATAAACATATTAATACAAATTCCCAAGTATATCACAAAGTGAACATTACGATCGAACACGGGCGAAGCCGGGCCCCGGCCACCTAGTATATATATAAATATATATATATATATATATATATATATGATCATAATACTGATTGTCAACTCGCTACATATTATCTACTTGCACCTTCCTTTTCAATTTTCGGTAGATCCACATCTCCATTTTATAAATGTATTATAAAACTAATTAGATCCACTACATATGTAAATATGTATGTGTTAGTGACCCATTACATTTTCCTCTTGTCAGTAAATTAACATATATACTTTAGCCTCATATACAAGCATTCGTAAACCATAGTTTCAACATTCTATACATCCTGAATCAAAGAAAACAGCTTCAATTTCACCACTTATTGAAAATACAAAAAGAGAATTTGAAGATTAAATAACTACCGATCTGTATCAAAACTTTTAATATTCTCAAACATCATCGAACGCATTATAAGTCAGCAAATAACTCAATATCTGATACATAATACAATTATTCATCCTAACCAAGTTCATATATGTCAAGTTTAAGTACTGAAATGGTCATCTGTAAGATTAATAATCATTATATGTTATCATTTATATCAATACAATTATGAAATACAAATTTAATCTTTACCGTATCCGTAAAATTCGCAAATCCATAAAATAAAATCTGTAAATTAATAGTAACTATTCTTGTATTATATTTCTTAAACTATTGTAATATTCTACTAATTAAATTAATCTTAAGGCTAATTATCTATAGCCGTTAGTAAAGTTACAAAAAAAAGAGTAGTTATAACGAATACCAGTAAACTCGGACCAGGTAAATTCGGACCAGATAAACTCGGACCACTTTTGAGGTAAACTCGGACCACTTTTAAAGTAAACTCGGACCACTTTTTAAAAACATAAAGTAAACTCGGACCACTTATTAAAAACATAAAGAAGATTCGGACCACTTTTAAAATAACTATATTTTGTATATTTCTATAATATAATATGCTTTAACTTACTTCCACCTTATATAATTATATTATATCTGTTAAATAAATTATAAAAAGAGTCATTTAATATGATATTTTTGTGGAATTATATACTTAAACTTATAGGTAAACATTTAATTTGAACTCGCACCACTTTTGAAGTAAACTCGGACCACTTGTGAAGTAAACTCGGACCACTTGTGAAGTAAACTCGGACCACTTATTAAAATAACTTATATATTGTATACTTATATCATAATAAATATAGCTTCTATCGTGGGTCTCGTCGGTGATATACATAGAGCTAGAGAGACATTTCTCTCTAGCTATGTGGTGATATACGACAATTTAAATTATGTTAAGTTATTAAATGTTATTAAAGTTATTAAATGATAAATTATGTATGTGTAGTAATATCGGAATACTCGCAATTATATACAGTGAAATTATACTTTTAACTTATAAGTTAAAGCATATTATATGTTAGAAATATACAATATATAGTTTATACGGTTGGTCCGAATCTTCTTTATGTTTTTAATAAGTGGTCCGAGTTTACTTCACAAGTGGTCCGAGTTTACTTCACAAGTGGTCCGAGTTTACTTCAAAAGTGGTGCGAGTTCAAATTAAATGTTTACCTATTTAAATATATAATTCCACAAAAATATCATATTAAATGAATCTTTTTATAATTTATTTAACAGATATAATATAATTATATAAGGTAAGTTAAAGCATATTATATTATAGAAATATACAAAATATAGTTATTTTAATAAGTGGTCCGAGTTTAATTTATGTTTTTAAAAAGTGGTCCGAGTTTACTTTAAAAGTGGTCCGAGTTTACCTCAAAAGTGGTCCGAGTTTACCTGGTCCGAGTTTACTGGTACTCGTTATAACTACTATAGAACTATCTATAATTTACCATATATATCGATCAACAATGATATATGTGTGTCTAGCCTTATGAAGAAACTACATTGGCTCACAATTACCTACTTCATATATATATATATATATATATATATATATATATATATATATATATAATACATTGTTATATTGTATTTATATTAAATACAAGCTCTTAATAGGTTACTTACTCCTACACTTAATTAATGTTCTTGACATTACTCAATAGCATCATAATACGCTGTTATACTTATATAAATTAACTAATAAAACAACATAAAACGAAGCTTAATCAAACGTATTAAACATCGAATGTGTATTCTGTAGAAGCGACCCCAGTAAGCTTCAACCATGGTTAACACTCGTGAGACTACCATATCGCCAGTTCGAATGAATGTAACAATTGTTTAACAATAGCTTAAGCTTTCCTGTAAGTTTCACGTAATTACAACTACGCTTAGCCTTAGGATGAGCTAAATCTGTAGTAGTAGTAGTAGTAGTAGTAGTAGTAGTAAACCTTGTAACCTAATTGTTTATACACTGCCATTAACATCGTGTGAGTTTTCGGCTGTGTTTCGAAGTTATTTATACGCGATTTCGAACAAGTGTGTTTTTAGTTTGCATTTAAAGAGTGGGGTTGAAGTGATTTCTCTTATTTTATAAGGGAGGTTTTTCCATAATTTCGGGGCAGATATTGAGAATGCTATTTCTTATTTGCATGTATTTTGGATTATGTATAAGTAATTTGTATTTATTGGATTTTCGTTGTATTCTAGATGTGTTATTTTCTATTAGTATATCAGTAAGCTAGTCGGGGTGATTATGATGAATGACTTTGTGGGATATCATTAAAGTTTTGTATTGGATTCGTTGTGTGATGGGAGGTTATGGAAGTCCTGTAGTATTTGGGGATTCTATAGACAGTTCGTGCAGTGGAATTAAGTAATCGCGATTGAGTGGTATTAGTGATTTTTTGGGAAGTCTGTGAAGTATGGAGTTACAGTAGTCAAGTCATGGAAGTATGAGGGAGGTTGCTAGTAATGTTGATAGTTCGGTAGTTATAGATAATTCTGTTGTAGGTGAAATCCTATATTGGGTGAAATTCAGTGATTGGTTAATTGTGATTCCAAGATTTTTTTGCGTAGGGGGAGTATTTTATGTCATGTTGTTTATCTGAATGAGTGGGGCGATTGGTATGGTTTAGTAGTATTGATTAGTATTGCTTGTGTTTTGTGGGTATTTAGTGATAGTGAGTTGGTTGAGAGCCAGAATCGAATATATTCTAGAAAGTTGTTTAGTGTAGCTATGTTTGTTGATGGGTTTGGTAGGTTGCAGTAAATGTGTAAATCGTCAGCATAGGTATGGAAGTGAATATCAAGGTAGTTATCAAATATATCCAATAGGGGAGATATGTATATATTAAAGAGGATGGGGCCTAGGACGGATCCTTGTGGAACTCCATGTGATAGTGTGCGGGGTTTGGTTTTATATTTTTCTATGTATACTGAGTATGTTCGGTCACTGAGGTAAGAGGTGAACCAGGCAAGAACTACTCCACTTAGT
>OZ025240.1:56403320-56513320 GCA_964019155.1 Osedax fenrisi | reverse complement strand
ACTGGTACTGCTACTGCTACTATAGTAGTATCATACTGATACTACTACTGCTACTGCTACTACAGTAGTATACTACTGCTACTACTAATACTTCTACTATTAGTAGTAGTAGTAGTAGTAGAGTAACTTGTATGGTACATTTATGTATTTCCTTAGGGAGGTTATTTCTGGCAAAGTAATAAAATTAAATAAAATAATAAAACCGAAATAAAACAATAAAACCAAAATAAAACATAAGTTCTAAAAAGCCTTGTTATACCTACTTAAAAGCCTACTTATCACAGTTATATTAAAATGTACTAGAATCATACCAAGATTCCATATAACAGCACGGGCTTTGTTTATAATTATGTATAAATAAATGATCGGCTCATTAGTTATTCATAGTTATTTAAGATTGCTGGGACCTAAAGAGTTAAAACCATGTATGCCTTAACATGATACGATGCATAACAATATAGGCTACTCTAGATAACAACATACTAACCTTATACACCACGAGTACTCGATATTAAATCTTGAAATAAATTAACAACGTCATGTATTCATTATAACATCTAATCGAAAATGTTAACGAGACTATTAAAAAATGTACGAACATTTATAAATATAAATAGGCTTACACATGGTTAGGTTACAGGTCTATATTATATAGGCTATACATATATGAATATGCTAATTAGCTAATGGACTAGTGCATTAGTGTACTACCTATATGTAGGGACACATCAACAGTGGTGGGGGCGGGGGTGGGGTATGTCTCCCCACTTTATTATATAGGGGGACCTCCTATGTATTGGTCTCCTACGTTTACCACAACATTTATTTTGATTGGTTGGTCCCATACATACAAAATCGTTCTAGCACCCATAGGTTATATAACTTTTCATATCGATACAAACTCTAAACATTCAACTGTTACAAAAACTACTCCCTTAAGAGGGTATCCCATATCCAGTATTTGCCGAAATAAAGTCCGCCAATTCTAGATAGAAAACGACATTATATCAAGTTGTAGTGGGATACTACTTTAAAGTTACTAAATAAAAGGGCTATCCCACTACACCTTGATAGAAAATCGTTTTCTATCAAGAATTTCCGTACATTATTTCCGGAAATAGTAGAGATAATAATAGTGAGGTAGGACCTACCCCATTTAGATACTTAATTAATTACTTAATAATTACGTAGACTGTACCGAACAACGTATACATGTATCTATCATGCAATATTAATTTGTATAACCTACAATATATATATACAGTGTAAATACTATCTAGCAAACTCCTTACACCCTGACAATATAATCAGAACATAATTTTATAAAATTACATCATCATGCAATAACATTATTATGACATCATCATTTTATTACACCTATCGTCCGAACATCACCATCGAATAATATTATTATTTTATAATTATCGTATTTAAGCGATGCCAGGGTAATTATAGAAGCAGTGTTGCGTAGCGAGACAATTACCCCTCAACATCATCATAATATCATCGTCAAACATTGAATGTATACATTGTCATATACGACGCTTGATTGCTATGGCATAAAGAGTCTTTAAATAAAATAAATTGTATATCGATCGATAGATCAAACTTCGAAGTTCATCATCGAAACATAATTAGTTCACATTAGTCGATGAATAACGTATTTAATAATGATATTCTGAGGATCTCAGTATTTCATGGGTACCAGCTGGTAGTGAATGCATTAATGGTCATGACCACAGTTATATCATGATGTACACATAGATATGATTGTAGTATTATAGTTGTATATCGTAGATGGGCGTGGCTTAGTCACGCTATACGATTAGAGTAGTCGGAGCCACGTATACTACAATGATATATACTTGTGTGTTACTAATTAGTAATTGTATTTACTATACGGCAACCTTCTTCATTAGCCTGACAAGGTTGGGTTTACACAATAGGAGGGGTGGATTAACAATAGGAGGGGTGGCTTAACAATAGGAGGGGTTAACAATAAGAGGGGTGGCTTAACAATAAGAGGGGTGGCTTAACACAATAAGGGGTGGCTTAACAATAAAAGGGGTGGCTTAACACAATAAGGGGTGGCTTAACAATAAGAGGGGTGGCTTAACACAATAAGGGGTGGCTTAATACAATAGGGGGTGGCTTAACAATAGGAGGGGTGGCTTAACACAATAAGGGGTGGCTTAACAATAGGAGGGGTGGCTTAACAATAAGAGGGGTGGCTTAACACAATAGGGGGTGGCTTAACAATAGGAGGGGTGGCTTAACACAATAGGGGGTGGCTTAACAATAGGAGTGGTTAACACAATAGGGGGTGGCTTAACAATAGGAGAGCATTTACAATAATAATAATATTTATTTATTGAATCATGTATAGAAATATAGGTTCCGCATGTACCTCTCAAAAAATCGTAGATTTTTCATGTTATAAATAACTGTGAGGGATCCAGGACAACTCACAATAAATATGTAAAAAAATGTTATAGTGTTTTGATTTATCGTTTATTAAGTTTTGTTGTTAACATTAGCAATAGCATTAGCAATAGGAGGGGTTAACACAATAAGGGGTTGCTTAACAATAGGAGGGGTGGCTTAACAATAGGAGGGGTTAACACAATAAGTGGTGGCTTAACAATAGGAGGGGTTAATACAATAAGGGGTGGCTTAACAATAGGAGGGGTTAATGCAATATGGGGTTGCTTAAAAATAGAAGGGGTGGTTTAACAATAGAAGGGGTGGCTTAACAATAGGAAGGGTTAACGAGGCCAGATTTCGCTTCGTAATGTACCACCATCTCAGCGATACGGAACGAGGTGGGAGGCTGTAGGACTGCGCACCGAGGTAGCGCTTCGTGTTCAGAGGTGGCGCTAGTAGTACGACCGCGTCTCGAGTAACGACCTCGCCGGTTGTCTTCGGCTGAAGGTCGCCACAACGGTGAAGGTTGAACGGATTCCTAGGGGAATGAGAACTAATTAATGGATACCATCCGTATCAGTTATATCGTGTTAGAGGAGCTATCACTATTGTGTTTAGTAGGGGCAGCGCTGGAACGATGGTGTGTATGTGGGGGGGACCAACCAATCAAAATAAATTGTATGGTAAAAGTGGGGAGGGACCGATACATAGGAGGTCCCCCCTAGATTTTAAAGTGGGGGGACATATCCCCCCCCCCGTCCCCCTTGTTGCAGCGCCCCTAGTGTTTAGTGTGTGCACAAAGTTGAATACTTTGTGGACACGAATGAGAGTTTACGATGAGAGAGCAAACTTTACTTTTATTATATATTATCTTATTATCCTTAGTATAAGCTAAACATATCTTCTGGGTATCCTTAGTATAAGCTAAACATAGCTTCTGGGTATCCTTAGTATAAGCTACACATAGCTTCTGGGTATCCTTAGTATAAGCTAAACATATCTTCTGGGTATCCCTCCGATTATTATAGCCAATATTCGTTAAATAAAATCATTCATTCAAATTAAAATATTTTATCACGATGAAATCCGATACGAGATAATTTTACTCGTCCGTTTCATTAATAGCGATGTCACTCTATATAGCTGATGATGCCATTATAGAATAGAGCTCTGTTATGTGATATCGTACAATATATTACACTATCTATGACTACACGATAAGAATGTTTCACTAACTATACGCAGGTGAATGTGGTATTATATTCAAACTATACTACTAATGATGTATTATGTATATTGCTGAATCACTGAATAGCATCGTACAATATTAATATGCAAAGTTAGTAATAAGAAATATATGTGGCTATAATTATTGCGTAGTACAAATAATTGTTCTATTCGCGAATTATATTATTATAGAATTGCAAAGAAGATACATTTTAATAATTCACAATAATTAATTACTTTATTAAATACCGAATTATGTAACAAATATAATCTGGATAGATATCATGTTATATAATAGTTTGGCAGAGTATAAAATTAATATAAATGATATATTATAGTATAATAGAAATTAAAGTAGTACATTATATTATAATATTAATATAAATAGTATAATATAAATGAATTCTACGATAGTCCTCTTAATAGATCTAGAAGTGAGATTAACTACATTCCTATTATTGTAATGTAATTCATCAAACCACATAGTATTTAGTTAGCGACGGATATAGTTTATATAAATATTACACACGATTATAGTAGATTTAAGTTACAAATGATATGTAAATGCAGTTAATATTAATATATATTATTAGACTTCAATTTAAATATATATTTATAAAACAAATATTATTATATTATTAATATTTTAATATTAATAATATTATAATATATATGATGATGATGATGATATACGGTTTATTAGGTACAAAAATATATATATATATACATATATATATAATAATATTATGATCATTATATTAATAAAGTTGATAAATACTAGAGGTGACTAACTCGAATGGAATGTTTGAACTTAAGAAGACTGTATATCGCGTACCCAGGAATGGGTAATAGTACAAGGGCGTACAGTATCCAGTCTAGGTAGCCTGTGATGTAATAGTTACCCATCTCACCTGATAACAATGAATGCTGTCCACCTGACAAAGATATGGCTGCAATCTATGTGAGTATGTGTGTGTGTGTATGAGTGTGTGAGTGTGTATGTGAGTGTGTGTGTGTGTGAGTGTGTGTGTATGTGTTTATGTGTGTATATTCATGAGTGTGTGCGTGTGTGTGTATGTATTTATATTTGCTAACGTAGTAAGATATATTGTATGCGATATATGGATTTACGCATTTATATAGGCATGCGTAATTATTAAATTGACGGAATTACGTATTAATGATATATATATATATATATATATATTGTAATGTCTTAAAAAAATATTATTAAAATATAAATTTATAAAAGTATAATTAACAAAAATATATGCATATATATGTATACATAAATAATATATATATATATATATATATATATATATATATATATATATATACATATATATGAATACTCTACAAATAAAATCAAACAATAGCCAGTGTAGTGATGCTGGTATACTTGAACAATAGTTTAACTAGGGGTGAGAATGTGGTGCCGGTCATTATCTCATAATCTTCAGAGAGTCGAGTTAATCCTGTTCAATTTAGTCATCAATTATAGTCAATATGTTATATATGTTATATATAATAATAATCATTTATTCAAAGGTGGTTTTTTTGTAACGTACCACTTGTATGCTTATACATGTAAACTCAAGTGGGACTGTGGTACTAACTTTTCGAGGTCCCATCCCACAGTACAACAGTTCCACTTGAGTTTACATATATAAGCATACAGGTGGTACTGTGGTACGTTACAAAAAACCCACCCTCAGTATTTTGTTTATGGTATAATAGGATATTAATAATAATGTTGTAATAACTTTTCCTATTAATAATTAAGATATAAATATTTATTATTGTTGTAACATATATTGATATATATTAAATAGAAAAAATTAAGAAAAATATATATTAATATATAAAATATAAAAATATATTGATATATATATATATATATATATATATATATATATGATATTATATAATATACAATAAAAGTTAACACAAGTTATAATATAAAGTTTTATAATATATACTATTGACATAAAAACTAAAATATTAATATATTTATGATGTATTCAATAATAATTACTTTAGATTACATCATCGATACACAGATGATCTTCATATCTCTTACCATATATGTTACAGAATACAATGATTTCGAGTAATGCTATTGGTAGACGAGGCAGACCAATCACGTAGATGTTATACGTGTCAATCAAATAGAATCCACTCTACAAATTATACTGTGTGGTTTTACTTCATATATTTAATATTAAATTCTAATAAAATATTTAATTTAATATAATATAATAATTAATTTAATTATCTTCGAATATGATATCGAAAAATAGTTATAAAATATGGCAGGTATGAGTATTATAACAAAAGAATGTACTAGAAAGTTTGTTAATGTTTAAATATACATGTGACGTTATATTTATGAGTTGGCGAGACATTGTTGAAATATTAACACATTATCTGATACTAACGGGCGTACACAAAGACAATGAAACTACCAATAATAGTAGACAGAGGACCGTGTTAAGGATGTGAATTAATCGAGGTTTGTAAATAAACACGTAATAGAATTCTTTGTGAATCGTCGTTATAAACGATTCTAAAATGTTCATCTGAAAATAGGGAAAATTGGTGAATATATATTACGAACTATTGTCAAGGAGTTACCCTTACTATTATAATATATAAATATATATTTATATAAATAATGTTTTCATCTAAAATATAAATTTATCAAGCATCAGAAATGATGTGCCATATGTGACTTGACTTTATTAACACAATTTTACAAGTGTAATACATTTTTCATAATAATGGTTTATTTTCTAATGATATTATTCATTGAAGTAATACCTCGACACTACCTTGAGTATTACATTTTGTTTAGCGAATAAATATAAATGTCACGCAATTCAACATTCGTACTTTTAATTTAACGATTCTTGTGATTATTTCAATAACACAATTCATGCAGTGCGAATATAAACATTCACATTTCTTACATATTTTAATATTCTTTTAATTTATTTCAAGTATTAAACATATTTTAATATAATTGATTAAAACATCATGAAAGTAGATACAAACCAATAGTGTACAATAACATTATTCTATTGAATATCAAATTACTTGTTAATAACAAGTTATTATATTAAATATTTAAATTACAGACTTAATATAATACTGATATTCATATATAGATCAAACCCGTGATCTAACCAATGATTGGAATCCGACAACGAATAACGACAAGAAAGATAAACACGACAACACAGATGATAGAATATTTCTAGTGTCGGTGTTGCTGATGAACGAGCAGTCGCTGAGCTGAGAATATAACACGAATATCAGGCCGGCATCTGTGTGAAAACAATACTTTAATCAAATATATATTATTTTACGTCGATCGAGTTAAATTAAATACGTATTTTATATTATTTAAAATTAATATTTATCGCGCGTTATCGAGTTATCTTACTAGATAATTATTTAATTAAACTCTTTATTCTATTAAATATTCGATACAGGAGGTAATAATAAAAATTGGTCAAAAATGGTTCATAAACGAGAAAACCTAATAACTTATCTGACAGTATTAGCAGCATGTCTGAATGCATAATCACAGAATAGCATTAAGTTATAAAAATCAAACATATTTTATTTTTTCTTTCTAACATATTTGATTTCACCGGAATTTATCATTACTTATAATTACTTTATTTACAAATTCCTAAATCTAATTCTAAACCCGGATGATACTGAACATGATAGCATTAACTAGGTAATACCTGCTCTAGGGGTGCCCTGAGGAGAGGCAACAGTGTGATCGCCTATCACCGAATACGTTACGATAGAGAGACAAGCACACGTCAATATGTCCATTGTTATCTTCACACCTGTGTATCTGTGCACATTGTTATTGATGATAATTTGTGATAATTTGTGGTATTAACCGTTTATAACCATATAACTTTTTAAAATCTCGATAATAGCTATTTAATTTATATATATATAATCATATATTATTATAAATTATATTGATTGATAATTTATTTAGGAAAATATATTGTCGAAATATGTAATCGAAAGTATAAAGTGTAAATATTTCCTAACGATAACGTATAATAAAGCGGGAATAATACATAATTAAAACAACGAAAAAATAATGTAATGTATGTATTGCGTTGTTATGTAATCTGATGTACTGGTAATACTGTTATTATGTAATAGGGTACGTAATAATTATATAGGGATATGTGATAATTAATATTATATAAGTGTATAATAAATTAAAATAAAAAATAAATCTATTCGAATAATAAACTAATGAATTATTTAATTAATTATTGAATAGCTATCTAATTAATATTAATATTATAATACTTAATCGTGAAGATATGGCTAGTATTGGCTAAGTATTACTTCCAGTTGCTAGGGACCCATATTGGTAACCGATGTAAACAACACAAGAGTACCGATTACTCAATATACGATAACGTGCCACATTACCTATTATATAACAATAGTAGTGATATGTGCACTAGCAGTGATAGGTATATCTTCAGTTATAGGTACATCAGCAGTGATAGGTAAATTAGTAGCTAGAGGTACACTAGCAGTTATAGGTACATTATCAGTGCTAGCTATATTAGATTTTCTAGGTACATTAACAGTTCTAGGTACATTATATCTTATTATATTATATCTTATGTCATGTGTAAACCATCATTTATTTTTTTCATTAATTATTTATTTTTAAATTATTATTTTATGTCATTTTGTGTGTAATTAACGTTCAATAAACTATCTATCTATCTATTAGAGGTTCTATATACAATACGGGTACTAGGTATGCTATCAGTGCAATGTATATATGTATTGCTAGGTACATTAGCGTACCAGGGCACATTCGCAGCGTTAGGTACACGAGTACCTAGGACTAACCTGAGCGCGTTGAACTTAAAGGAACGTAGCCCGGCAGTGTGAATAGTTTCTCCGGTGCACAGGCATAACGAGAACAACACCTGCACCGTCGCGTCTATCCATAGCTGTCAATCAATATCGTTATTTGGGTAATACGGACAGTAGTAATATTTCTATTAAATTCATATATTAATAATTATTGATGTTACGATTGGAATGGAATTTAATGAAATAATCGTATTAAATAATTACGCAGATTATTAATAGTTATTATCGGAAAATCGATATTAATTCATCCTATATAATCGATCCCGTAACACGTACGACAGTTAGGGGCGCTGGAACGATGTTATGTATGTAGGGGGGACCAACCAATCAAAATAAAGGTTGTGGTAAAAGTGGGGGAGGGGGACCGATACATAGGAGGTCCCCCTAGATTGTAAAGTGGGGGGGGAGACCAATACATAGGAGGTCCCCCTAGATTGTAAAGTGGGGGGGGAGACCAATACATAGGAGGTCCCCCTAGATTGTAAAGTGGGGGGGTGGACATATCTCCCCCGCCTCCCCCACCCCCCCTGTTGCAGCGCCCCCTAACGACGGTTCGGATACTAACGTGCTTATTTAGCAGGTAGCTAGGTTGGAAGTCTAGAGCCAGATGCTTGAGAACGTATACCCCGTTGCCCGCTAACAATGCCTTCGTTGTCAATAGCAACAGGAATGCGTACAATACCCACGACACGATCGATGATATCTGGATTAGATTTAGGTTCTCATTAGTTCTCACAGACATATACTATAGTGATATTATGATTATACTGTGGTCATACTGTAGCTATACACATGGGGTAAGTGGATATATGAGATCAATTACAATTATCTGATAGAATTTCGGACATCGATATTATGAATTATTTAATATAAACAAGCTATAGTTTTAGGTTAACATATTTATTATATCAATTTTAGATATTAAGTATAGATTTAATTTATAATATATAAGTAATATGGGTGAAAAATAATAATTCATTTATAAATGTTATGATTATAATTTTAATATACTAATGATAAATCATAGTACAGTAGAATTAATATTATATATATATATATATATATATATATATATATATATATATATTTATATATATATATATATATATATATGTATATATGTATAAATAATATTTATTAAATATGTATTCAATTAAACTTAAAATATGTATATTTTAAATGAAACATACAATAATTAGAAGAAATGACATAATTCTTAAATGTAATTCTTTTAAGTATAAAAGTATCAAATAAGTATAAAATATATACCAATATATATCATTATAAAATAATCTATAAAGTAATATGGTAAATATATATGTATTAATATATAATTGTAAATTATTGTATAACGATATATATATATATATATAAATATATACAGTGATTTATAAAAAGATATATCTTTTGGTATATATAACCAGTGTGATTTAGTGTGGAGTGCTTTCATTTAGATTGGTGATTTCGTTTACAGTGTAAATTCTACTATTTTAAAATAATTAATTACATTAATTACAATATATATTATCATTGCTCACGAAATCACCGATACCCAAGAGATCTCTTATATTCTATAATAACATATCTGGTATTATGCACTAGTGATAATGAAGTTATATTACTGTGGCTTACTTTCCTGGACAATTGTTGTCTCTTAACGAAGGAGAATGCTACGAACAATAGAATCCAGACGAGAACTAGTCCCATAACTAGGTCAGAGATCAGGTGATGCTTGCTGGTGGAGTGTATTCTGATCAATTGTTCACTGTTTAGGAGATAGGTGAGTTATTGGTAAGTATGTTGGTGTGTGTGTGTTGTAGTCATGTAAGGGAGTGTGCATGTGAGGATGTGTGGATGTGTATGTGTATGTATATTTGTGTATATTTGTGAAGATGTGTTTGTAGGTGTCGGGTATGTTTGTTATTATGTATGAAATATGGTAATAGTGATATCTTTGAATGTAGAAGTTATTAAATTATTTAAATAATAAATCATAATACATTTAATTACATAACGTAATTAGATATTGATAACGTACATGTATAGCTAAACCCCTCTACAGGTTCTAATTGATAATACGGTATACTTTAAATTTAAATAAGATTAAAATATAAAAGAAATACTATTTTATAAACGTAAACTAATACATTGTATATGATTATTCGGATCTGTGTACAATTGGTATACAATGGACTACTTTGTTATTGTTATTTTGGTGGAGTCTTTTCATCCCATCCAGGAACTTAGATGAAGTTTTCACTTATAACCATATATAGCTCTAATGTCCCTTCGAAGCCGCTCTCGTGTTAAGGCATCCATGGTTTTAACGAGAGCCGATCATTTATTTATAATATAGAAGTTATCTTATATCAGGGTTGATGGTTTTTTCGGTTTTTACATAAAAACCAAAAAACCCGGTTTTTATCGGTTTTTATCTGGTTTTATCGGTTTTTATGGTTTTTACGGTTTTTACAATACAAACAAGTACAAATTATAATTTTTTCATAACAAAAAATTAACTAAATTATATTATTTTCATTATAATTTAAATATATAGACATCACATAATGGAACATAATTATTATTCAACATTATAATAAATTTAATAAGTTCCTCAGTTAAAAACCATTATTGTTAAATAATTATAAATAAATAGATATCATTTGTATAGCTATTTAAATAAAAATATAATATCAAATGTAATTATATAATATGATTACATTTGATATTATTTATATTATAGTAATTCAGCTATAGCCACGCCCATAGTCCCACCCCTTTTGAAATCGCTGGCTACAGTGTCTGGTAACCGTTACAATATAATAAAAATTGTAGTCTAAAATAGTACTTTACTTTATATTATTTAGTAAAATAATTAAGTTTGGTAATATTTCGCTATTACATATAAATAACTATTATTAATAGTAATGTATTATCATAAAAACTATAATTTAAAAGTTAAATTAATTTGTTAAAAACCGTAAAAACCATGGTTTTTTCAACTTGAAAAAACAATTTTAAAAACCGAATCAACCCTGCTTTTAAAGCAGTGCTTTACTTCATATTATTTAGTAAAATAATTAAGTTTGGTAATATTTGGCTATTACATATAAATAACTATTATTAATAATAATGTATTATCATAAAAACGATATATTTTTACATTTCAATATATAAATAATTCATAATTAGAATATTCTGCCGTATGGTGGTGTACTTAAATTTGTTATCACATAATCATTGTATCGTAGGCATGTAAGTGTAATTAGATGAGAGTCCTACCCACTCACTGATATAACATATAATGTAGGCAATTATAACTTATAATTTAAAAGTTAAATTAATTTGTTAAAAACCGTAAAAACCTAAAAACCATGGTTTTTACAACTTGAAAAAACCGTAAAAACCGACGTAAAAACCCATTTGAAAAAACCAATTTTAAAAACCGAATCAACCCTATCTTATATAATTGCGAAGAACTATTTTAATGGTCCGGACGAGGGTCGAACTCGCGCCCTACAGATTACAAGTCCGACGCCTTAGCCACTGAGCCACGCAAGCTGCGTATGACATATATTCAACGTACTAACTAGAAGTACTCTTGAGTAGATAATCTGGATGAAACATTCGCCGCTACAGTTTCATTAGTATGACTCATCCCTCCGATGATTAACCGTGCCGTTCTGTTAACTGTAGATCTTCCTTGAAACTGTTCAACGGTTACGCACGAGTCGCTATTCCACGCGTTCTCGCAGCTAAGCCAATCAAGTCGTCCCGTTCTCAAGCTCCTGAGCGTGTGTGTGTGGTCAAACTTAACCAATATTGAAATAAATAACAAAACAAAATAGAAATAATAATGAAAATGAATTTATAAAGAATTACTCTGCTACTCGCAAACAATGTCATTATAATATTATATTGTATAATAATAATATGATATGTATATTGTATATAAATACACTTTCAGTATATAGAATTATAAATGAATGTATAACATATGCGAATAGTCTACTGTCTTTGATTGCTAACCACACAGAATGTATCACATAGTTTGAAATATAGGAGAGAATAGTCGAGTAAATGATGAGCAAATAACAACAGAGAAACAGCATCGATATTCCTATACCTTAAACAATAGTAATATAGGTGTTATTAGTATAATGTATGTATTGTATTGCTCGCTGTCACTCAGTAAGGGACAACACATTCGACTAGCACGACTAAGTTATCCTTATAGAGATAAATATAGTTATAATTAGATTGGATAACATTGATAATATATATATATATTGTTTAAAATATTATAACATACGTTGTTTAGAATAATGATTTATTACCACTATATGTTAACGATAATACTATTTAACATTTGATATGTTATCTACGGTTATCTATCTGCTCGTTATAATGAAACCCCTGGCGAGGGTTGTATACGTCATACTCTGTAGGATAGGTCTGGGATTGTGTCTAAGTAAGAAGATGAGTTAGATAGAAATATAGTTTATTGAATGCTAAATACACACAAAATGACGTATGAAAAATAATTTAATGATAAATAAAAATAAAAACAAAACAACGATGGTTTACACATGCCATAAGTATAAGGACAGTACAATGATGAGTATAAGGACATGTATAGGAGTGGTGCGGTTACTTAGTGATAATTGATGAAGCGCGTGTACTGACCAATGCTTAATGCGTCGAAATTAGCAGTCGTTATAGTCAAAATATTAAATAATTAATTAATAGAGCGGTAATTTAAATATATTCGCGAATATCGTTCGAAATGAAACCTTTGAACAAAGGACATATCCTCCAGATAGATAACGTTCCGGAAGATGTGAATTGAGCGACGCTCGTCTCGAGATAGTGAAGCGGGAATCCGACGATTAAAGAGAGGAACACGTACACCAGAAGAAAGTGACCTATTGTTAGGCGATCGTTCCGATTAATAAATAAATAATTCACGATATAAGGTAGATACATCGGGGGGCCAGTTTTGCCGAGAAAATAACTGACCCCGAATTTTAACTAGCATATAATTATAATCATAGAAATAATATATATCTATCAGTTAATTCATTAATAATTAAATTGTAGTTAAGTCTAACTAGAATGTAATTATATTTATAGGAATAAATATATATATATATATATCAGTTAATTAGTTAATAATTAAATATGATTACTATCGACATAATTTACTAACATCCCCTATGTTTAATCAACAAATAAGGAAACCTCCACATAGTTTCAAAACTCATGAATTCGAAAGTGTTCCTATTCTCCGTACCTAGGTGGCAGTACATGTGATGGGTGTATGATACTATGCGTGTCATGTGATATCTACACTGTTAATGGTGTAACCTTTTCTGTCGGGTATTGAAGGATTACACCCTGAAGATTGTAATCTGAGCCCCTTTATTGATTATCATATATTGAATAATAGTACTAGTAGTAGTAGTAGTAGTAGTATAAGTAGTAGTAGTAGTAGTAGTATGAGTAGAAATATGTATTACTAAGTAATGTATATATATTTATATAGAACAACTAATTTGAAATAAATATAATATATATATATATATTATAATAAATATATATTATCATTAACTAATAAAATTAACAATAAACCAACAACTAAATTTAGAATAGCACTGATTATAAGAATACTTACTTTATTATATTATATTTGATGTAAGAGTATACTATTACTATTATTGTAAACAACATATTGTATTCCCTAATTTGAATATGTATTGGTTAATTTAATTAATAAAAATATAAATAAATTTAATCTATGAGAAGTATTTAAATTCTTATTAATTATTATTATAATTTATATTAGTAATATTATAAAAATTATGTTCAAAAGTATATATATATATGTAATTATAATGTAAAATATAATAATGTTATACTTTGTAATAAATAAACATATACATATATGTTTCAATACAATATAATTTCTAAATAGGATACATCTTCAGGGTATTTTATAAATTATATATTTATAGTTTAATAATATATACACCATATTAATAGGGTATAAATTATAATTTAATTTATTGTATATATACTATGAAATATGTTGATACTATGAAATATACCCAGCATTAATTATAATTCCCTAATGAATGATAAACACAGTAGAAGAACTACGAGATATTTAATACATTTATCTATCTCTTACCATCTCTCGTAATCTTATTCAAATGAGAGCACTTCAGAAAAGTGATATTTACATATACTTATGACTCATGAGTTATGAGAGAACAAGAACATTGATGTTATTAAATAAATATTTATTAATTTACAATGTATTACTCTACGATAACAAGAGAGACTTTAATAAAAGAGATTAGAAAACAATCGCGTTACGTCGATCATCGTGTAGGAGTTCATCACGAGTTGTTCTTGTACGAGTTCGGCCATTTCTTTATTTTCTGTCAATCAAATAATTAGGATAATGTAAAAACATAAATATCTATATAATATACTATATATATATATTTATAAATATATAATAAATATATATGTATATATATATGTATATTAATTTAGAATCATTATTGTTTTATTGTTTGCTATTTTATTTAAGCAATTATATAGTTGAAAGTATAAAGTATAAATATTTTCTAACGATATCTAAGTTATTGTTTTATTAATATAATCTATTACAAATCGTACATAATTTAACATAACAAAACGATTACATAACAACAAGACACACTACGCCGTTACTTACCGAACACCCCTTCGCTGAAGATAGACCTCAGGTAACACAGCTGATTGTAGAGGTCTGTAGCTGAGAACTGTTGTGGAGGTAATGTTAGGTGATGTTAGGTGATGTTAGGTGATGTTAGGTGATGTTAGGTGATGTTAGGTGATATTAGGTCTATTGTTACGTACTACGAGGTCGACATTTGGGCGATATCGTGTTATATATTAAGATATATTAAGATAACTTGGTGTCACATATTTAATATCGAACAATACATTCAATAAATAAATAATAAATATAGAAATCAAATTATATATATATATTAATGAAAGAAAAATTGATATAGATATATTTATTTAAGTAAATAATTCTTATATATTATATATATATATATCGATGAACTATATTTAACCTCTTGAATTATCTTATTTCCTCTTCGACAAATGATGCACATAGGGGAGGCGTGAGATTTCGAGTAGGCTATTTGACGGGTATTCGCGTTACAGGCGTACTCCTCGCAATGGTGAACATTCTATGATCGATGGAAAGGAATGTCACATGACTATGATTTCTAATAAGGTTAATTTTTAATAATATATATTAATATTAATATTATATTAATATTAATAGCAGTATATAACATTTGGCTCATGTGTAATATATGTGTAATAACTTAAAAATAACAAATTTGATATTTTAAATAAGTTAAAATAATGACACCATTTATATCAGTTACAAAGTAGTACAATTTAATTGAATATAAATTATGTATTATATACATTTAAAATAAAATTCAAAATTCAAATATTTATATTTATATTTACTAGATATAAAATAAATTAATAACAAAATAAATGTATATATGCTTATAAATTCTAGTGCTAATATTTATAATATTAAATATAAATTCAAAAAGTTCAAATTATAAATTTTATAAATTTTTAATTTTATTTATGTTATTCAGGCAATAGGTATATAATCAGCTTCTTCGTTTTAACAAATACGGAACTACTACTCTATAGGGTAGCCAATAGACAATAACCTCGTAATATTTAGTGATGTGAGAGCGCATGAATCGGGTCAAGGCATTCTTTACCAATGCTATCGTGTCGTAAATGTCATGGTCGCAACCTTCCGTCGAACACACCAAGGTCGAATTATCTATACTCTGCGAAGGTCATTTAAATGTAATATTTAGAATAATAATTAGATTTTATAAAATCATTTATTAATATTAATTTAGTATTACAAAATAGTTATTAAATAAAACTCTATAAAATTAACTTGTTATTTCAATTGAACTTTTTCCAGATATAATATTTAATTTTTGAATTTTAAAATAGAAGCCACATCATATTAAATAAAGTAAGGCAAGATTTGCATACTATATTGAAGAAATAAACTTATATATATGTAAATATATATTAAGTATAAATATATTTGATAACATTTAATTACAGTAAAATAATATATATTATATTCTATCAATTTTGAATGTATTCGCGATTGTAAATAATAAATATATCCAATTTAATGATTGCATCAAATTTTATTAAAACATACATTATTTCAGAATTTAAATCAATTAAATAGATAGAATTTATTTCCCGAATATTGAAGATAATAAATGGAATATAGCTATACTTCTATTAAGAACACCGTCCATGACACACCGGAGTGCGTAATACAAACCGGGTCAAAGATCTTAATGAGACCGCAATGGCTGCAGGTGTAGTTGAACAGTTGACAGTTCTTGAAGCGTTCCTCGTCTGTCTCCAGACCTAGCAGTTCCTCCTCGTCGTCTAGTAGCGTGGAGTCGTGCTGTTTGTGGGTGTTGCGGTAGCTGGAGGGGTCGAGACCTAGGGGAGGGGTTCAACGGGGTCAGTTAGTAGGGAGGGAGGTGAGAAAGAGGGAGGTGGAAGGGGAGATAGAGGGAGAGGAGTGTTAATGTAAATAGTGATTATTATGTGAATCTTATAATGTAAAATTATGTAATATAATGTAAAATTTAATATCGATAAAGTTAATATCCCGTCTAAATTTGTATATCTATTTCATAGTTATGAAATAAATACCTATGTGTAGTTATGTGTATGTATGTAGTTAGGGCTAATGAGGCTTAACGTTGATTAATCAGGAATACACAATAAGGTATACTGTGCAGTAATTAACTGGAGCAAAGATAAGCCTATTCATAATGAAGCATTCCGGTATGTGATTAGTGAGGTATACAACAGAGCACAGATACACTACTTGGTTAAGGGGGGGCGCTACCAGTCTTCATTAAGGTAGGGGGGGTGCTACTAGTCTTAGTTAAGGGGGGGTGCTACTAGTCTTAGTTAAGGGGTGCTACTAGTCTTAGTTAAGGGGGGGCGCTACTAGTCTTAGTTAAGGGGTGCTACTAGTCTTAGTTAAGGGGGGGTGCTACTAGTCTTAGTTAAGGGGTGCTACTAGTCTTAGTTAAGGGGGGGGCGCTACTAGTCTTAGTTAAGGGGGGGGTGCTACTAGTCTTAGTTAAGGGGTGCTACTAGTCTTAGTTAAGGGGGGGTGCTACTAGTCTTAGTTAAGGGGTGCTACTAGTCTTAGTTAAGGGGGGGGCGCTACTAGTCTTAGTTAAGGGGGGGTGCTACTAGTCTTAGTTAAGGGGTGCTACTAGTCTTAGTTAAGGGGGGGGTGCTACTAGTCTTAGTTAAGGGGTGCTACTAGTCTTAGTTAAGGGGGGGGGGTGCTACTAGTCTTAGTTAAGGGGTGCTACTAGTCTTAGTTAAGGGGGGGTGCTACTAGTCTTAGTTAAGGGGTGCTACTAGTCTTAGTTAAGGGGGGGGTGCTACTAGTCTTAGTTAAGGGGTGCTACTAGTCTTAGTTAAGGGGGGAGGGTGCTACTAGTCTTAGTTAAGGGGTGCTACTAGTCTTAGTTAAGGGGGGGTGCTACTAGTCTTAGTTAAGGGGTGCTACTAGTCTTAGTTAAGGGGGGGGCGCTACTAGTCTTAGTTAAGGGGGGGTGCTACTAGTCTTAGTTAAGGGGTGCTACTAGTCTTAGTTAAGGGGGGGGTGCTACTAGTCTTAGTTAAGGGGTGCTACTATTCTTAGTTAAGGGGTGCTACTAGTCTTAGTTAAGGGGGGGGTGCTACTAGTCTTAGTTAAGGGGTGCTACTAGTCTTAGTTAAGGGGGGGGCTCTACTAGTCTTAGTTAAGGGGGGGTGCTACTAGTCTTAGTTAAGGGGTGCTACTAGTCTTAGTTAAGGGGGGGCTCTACTAGTCTTAGTTAAGGGGGGGTGCTACTAGTCTTAGTTAAGGGGTGCTACTAGTCTTAGTTAAGGGGGGGGGGTGCTACTAGTCTTAGTTAAGGGGTGCTACTAGTCTTAGTTAAGGGGGGGGTGCTACCAGTCTTAGTTAAGGGGTGCTACTAGTCTTAGTTAAGGGGTGCTACTAGTCTTAGTTAAGGGGGGGGTGCTACTAGTCTTAGTTAAGGGGGGGGCTCTACTAGTCTTAGTTAAGGGGTGCTACTAGTCTTAGTTAAGGGGGGGTGCTACTAGTCTTAGTTAAGGGGTGCTACTAGTCTTAGTTAAGGGGGGGGCGCTACTAGTCTTAGTTAAGGGGGGGTGCTACTAGTCTTAGTTAAGGGGTGCTACTAGTCTTAGTTAAGGGGGGGGTGCTACCAGTCTTAGTTAAGGGGGGGGGGTGCTACTAGTCTTAGTTAAGGGGGGGTGCTACTAGTCTTAGTTAAGGGGTGCTACTAGTCTTAGTTAAGGGGGGGTGCTACTAGTCTTAGTTAAGGGGGGGTGCTACTAGTCTTAGTTAAGGGGTGCTACTAGTCTTAGTTAAGGGGGGGGTGCTACTAGTCTTAGTTAAGGGGTGCTACTAGTCTTAGTTAAGGGGGGGGGTGCTACTAGTCTTATTTAAGGGGTGCTACTAGTCTTAGTTAAGGGGGGGTGCTACCAGTCTTAGTTAAGGGGGGGTGCTACTAGTCTTAGTTAAGGGGTGCTACTAGTCTTAGTTAAGGGGGGGTGCTACCAGTCTTAGTTAAGGGGTGCTACTAGTCTTAGTTAAGGGGTGCTACTAGTCTTAGTTAAGGGGGGGGGTGCTACTAGTCTTAGTTAAGGGGTGCTACTAGTCTTAGTTAAGGGGGGGGTGCTACCAGTCTTAGTTAAGGGGGGGTGCTACTAGTCTTAGTTAAGGGGTGCTACTAGTCTTAGTTAAGGGGGGGGCGCTACTAGTCTTAGTTAAGGGGTGCTACTAGTCTTAGTTAAGGGGGGGGTGCTACCAGTCTTAGTTAAGGGGTGCTACTAGTCTTAGTTAAGGGGTGCTACTAGTCTTAGTTAAGGGGGGGGTGCTACCAGTCTTAGTTAAGGGGTGCTACTAGTCTTAGTTAAGGGGTGCTACTAGTCTTAGTTAAGGGGGGGGTGCTACTAGTCTTAGTTAAGGGGTGCTACTAGTCTTAGTTAAGGGGGGGGTGCTACCAGTCTTAGTTAAGGGGTGCTACTAGTCTTAGTTAAGGGGGGGGGGTGCTACTAGTCTTAGTTAAGGGGTGCTACTAGTCTTAGTTAAGGGGGGGGTGCTACCAGTCTTAGTTAAGGGGGGGTGCTACTAGTCTTAGTTAAGGGGTGCTACTAGTCTTAGTTAAGGGGGGGGGTGCTACTAGTCTTAGTTAAGGGGTGCTACTAGTCTTAGTTAAGGGGGGGGGTGCTACCAGTCTTAGTTAAGGGGGGGGTGCTACCAGTCTTAGTTAAGGGGTGCTACTAGTCTTAGTTAAGGGGGGGGTGCTACTAGTCTTAGTTAAGGGGGGGGTGCTACCAGTCTTAGTTAAGGGGTGCTACTAGTCTTAGTTAAGGGGGGGCGCTACTAGTCTTAGTTAAGGGGGGGTGCTACTAGTCTTAGTTAAGGGGGGGTGCTACTAGTCTTAGTTAAGGGGTGCTACTAGTCTTAGTTAAGGGGTGCTACTAGTCTTAGTTAAGGGGGGGTGCTACCAGTCTTAGTTAAGGGGTGCTACTAGTCTTAGTTAAGGGGTGCTACTAGTCTTAGTTAAGGGGGGGGGTGCTACTAGTCTTATTTAAGGGGTGCTACTAGTCTTAGTTAAGGGGTGCTACTAGTCTTAGTTAAGGGGGGGGTGCTACCAGTCTTAGTTAAGGGGGGGTGCTACTAGTCTTAGTTAAGGGGTGCTACTAGTCTTAGTTAAGGGGGGGGGCGCTACTAGTCTTAGTTAAGGGGTGCTACTAGTCTTAGTTAAGGGGGGGGGTGCTACTAGTCTTAGTTAAGGGGTGCTACTAGTCTTAGTTAAGGGGGGGGGTGCTACCAGTCTTAGTTAAGGGGGGGGTGCTACCAGTCTTAGTTAAGGGGGGGGTGCTACTAGTCTTAGTTAAGGGGGGGTGCTACCAGTCTTAGTTAAGGGGTGCTACTAGTCTTAGTTAAGGGGTGCTACTAGTCTTAGTTAAGGGGAGGGGTGCTACTAGTCTTAGTTAAGGGGGGGGGGGTGCTACCAGTCTTAGTTAAGGGGTGCTACTAGTCTTAGTTAAGGGGGGGGGGTGCTACTAGTCTAAGTTAAGGGGTGCTACTAGTCTTAGTTAAGGGGGGGTGCTACCATTCTTAGTTAAGGGGGGGGTGCTACCAGTCTTAGTTAAGGGGGGGGTGCTACTAGTCTTAGTTAAGGGGGGGGTGCTACCAGTCTTAGTTAAGGGGTGCTACTAGTCTTAGTTAAGGGGTGCTACTAGTCTTAGTTAAGGGGAGGGGTGCTACTAGTCTTAGTTAAGGGGTGCTACTAGTCTTAGTTAAGGGGGGGGTGCTACCAGTCTTAGTTAAGGGGTGCTACTAGTCTTAGTTAAGGGGGGGTGCTACCAGTCTTAGTTAAGGGGGGGTGCTACTAGTCTTAGTTAAGGGGTGCTACTAGTCTTAGTTAAGGGGGGGGGTGCTACTAGTCTTAGTTAAGGGGTGCTACTAGTCTTAGTTAAGGGGGGGGGGTGCTACCAGTCTTAGTTAAGGGGGGGGTGCTACCAGTCTTAGTTAAGGGGGGGGTGCTACTAGTCTTAGTTAAGGGGGGGGTGCTACCAGTCTTAGTTAAGGGGTGCTACTAGTCTTAGTTAAGGGGGGGGCGCTACTAGTCTAAGTTAAGGGGTGCTACTAGTCTTAGTTAAGGGGAGGGGTGCTACTAATCTTAGTTAAGGGGTGCTACTAGTCTTAGTTAAGGGGGGGGGTGCTACCAGTCTTAGTTAAGGGGTGCTACTAGTCTTAGTTAAGGGGGGGGGGTGCTACTAGTCTTAGTTAAGGGGTGCTACTAGTCTTAGTTAAGGGGGGGGTGCTACCAGTCTTAGTTAAGGGGGGGTGCTACTAGTCTTAGTTAAGGGGTGCTACTAGTCTTAGTTAAGGGGGGGGTGCTACTAGTCTTAGTTAAGGGGTGTGCCACTGACCGAGACATTGAGCTATCCTGGCGGCATCGGTTCCGTCTATTACGTCGCACAGTCTCGACACAACCGGGTGAACTTGATTAGCCAGATAGTAGTGGATATCTGTGTGGTCACATGATGTAGGCGTATTAGTATCATACTTATAGTATTATATGCTATATGTTATATTATATGTTATATGTTATCAGATAGTAGTGGATATCTATAAACGCGATGAAAGCTCGTAATATTATTACAAGAATTAAAATTCACCTATTATCATTATAATATTGTTAAGACACCTGATATATTATTAATTAAGGAGTCTCTAAATCACATTGTTAAATATATACATAAATTATAATCATAATTATCGCGATATCTGACCTATTTTAAGGCTATCATCTTTAGCCAATTCGTCGGGGTGGTAGGCTCTCTGCATGGCTGGATCATTTGTATTGTTCTACAGGTGTATTGCATTGTATTACATTGATGGAATATGAAAACAATAGATCCATTATTCATCAGTAAACTGATCAATATTATCGGCAAACAATAATCGTTGATCGATGTCACATTATATCGTATAGAAACTAAATCTTCATTGCAAAATATCACTAATATAATGATATAATACTACTCGAAATTAAGTATAGAAATGGTATCTTTATGCTGCACACGTTTTCTGTATTATAATTAGAAATATAATGTTACTAATGCATACGTTTTAATGAAAATATAATTTTCATTAATTGAATCGTTTTTATATAATACATAAATAAATAATATAAGGTATGTAATATATAGTAAAATATATGTAATCACATTATAATTAATTATATATATATTTGTATTTAATTAAATTATCACCATATTTTTATTAACAAATATTATTAAGAATTTTTTAAATGAATGAAAGTTCATTAATGATGCTTATAATGTATTAGAGGTCGTTAAAGGTCGCCAAACTAACGTCGCAGATAACATAAGTGACAGTATCACCAGCTTTGAGCTGTTTCCCACCGGCCAGATTAAGTCTAAGGGCGACGTTCACATGGGCTTGGCCCTTACGGTCTGGGTAGTCGGATGGGTTCTTTGTCAAGTTCTACGGGTGGGTGGGTGTGTGTGTGTGTGTGTGCGTGTGTGTGTGTGTGTATGTGTGTGTGTGTGTGTAATACACACCGGTCAAGTGGAGAGAGTTAACAGAGAAGGGGTAATGTAATAGTGACGTAAGATAGGAATACATGTGTACACTTAATACATTCTAATATCACGTTAATTTTAATTATATATTAATTACTATCTACTATTTATAGATAAAATTCTATTTAATTTATTAAAAAAAATTAACTATTAAAGTCTGACATTTTTGAATAGACTCATTTATACCCATACATTAAAATCAGGCCTAATGTGAAGAGTATATATAAAGGAATATCAAGTGAAGAATGGCGAAGTAGTACAGCGATAATGGGCGTTTGTTTACCTTGGTTACGGTGTAAACATCAGTGGGCAGTTCGAGAGCCCTGACCTGTTTGCCCACCTCCGACAGCTTCTCGTGAATGTTCTCTAGAATGATCTCCCTCTCTTCCCCGGAGAGAATCTCTCCCACCACGTAACTGAGCGGAGGTAAACATGATCGTGGTAAGGCATGTAATGTAATGAATACATACTGATAAATATTTAAGTAGATATGTTAAGTTGAAGCGAGGACAAGATCAGTATGATCTCTATCTCTTTTACTGGTAACTTTTGTACTCCATAAAATATTTTAGTCGTATTTTTAATAATTGTATATATTTTATGTATATATTTTATGTAACTCATTTTTTTATTAAATTAAATATTAACATCTATCCAACATTTTTTTGATTATTTATTATATATATATATATATCTATAAAAATAATAATAATATTTATTTATTGAAATCACAATATAAATTATATATATATCATCACTATGTATTGATCATATTTCATCTAGTAATTCAATAAATAAATATTATAATATATTATTTTAAATGGAGTTATATTTTTATAATTATAAAATTAAAATTAAATATTTAATATGTTATTAAAAATATTATCGTTGTAAATTGAAAGATGTTTTTCTATATTACCTTTGTCAATATTTTACTAATAAAATAAGTGTAATATACATTATATTATGATTTAATCATAATCATATTGATATAATTAATTTAAAAACTAGTTTTAATTTGAATATTTAATTAAAATATATACTCCAAAATGCATTATGATAAATCATTTAAACGGAGAATAAAAATGTCCAATAATACAATTAAACAGACATCCTGTTCTCGATTATAGTTTTAAAATAATACTAAATTATATTTCATAATATGAAATATTGAATAATTATTTTTCTATAGACGATTTGTAGCAGAAAAATTTATAATATACAATGTATACAATGTATATATAATATTATATTTAATATAATGTAATATAATGTAATGTATAATATAATGTAATATAATGTAGGTTGGAGTGAAATTTGAAATAATTATGGCGATCTGGTTATGACTCGCGATAGTGATGTAACGTTAAAGTACGTGGAGTTAAATAATGTCACTAATTCACGTATAACGTTACATCACTATCGCGAGTGATAACCAGATCGCCATAATTATTTCAAATTTCACTCCAACCTATATTATATATATATATATATATATAAGTAATTGCATAGCTACGCCTAATACATAGATCGCCGTGACTAACTTTCCGGCGTCTTTAGCGAGTTGGCACCAGTCCCTGCGCACGATATCGAGGCCCTTGAGCTCCTTACGAGTGGTCAGCGCTCCGGTCTGAGCGCAACGGTCAATAGCGAGGGCTGCGTACTTCTTCTTCTTGAGCAGCAGCATCGACTTGTAGACGCCGTCTATCTCGATCTGTAGCAGACGGTACAGCTTGTTGATCTCCAACTTTACCTGCGGGCGGAAGGGGCGGTGGTGACGTTGTCATACGTGCGCGTCTGAATAGTGATGTAATACCAGTGAATTAGTATATTTAGACGTATAATGTATTACTGGTTTATAATATGTGTAATGAACAAATGAATAAACATAAATGAATGGAAAATAAAAATGATAGTTACAAATAAGTATAATATATAAATAAATCACTAAATCACAAATTTTGTTAAACATGGTTTTTTAATTTAATTTTCAAACAATACGCCAATTGTATATTGTGTGTAGATGATGATGTAATAAGTGTACACGGCGATGATGATGTAATACGTGTACAATAAACGTAGACGGAAGCCTCACTAAACCCGCTCTCTCTTTACACGTGTATACTATTGTAATTTACATGAGTAGTCAGTATTAGTAAATTTGTACGCAGAAAATAGCAGTTTTAGATTGTCGTCGTAACATTTTTCAATAATTTCCGTATAACTTTTCAATATTAATATTTAATAATAAGATACGAATACGATACGTAGAAAACTTATAATTTGTATATAAGTTTATTTTAAATTATCAGATAAAATATCAATATTTATTTAAACAAATTAATGCCGTTTCATACTAGTTATGGGGAGTGGATATAAACAACACTATCCGTTATAGTTATTGTAATACATACAATATTATATCTAATATATTTATACTAATAGAATATTCTATATTCTACACGTATTATAAACATCCCACCGTACCACACCATCAACTCCAAATTTCTAAAGAAACTACTGAAACCCTTTTATTTAATCTGAAACATTAACTTCTATATGGACAGCCGATAGCATTATAAGCACAATTCGCGGTCCAAAAACCGAAAAATGTAATGTATGAAGTGTATAAGTGTATATTCTGAGGTCAGCCTATCTCGATACCGACCTTGATACACAAGATACACACACTATATCGATACCTACCTTGTTGCCCAGCTTGTACACATGGTCCAGATCAGTGGAGTTAGTGTTGATCATGATGGAGTCTGTGTCTCCGTAGATGACCTCTAGGTTCATCTGTCAAGGTCGTTCGGGTCATATAGGACAACGGGTACATTACACGTAACAATATAACGTACCTTTTCGACCATCTCTTTAGTTTGCAGCAGAATCTGTGCGATGGAATCGAGGGTTCAGTGTTGTTTTAATTAATATTTTGGTATACAATTAATGAAAATAGATAATATTGTGTGTTGAATCAAAACAACTACTAAATAAATAAATTACACCGACAATAGCATTAGACACATGTATACAATGTACATTGATGTGTAATATATTTGAAGGTGTGAATTTCATAAATTCCCGACATTTTAGAAACAAATCTCATAGCGATTGATACATAATATCTGATCGAAAAATAACATTACAATAATAACCAATGAATTAATGTTAAATCTAGAATATCTATTAGCATACTACTAATATTAATAATTATCGTATATTAGTGGTTAGTGTTACTTATAGGATGGAGGTTTAAGAGTCTTGAATAAATAGTTAATATATCAAATACAAATAAATAAATAGTGTGCTGTAATTAATATTTTATCAGAATACATATTATTTTAGATATATTTATATTCTAAAATTACTTTCTTATAATCACTCCCGTACGGTATGTTGACCTCTACTGACCTCGCGACCTTTACTAGTGACCAGAGCTGCGAGATGTTTAGCGTAGAACCGAGACATGCTGAACCCGAGGCAACCGTACATACTGTTAGCCGTCAGCTTCAAAGCTTTCTGACGGATGTCGTACTGTCGATGTTGTTGTTGTTATGTAAGGTGTGATAGGTGTTATGTAAGGTGTGATTCAGGGCATGATTTAATGCGATTTTATAACACGAATTTGTGTGTTTAATCAGTATTTAACCAGTATTTCCTGAAATAATGTCCGGAAATGTTTGCTAGAAAGTGATTTTCTAGCAAGTTAACTACAATTGTAGTGGGATACCCTATTACTTTCTGGCTCTCTAATACTACTGCTACTGCTACTGCTACTGCTACTGCAACTGCTACTACTACTACTACAACTACTACTACTACTACTACCACTACCACTACCTGAGTATACATATCCGAGTTGGGATCGCAATCTTTCATGGAACTCTTGACCGCTCGCCTACTTTCCACGAGTTTACGGATCTCAGTGGGCAAAATGCCGGGTTCCAGACCCGAAGGGGGCAGCTCAGCCCCTATTTCAACTTTTTCGGGGGTTTTGTCCTCGGCTCCCTCCTCCTAACGATAATACAACGGGGGGTTAGGGATATGATATTTACAGCGGTAAGAAGATGATGGCGAGAAGGGAGCCCAAAGAGCGAGAGAATGAGGTGTTATAAAGGTGGTGAAGGGATATATTAAAGGTGAAACGGCAATTGCGAATATTTATGCAAATTTGAAAGTTTCCAAAGATATAGTGTTTTATATTTGCGAGTGTGGCCACAGGTTAAGAGAGACGGTGAGGAGGCAGAGTTATAGAGATCAGGTGAGGAGGAGGCGGAGTTATAGAGATCAGGCGGTGAGGAGGAGGCGGAGTTATAAAGATCAGGCGAGGAGGAGGCGGAGTTATATATATCATATGACCTGCTCGACTTTAATGGCTACTACGGGAGGCGTGTATTTCACGGTGGTGAAGCAGATGTTGTACTCTTGGATGATAGACGGGTACAGACTGTTGAAATCCAGCATCAGAATGCACTTATCGTAGAAACCTGCAACGAGTGAGAGAGAGTGAACGAGAGTGACGAGACTGTGAGAGTGAAAGAGTGTGAGAGAGTGAAAGAGTGTGAGAGAGTGAACCAGTGTGAGAGAGTGAATGAGTGTGAGAGAGTGAACCAGTGTGAGAGAGTGAATGAGTGACGCTAACGCATGATCATGTGATCAACGTGTGTAGCGAAGTTGTACTTACGCTGCTAATACTTAAGCTGCTTTCACACAAAGCAGCAGCCAGACTTTTTGTTATTTATTTGTTTTATTATTTATTTTTTGTTATTTATCAGTTTTAAAAAAATTACTAGATACCAGGATAGTCAAGATTAATAGTTAGTTTACATATAAACTCAGGAGTAATGTGCGACCTGCCCTATATCTGTAGCCGTTCACATTGAAATGGTCAATGTTTATGTTCGATGACATCGGGCTGTTGTTGTTGTTGTGAAAGTGGCAGCTTTAATGTTATTGTTATTTTTGTGCAGTCCTTTCATCCCATCCAGGAACTTAGATAGAATTTTCACTTATAACCATATGGCTCTAATGTCCCTTCGAAGCCGCTCTCGTGTTAAGGCATCCATGGTGCTAACGAGAGCCAATACTGTACTGTACACTTGTAAACAAAGTGGTTACCTTACGCTCTAATACAGACTATAACTAGAGTCGCTACGGAATCACTCGATGAGCATTAGTAACGTATAACTAAATATACACTAATAACTAAAGCATATAAACGATGTAATCTACTGTTTCATTGTTAATATTCATAGTCTATATGTTTAAGTCAAGTATATGTAAGCGTAGAATAATATAAAAGTAAATTAATAAAAAATATTTATATATATGTGTATATATATTTATATGATTAGTAATATTATTTATATTATAATTCAACATAATACGTAATAGCAATAGCTTATGGCCAATAGGGTATGCCTAACTTTAACACCCCCATTCTACCCTACCCCTTACTGGACTGAGAACACGTACCTCTCTTAGGTTCAAGGACAAGACCTCCAGCGTAAGAAGGCTTCTTCCTGTTCGACGTGGATTCATCATCTTCGCTGACCACCTATGTGAGTGTGTGGGGAGGGTGAGTGGGGGGGGGGGAGGGGGTGGGTGTGTGTGGGGGGAGGGGTGTGAGTGTGGGGGGGTGTGTGTGTGTGGGGGGAGGGGTGTGAGTGTGGGGGGGTGTGTGTGTGGGGAGGGGTGTGAGTGTGGGGGGGTGTGGGGGGAGGGGGAGGGTGTGGGGAGGGGTGTGAGTGTGTGTGGGGGGAGGGGGAGGGTGTGAGTGTGGGGAGGGGTGTGAGTGTGGGGGGGTGTGTGGGGGGATATGTGTAGCGGGATGTGTGTGTGGGTGTGAGGGGGTATTTATATGTGAGGGAATTATTGGTGATAATTTATGAGAAAGAATAAATACAAATTTGAGAGAGTGAAAGATTAATTTGAATTTTTTAAGTGAATTTAACATGTGATATAATTGTGGAATAATTAAATGGATATAAAATGTAATCTAGATAAATTTTAACTGGTTAACTATTCGTATGGCAGGTACTTATCTAAATGAATAATGTTTAGGGATACTAATAAATAAACATAATTGTATTCTTTATTAATCAATAATATTTATTTCAAAAGTGAATTAAATTTTTAAATCTGATAAAATTCTACAACATTCCAAATGAATATAAAAGTGAACTAGAGAAATCATATATTTATTATTTAATAATTCTAAATTAATTGACACATATATGTGTCATGCTGATTATAATTAGACTCATGCTAGCTTTTTAATTATGAATATGTCAACTTATCTCAAACTATAGTACAATTTCTTATTATAAAAAATTGTAATTATAGTAGAAAAATACACAATTTGTTTGTTTGAACAGCTATATTATATATTATTATTATTATTATTATTATTATTATTATTATTTATTATCTAATTATCTAATTATTTAATTGTATTATTATCATAATTAAATAGGTGTTGTTCATTATAATGAGATACACAGAGCTAAAGAGAAATTTCTCTCTAGCTCTATGATTATAATGTAGAGACTATATAGGCATAGTATATACTTGCATAACACTAGAGAGTAAGGTATTTATTTATAATTAAATACACATTTTAAGTATTTAAAATTTATGAACATTTAAAAAATATATAAACTGTCAATAAATCAAGCTCTCTGATTAAATTATATTAATAATATAAAATTAAATTAAATATTGATATATTTTCAAACTTAATATATATAGACTTATTATATTACACTATAGGTGATTATTTGTTGGAATAAAATATGAGTGAGAATATATATATATATATATATATATATATATATATATATATATATATAAAGTAATGTTATCCAAAAAATAATGAATTTTAATAACTAATTTAATAATTATATTTAATATCGGTTATAATTTTAAAAGAATAATAGAATTACATTTATAAAATTATTCTTATTTAAATATATATATATACTTTATTTTCCTATATACATATACATATAAAACTTCAATAATTTATTGGGAATAATATTATAACCCGGATTATAACTAAATAGTTAAAAAATGGGATAAATATATTAATATTATATTTTACATTATTAAATTAGTATTTAATTTTACTAACTAAATATAGATATATTAATACAACTATTAACATTTAAAAGGGTAATAAAATAATAAATTAACCCCAATATAATTATATATATATAATTGTAACTCAGGATTATAATGTAACTATGATATAACTATAGTGGTGTTATATTATTAATTTCATATATAAAATTTAAAAAAACGCCCCCAGGTGGATTCGAACCACCAACCTTTCGGTTAACAGCCGAACGCGCTAGCCAATTGCGCCATGGAGGCATTTATAAATATATATATATATAAATATATATAAATATATATATATGTATAAACGTAAATAAAGATCATATAATAAATAATATTAAAGTGTGTATTTAAAATATTATAATATGTCATGTATCATAAAAACCCATATATAAAACCCGATATATAACCTAATAATATATCTGTATAAAAAAAAGAATCATTTAAATACTATTTGACAGGGGGTTGAAAATTCCTACTACAATGATAACCAATAAGGTTGGAACCAATGGGGTTGGAATACAACGTTATCCAATTGGACAGATTTATAAGTTTATATCAAATATACAATTTAAAAAAAATATATTTAATAATCATTATATATAATTTAATTATATTATAATAATAATGAATTATTCAATAACAATTTATATCATTAAGATAATTAAGTATAATGATTATATAATAATGACATGATATACAATGTAAATGATTATATACTAATCAGATTTAACTATTATAAATAAATTTATTTTTAATAAGGAATAAGAATTATAACAGTTATAACTTATAACTCAGTTATTAACTGCAGATATTAAAAAATATAATCATTTTGAAGAATCTTAAAATGTAAGATACACTTTAATATAAAGAAGAGATGTTAAATAACGAAAGTGACGGTTCTAAATAGATCGCGATATTGAGTATTTTATATGGTATACGTTTAAAAATATAAAATGATTCTATATATTCATAAGTATAATACTTTGAAATTGTAAACATATCTATTTATATAGAATCAGTATAATAATTATTATTATAATAATAACTAATAAATAATAATATTTATTGAATGAAGTATACAAAATAAAATATAAAACATAAATTACTATCATGCATATTTCTAATTATTATATAATATCTAAGAACTAATAATTATGAACATATAACATGTATAAAGTATGTATATGTAATTGTAAATGTAAAACATGTATATGCAATTAAATGATAATAATATTATATTCTATATTTCATATTGAATTTGTCACCAGTTTCATATACAAATAAAGAATATTATTATTGTTATATTTTTATAAAAAGTTTATATACTATAATTATTTATTCACTATTATATTGACATCATTTAAATAATATAACATGTTTAATATAATAAATATATTCTTAAAATTACAATCAAAACTAAAAATGCATGCATACATTTATAATATAAATTGTTTCAATGATGATAAAAATACAAGCAGGACAAAACTAAACCAATTAAACCAAATAACCCACAAATAATAATACAATATATATATATACATACTATTAACTCGTATATAAAATGTAACCTCTTACCCTAAACTCGTCCTTATTGATCGTCTCACCTTGAATACAATAATATCCAGGTTATGGTTATATATATTCAAAGTAGATCATTTAATTTAATATACATTATGCCTTATATTTTGTATCTATAAATCTCGTACTATATTCCGATATTTCTATTGTAATATTCCTTAGGAGAAATGCGCATTCGTTTGTTTTGATTACGATTAACAATGTCAAATATATTATAATTGTACACGTATCGCTATAGATACTTTCTACGACACCACTTATACAATAATTAATATTAGAACCATGATTAATGGTATCAATCTAATAATCTATTAATAGAACTAATGTATATGATTGTAATCCATATATTTATGGTTTACAGAATATACAATTTTAACTGACTTTATTAATATACACTATGATATAACCAGTGTAGTTTCAGTAATTGTGAATATAAATGTGTTTGTATTATAATGTATAGGTGAGCGCGCGTGGTAATGAATAAGCTGCGGTATAATGTGGCTATGTATCGTATATAGACACATATTATATTGAGCGCGGTGTACGTAGAGTTATAGATGCATGTCATACAACGTCGTTAAGCTAACGGTGGCTGTACAACAGCTCTACACCGATCAGCATCCTGTACTAACCGATCATCGTATACACTAGTGGAACCACTGAATCGTAATCGTATCACCCGACACGATATTGTATAGACACGCCCCTAAGAGATAATGGGCGTGTCTAGTGTATATGAATCGATGTTTTTACCACTCGGGCAGTCGCTCCAACGCGTCGACCGTGTACAGAATACCCGAAACCTTACTAGTCTTGTCTACTTTACTAAATAGAAGAGTGCATTACCAAACATCTAGATAACATAATACCAATACTAATGATCCTATTACGATATCTATATTGAGATCAATTCACAATTTACGTCACCTATGATTACAGAACTGCTTACTAACATTATCAAAATGTATGAAATACTTCCATATTTCAATGATACGCTATTATAATACCGCAGCTTACAAAATCAAATCTTAACATTAATGACATATCAGATTTGAGACCAATAACACAATTACCAACTTAATAAAGTTGGTTGAAAGGATTATTAAATCACAATTAACAACTAAGAATATGATAATACAAATAATCGTTATAATATATATTATATATTATTATTATTATTATTATCAGATTTAGGTTTGCACCAGGGTTTTTGTAGAAGCTAAAGCTTATCGAGACAATTACCCTTAATCTTAAAGCAAGTTCAAAAAAAAACTAAATAAATAAAATATTATAAAATATTAGATGACTTCCTGTTTACATAGATACAATACAATGAATAAAATAGAAAAATAATATAAATTGTTTGAACTTGCCATAAAATTATGTAATCATCATTTAATTATTTATAAATAAATAACTAAAATAAATAATAAGTACTATAAAATAATACACTAAACAAAAATATAGATGTATTAGTATAAAAGAAGAAAAAAATGAAGTAAAATGAAGTAAAACTGAATAAAACTGAATAAAACATAACAAAAAGAATATCTAGAAAGGTGGTAAGAAATGTATGTAACATTTTTTTTTTTTTTTTTTTTTTTTTTTTTTTTTTCAGTAAATAAGTTTTAGGAATTTTTTTGTAATACTTTATAATAATGTAAAGAATGTAAAATATGTGTTCAAACTGAAATGTTAGTTTAATTACTAATTTTTATATAAGTGTCAATAAAGAGAAATAAAACAAAGAAGTATAATCAAGTATACAAGAAAAAAGATTCAATACAAAATGTTTATGTAATTAAAAATAAAGTCAAATAATATTATTAGTCAGAGGGAAATAAAAAATACTAAAGAAAATACTAAAGAAAAAAGAAATACCTAACAGTTTTTTTTAATTTTATTATTTTTATATAAACGTCAATTAAAAAGAAAGAAAACATGAAAGTAATTCAAATATAAAATGCAAAAATTCAGTAAAATAATATTATTAATGTCGGGGAAATAAAATATTGTAAAGTAAAACACTCAAAAGTATTAATTTTTTTTTAATTTTTACATAAACGTCAATAAATTAAAATAAGAATAAAATGTGGATCTTAGTATATAATACAATATTAGATAAAATACATGATAAAAGATATAAAATTAGAAAAATGAGATTTAGATTATAAGTATACTGAGTAAGAAGATAACAAATGTGTATACATACGTTTCCTGAATAATTTATAATTTGAAATATTTTTTAAAATATTATCAAGCTTATTCCAGGTAATTGGTCCAATGTATATTAATGTTCTTCTGCATAGTTCTTTTTTGAAATTAATAATTGAGAAATTATTTATGCTCCTAGTGTTGTGAGATGATGAAGTTACAGAAAAAAATGCATTTGTTATAACAGGATGAAGATCATTGAAAATTTTAAACATAAATTCACATGTACTTATATATGTAATTTCATTTATTTTTAATAAAGAATTATCAATAAATAGTCCATTAGTATGATGTAAAAAATGTTTTTTACATATAATTCTTATCATTCGCTTTTGAAGAATATATATGCATGATACATTAGATTTATATGTATTTCCCCAAAATATGTTACAATACTTTATATGAGGCAAGAATATGGAATTATATATATGAAGTAATGCTTTTTTATTTATAAATTTGGAAATAATGTTGGTAATCCATATGATTTTTTTTAGTTTTGATTTTAAAAACAAGATATGTTGTTTCCAGTTTAATATATCGTCTATAATTACGCCTAAAAATTTATAAAATGTAACTCTTTCAATATTTCTGTTATTTAAATTTATATTTATAATAGTTCTTGAATTAATAGACATAAAGCAAGTTTTATTTAAATTTAATGATAACCTATTATATATTAACCATTTATTAATATTTTTTAATTCAGTTTGACAAATATAATTAAGTAATTCGGCTGATGTATTTTCAAAATATAAAGTAGTATCATCTGCGAACATGGTAAACTTACATAAAGAAGATGATTTTGTAATATCATTAATATAAATTAAAAATAAAATGGGTCCTAGGATGGTGCCTTGGGGTACACCCGTTATGACTTTTAGTTTATCTGAAATTACATCATTATATATACACTGTTGATATCTATTTGTTAAATAGCTCATTATCCAGTTAAGTGCAATGCCTCGTACTCCAATATTTTTTAATTTAAAAAGTAATATTCTGTGATTAACTGTGTCAAATGCTTTTTTTAAATCAATAAAGATTATTGCACCAACATTGTTATTATTAAAACAGGTACTGATTTGTGACTGGAGGTTAAATATTGCATGTGATGTACTGTATCCTTTCCTAAAACCAAATTGAGAAGGAGATAATATATTAAAAGATGATAAAAAACTATAAAAGCGAGAATAAAATATTTTTTCTAAAATCTTTGCGAATTGACAGGTGAGAGAAATTGGACGATAGTTATTAAAAAATGTATCATCACCAGTTTTGTGTAAAGGGATAATATTTGATAATTTTAAGAAATCCGGTACAACGCCTGATTCAAAAGATAAATTTACAAGAAAAACAAATGGATAAACCAATACAGGAAAAATACATTTAAGTAACTGCATGGATATGCCATAATGATCTCTTGATTTTTTTGGTTTGAATTCATTTAATACTTTAATAATTTCCTCTGAACTTACTGGTGTTAAAAAAAAACTATGTATATTAGGTTCAGGTAAAAATAATTTAAAGTCATCATCATTACAATTATTTATATTATTATCTAAATTAGAACCAATGTCTCTAAAAAAAGAATTAAATTCATTAGCAATTTGTTTAGAATCAACAATATTCACATTATTTACATTAAAATTGTCAGGTAGTTGTTTGAATTTTTTTTTAACATTAAGTAAATTATTTAGTACATTCCATGTATTTTTTGTATCAGAGCAATTTTTTAACAGATTTGAATAATACTTTTTCTTAGCTTCTCGAACTAAAGATGTTGTATTATTTTTAAAAATTTTGTAAATAAATAAGTCATTTTCAGATTTAGATATTTTATATTTTTTATATAATATCTGTTTTTTTCTACAAGCCTTTTTAAGATCTCGAGTATTCCATGGAATGAGTTTATTTTTGTGGGAGGCTTTATTAATTTTTGGACAGTATCTATCAAAATTTAAGATAAAGTATTCCAAGAATAAATTCCAAGATTTTTCTGTATCGTTAGTTTTTATGAATTCCCAGTTTGTTTTTTTTTAAATTTCAAACAGATTAAACATGGTTCTATCATTAATTTGATTTTGTTTGATTTTAGTAGATTTAACTTTATCTTGAGGTTTGGTAGACAATTGTAAATTTAAAACAATTGGAAAATGGTCAGATATATCTGAAATAATTATTCCTGAAAATCTTTTCATATTAAGATTAAAATTTGTAAATATATTATCAATTATAGATGAAGATTTATGTTTAGTGTCGATTCTAGTTGGACGATTAATTAGATGGGAACAACCTAGTGAAATCATCGTATCAAAAAAGGTATTAGCCACTTTATTTGTATTTATATGCACTAGATCAATATTAAAGTCACCACAGATAATCATTTTTTTATCATTACTAACATGTTGCTGAAAATTATTTATCAAGAAATCAATAAATGTAGAGTGAGCTATTTTTTCTAAAGTAGGAGGAAAATATATTGTACTGAAAATAATGTTTTTTGATTTTTCAAAAATAATTTCAATTGATATGTTGTCATAATAGTTATTTGATATGGTAGATAGAATATTAAATTGATAATGTTCACGTATATAGATTAAAACACCACCTCCATTTTTATGTTTACGATTTGAACATATATGGTTATAACCAGGAATATTAAAAATGAAAATATTATTATCACTCAACCATGTTTCAGTAATTGAAACTATATCAAAATGATCATCAAACGTATTCAAAAACATAATTAATTTATCAAAATTTTTTTTTAAACTCCTAATATTGATGTTAATAATATTAAAATTAAATAAATTATTTTTATTAGAATTCAACTTCCATTCATTTGAGGTGTAATAATTGGATTCATTGAGAAAATTAAAATTACAATTTGAGAAATTATTATTATTAAAACTATCATTATTGGAACTAAAATTGTTAATTTGATCAACATTAAATTGCGGATAGATTTCATTCAAGTTCATATAGTACAAATATTAAAAAGTTAAAATTGAATAAGGTAATATAAAAGATTAAAGATATAGATAAAAAATATATGTAAATACCAATTATAATAAAATGTTAAAAATAGAATGTAATATGAAATTAGAACAAACGACAACGAAAAATAAATACAAAATAAAATATTTATATATCAGAGAATTTATTTATATCTGTTATTTTTACTGGAGACGAATCTTCGTTTTTTATAATAAAAGTTATTCCATTTATAGTCCAACAATGTAATATCACTTTATCTTTTCGAAGTTGTCGAGCTTTGTAGAAAATATCAGAATTAAATTGTGTTAGATGTTCATTTATATATGTATCAGTGCCTTTTAATTTTTTAGAATTTTTAATAATTTCAAATTTAGTAGAGTTATGGTGTAGTTTGACTAAAATTTTATTATGTTTATTCTTGTTGTTTTTTAATTTATGTATCTTAACAATGTCATACGGTTGTATAATTATATCTAATTTTTCCTTTGCAAATGTGATGAAAGATGGTGCTAGATTACGTTGAGTTAAATCAAAATTCAATTTAGGATCAGATATAATAATATTATTTTGTTTTGAAAATTGTTCAAGGTTATTAATTTTTTGTTCTAACTCAATAATTGTTTTATCTTTATTATTTACAACTGCAGTTAGTTCATCAACTTTATTTACTAATTCAGATACAACTGTACGCAGTTCTTGAATAGAGTTTTTTAATTCATTAATATCTTGTTTTTGCGTCATAATGTCACTGAAAATATATAAATATATATAATTATAAAATTAATCAATACAATACTTATCCTAAAAAGATAATGAAATATAATGAAATTTACATCTACATATAAACATATAAATATATATGCAACAAATTAAATAAATAATATAAATAGGCACATATATGAAATGTATGATGTACAAAATATAAAATAGAAATAAATCTATTCAAGAAAATTGTATAGAATGTAAAATCATATATTGGAAATAATATTGTTATGTAATCAAATTTAAAATATAAACTTTAATGAACACAAAAAAAATGTATTTATTTAAATCATTATCAAAGTAAAATGAAATACACAGCAAATCAATTAAGTCTTTAATATCAATAGTGAATGAAATTTATATATAATATAAATAAATATATTTATATAGTGAAAAAACTCAAGAAAAACTGTATTAGAATATGTATGTGACTAATGATAACCATATATATACATCAATATGTAATACCAAAATAAATAAATTATATATAATGTTTATTATTAATATATAATACCTAATAGATACATATATATATGAAATTAAATTATTTACATCTATATATAATACTAACATAAATAAATTCTACAAATCATTTAAATTGTTTCTATATTACATACAATAAATATATATATGAAAATTCAATTCAATAGAAGATATATAAAATTATTTTAAATTAAATTATTTGCATCTATATATAATACTATAATAAATAAATTCTACAAATTATTTATTATTTCTATAATACATATAATAAATATATATGAAATTAAATTCAATAGAAGATATATAATAAATGTATATAAAACTAAAATGTACATAAAAAAGTATAAAGCAATTGAAGAAAAACAAACAGAAAATCACTGATGCATGAAATATTATATAGAAAAATGTCAATACAAAATTAATAACTATAGAAAAAGCAATCAAATAAGGTGTAAATAAATATATATCAATAAAATAAATATATTAATGTAAAGTTAATAAATTAAGTTTAAATAATATATGAATTATAAATATGTATTACTTATCTGCATAATGATATTACTTGATTTTATAAGAGATAAAAATATACGTCTTATAATAAAATATATGTAAACAGGAAGTGAATATATTAATCGACAACTAAATAGTACTGACACAACTCTACTCAATGTTTTCGACTACTTTTTTAATAATATTGACTTAGGTATTACGACACAAATAATGGAGAAAATAATAGAACATATATTAGATATCTAGATATTATTTTATTTGTTGTTAATTTCGTGCACTACAAAGAGTGTGTATCACATTGTTTTTGTGTCAAATACATTTATGTCATCAATATCATCATATTTAAAATATTTTCCCCTTAATCTAATAGTTAAAATAGTCAAATATATTAATAAGTAAATTGGAAAGTAACCTCCTGTGAGTATAGATTACGAGATAATCTCTGGTGATTCATTTCAATGTGATTCATACTATGGGTTAATCTATTCTGTCATGCCGTATCTATGTATCCATGCTGTATTATTACCATCATTATAATGAAAGTGGATAAACAATTGACGCACGCAATGCATGTACAAAATATATACACGAATGCACTTTTCTCGATAAATTAACAAAATTGCATCAGGGATTTTTATTGGATATTAGTCATATTATATAGGTGAAATATAAAACAGTAGGATTTTCATCAATATAGATTGAAGTGACTTATATCTATATCAATGGATTTAGATTATAAATATCAATAAAATAGTATGATATCTTCAATTTAATCACACACACACATTTATGAGGAATGTTGATATGATGTATTTTAAATATATTCTTTTATTTTTAGTATATATAGCACATTAAAATTGGTAGTAATTATCAATATATATGTATATATAAAAAATAATAATTTAAAATTTAGTATGTATTTAGTAGTGGGCTGCGACTGCAGCGCCTCTATCAAATTTAATAAAAAATTAGCAATGATTACAATTGGAAATTTCTAGTTCTATTGACATTGTCAATTTGACAATATATCAAAACATTTTAAATTTCCCCTCACCATTATGGAAGATATATGAATCGTTATTGATACAAATATAGTTTTAATATTGTCGGTAACACATTTAAATCAAACTAAAAGGCAACAAAGTATTGTACATTTTGATATTGACTTATCCGTTAAAGTTGATAACTATCTCACCTATTTCCACTAATAAATATGAATTACTTATGTTGATAATTGGCCACAATAAAATACCTCAGTTTTCCTCATTTTGGCATTAGCTGTTTTAAAATTTAAAATTTGCGAATACAATTTTTTTTGATAACATTTATAAGAGAAAAATATATCATATTTACTAATTATAATATACTAGAGATGTTTAATGTCTAACTTGTTGTGTATCAATGATAACATAATATGCATATTATTATTTAGAATGTAGACATCATTAATATAGAAATATATTTTTAAATTCGAAACAATTTGTAAATAAATTCATATTAATTCATATTAATTTAATTAATTTAATAATTCATTTTATAATATATAAATAAATATATAATATATAAATAATTATATGAAATTCTATTTAAAATATTATATATACCTCATATATATATATAGAGAAAGTGGATAAGCAATTGATGCACGAAATGCATGTAAAAGATATGCGAATCACACTTTAATCAATAAATTAACAATATTGCATCAGTGCTTTTGATTGGATATCAGTCATATTATATATGTCAATATTATTAGTTCATTCATCTAAATAGATAGAAGTGACAATATCTATGGATTAGGTTATAATCTATAATTATCTATCAATAAAATAGTATGATATATTCAATTAAAAATATTTAATATCGAAATTATGTGACATGTTGATATATTGTATTTTATATATATATATATATAACTTTTATTTTTAGTATAGATAAGTATTGATAGTATATTCAAATTGATCGTAATTATCAAATAATAATGTAGTTGGTATTTAGTGGTAGGTTTCGACTGCAGAATCTCTATCACAAATTGTCATACACTACACTATAAATCACTAAACTTTCTTTATATAGTTAGATATACGTTTATATTATAGTTAAATAAATTAATATTTTGTAATTTATTAATAAATAAACATATCAGTTTATAATAAATGAAATATAAGTAAATATACCGTTGAGAAGTATATATGGCTTAATATAAAAAGTTACCGATATAGTTACGATGCAGGATTTAATTAAGATGAGAATGTTTGATACTACTTATAAAAATAATCTTTAAATAGTATAGCTAACTATCGGATAAGACGTAATGTTTGAAATGTTGAATATAGAGGACACCGCACACCTCTTATTGTCACATGACCCAATGGTGTCACATGACACAGAGGAAGATATCCCATACCTGGTGTGTCACGTGACATAGATAAGATAGACTACATCCCATACCTAATGGTGTGCAACATGACCAGGGTTGGTGGTTTTTTGTGTGAAGAATATTGGTTTTTTATTTATTAAATAATTTTTAAATAAATCATTATATTGAATGTTATTTTTAATAAATACTTCAATGATTATTATTAGATAGTTTGTGTATATATTATATTAAAAAGTATTATAGTATAATGTATACACAGATTTATTAGTTAATTTATTAAATTCTTTCCAAATTATATTTTAGTATACAAAGATTTATTAGTTAATTCATTAAATTCTTTCCAAATTATATTTTTATTTCAGTCAGGTATGTTTATTAAATGAATAACTTTATATAATACACATAATCTCTACTATTATTAATAATATTGATACTAATATTAAATGATACTATAGTATTGATTTAATATTCAATAATTTTATATAAAAAACCAAATAAATCAACAAAACTGAACAACCATGTAACTCACACTTCCCACCAGATGGCAGTGTTAAGTTGTTGTTAGATGAACACAAAGAATACGATTATCTTTAATATTCCAGAGTGATATGTGATTAACTATATTTAATATATTCATAGTTAGTGTGATTTTATTTGGTCCTTTCATTCCATCTAGGAACTTAGATGAAGTTTTCACTTATAAAAATATGGCTAATTCAAAGCCGCATAATTATCAATAATTTTATTTTTTTGAAGTAAATTGTTCTTAATCGTATTATATTTTATGATATTATATTAATTTACATGGTATATTTATATAATATACATAATGTATAGTATATATTATTTACTAGTATTAATAATATTGATACTAATAGTATTGAAATTAATATATAATTTTACAATTATTTTATATAAAAAAATCAAAAAAAAACGCTAAAAAAACCGACCAACCCTGAACATGACATAAATGAATATTGACTACACCCCACACCTAATAGTGTCATATGGAAGCTAGATAACGTATGACCTAATGGTGTCACATGAAATCGCATGGAAGCTAACCTTCTTGGTGTAGAACTTATCAGGTACGATGTAGTTAGCTGTGGTGAAAGCGTGTAGCAGCAGATACTCGTTCCTCTCGGCTCTACCCCCTTGTAGGGTTCTAGACTGTAATAGGGGGGTGACGGAGGGGTTGTAATGGGGTTGTAATGGGGGCTGTAATAGAGGGTGTAATAGGGGTGTGACGGAGGGGTTGTAATGGGGGGTTGTAATAGGGGGTGAAGGAGGGGTTGTAATAGGGGTATGTCGGAGAGGTTGTAATAGGGGGGTGAAGGAGGGGTTGTAAAGGGGGTTGTAATGGGTGGTGTAATGGGGGTTGTAATAGGGGTTGTAATGGGGGCAGTAATGTGGGTTGTGATATGGGTTGCAATAGGGGTTGTAATGGGGTTGTAATATAGGTTGTAATAGGGGCTGTAATGTGGTTGTAATAGGGGTTATAATGGGGGGGTGTCGGAGGGGTTGTAATAGGGGTTGTAATGGGGATGTAATAGGGGTGTGTCGGAGAGGTTGAAATAGGGGTTGTAATAGGGGTGTGTTGGAGGGGTTTTAATAGGGGTTGTATAGGGGTGTATTGGAGGGGCTGTAATAGGGGTAATAATAGATGCTGTAAGGAGGGTGTTATGTAATACAGTGTGGTATAGCGGCGTGTGTACTACTACTGTGTGCAGGCTTGGTGATATGTTGGTGACACACTGATAACTGAACTGGTCGTGTACGAGTGATCAAATGAATATTACATAAATAATTATAAACGAAAATGAAAAATAAAATAATAGAAATAAAAATATATATATATATATATACATTATTTCATTTGAATACTAATGATAATGTTCATATTCCCACCTAGTTAACGCGTGCTATTGCGCGATCAGTGTATTGAGGATAATATAAACGTCTCTGATATATAATATCTGGGATGGTGTCAAATACATATATGATATAGGTATTCGACTCTATCCTCAAATATATATATATATATATATATTTATACATGTATAATACTAACGAGAATATTTCCGCAGATATTGGTGATCTGTAGAGCCAGGGGCATAATGTTCAGTTCGTACATGATACGCAGTATGTACGTAGAGTCCATCAGCAACAGTTCGGACATCTTTAACAGTTCGTCAGATTTCCTATAGAGGGAGTGTGCAATGATAATACATATTAATGTAAATAATTATTGATAAATGGTAGAATTTACACTGTGAATGAAATCAACAAACAGCATTAAATTACTCTGTACGAATTTAATAGTAATCATTCTAATTTAGTTATAGCAATCTGATTGGATGAGCCGGTTATGAGACATCGTTGACACCGCAGAATTGAGGCTACTGGTGTACTATATATCACCTGCTACTATATATCACAGTTTATTGTCAACAGATATAAGATATATTGCAATTTTATCCTATGTTTACATTACATCATGACAATACTTATCATTGATTACAGTAAATATTTAAGTTAAGATATATAGAGAATATGTGCACGGCATATTTATTACATTTTAAAGGGTATTTTACATATTCTGAAATATAAAATCGTATTGGAAATCCTGTGAGAAAATTATCAAAATGAAATTAATGAATTTACATTTCTACTTTGCAGCCATCGTCGTATTAATATTATGTTTTGTATTATTAGTTACTTTTATGTGTGGTTATACGGGAGAGCATCTCTCAAGCTTAGCACACAAATACATACACACACACATACACATCATAACTGTCACACCCCACTAACAGTTAGTATAGCTTAACACATTCACACCCTTCTAATAGATATATGCTAGCACCTCCCTACCCCCTACTTCATCAAAAGATAGGCTGCCACACCCTTAATCCATCAAAAGATAGGCTCCCACCCCACTACTCCATCAAAAGTTAGGCTCATATCAACCTACTCCATCAAAAGTTAGGCTCCCACCCCCTACCCCACCACAAGATAGGCTGCCATACCCCATCCCCCTACCATCAACCGACTAACAGATAAACTGGCTTAGCACCCCCTACACCATCAAAAGATAGGCTCCCATCCCCATACCCCACCACAAGATAGGCTCCCATCCCCCTACCATCAACCCACTAACAGATACGCTGGTCTGATGTCCTCCTCGTCGATTGCGTTGCGGTCACACTTGAGCACGACTTCGCAGAGTTCACCGAGGTCGTAGCTACGGCAACGTATCAACTCTTTAGCGGATAGCTTCACGTCGGCCACCAGTCTGCCCGTAGTCACTAGTTGTACCACCTTACTCTTGAAGCCAGAGGTGTTCTGTAGGGGCAGGCGCGGGGTTATGGGGTATGATACGATAAACGTGTTATGCTTTGTTCAGTTAATAATAATAATGATAATAATAATAAATATTTATTAGAAGAAAGTTGAAAATTTTTTTCGTATGAAGTATATAAATTAATTATATTGTTATTTCCTCACTAATAATAATAATACATTAATAATAATAATATGTTAATAATACTCTATTAATAATAGGAGTGACAATTCTTCGTATAATGAATTGTATAATATAACATGTGTAGATATTATATCTATATCGTGTAGATACTATATAATATATATTGATTTTGTGAAAGATTTTGATGTTGTTTCTCGTGAAAAACTATTATATAAATTAAAATCATACGGTATATCTAATAAAATAATAAAGTGGTTTTATAATTTTTGTATCGAATAAATCTCAAGATGAATAACTTATGAATAACAATATAAATTGTATATTTTATGGAAACACATACAATAAGAGAATATTATCAGTTAATAAATATTTAACTATTAAATATGCACGATAATGGTGTTCTTTTCAGTAAATATACGCATATATAACACTACAATGAGTGTTCTCATGATATCTAGTGAAGGACACAAACGTTGAATTTCGGCATGATGGTGCGCCGAAGACGTCCCAATCTCGACCAATGGGGAACCTTGTACAGCGCCAGACGATGCAGAATTATTTCGAGGTCGTAGGACATCAGGTCGTGACCCTGACGACATGTTAATGTTAGGAATGAAGAAGCGGGGGGGGAAGCCGGGCAAGGCGAAAGCTATAATCATAGTTGTAGAATTAGTGTGGTTTATCTAAAATGTCTGTAAGCCAGTGGAATTATAACTTGCTAGTAAGCGAGATGTCCCGGGTTCTACTCCGCTTGGTTTCTCTCTCGTCTCTCTCATGACATTAATAAATAGGACATCGATGACATGATAACACGAATGTTACTATGTGTATAATATTAGCATGCCTCGCAGTTATTGATGACATAAACTTGTCTAAAACATCTAGAAGGATCTATTTGTATCCGCTGCTTTTGATCAATATATCGTGAGTCAATAGGACTTGTGCTACGACCATTATTAGTACGTTATAGTAATCACGATGCTGCGATACTTACTACTACACACACACATATGCACACATACACACACACACACACATACACACACACACATATATGCACACTCACACACACACACAATACGATAGTAGCTACAATGATGTAATACACACATATACACAGGTTGACGTATATAATTCACTAAACAATGGACATCCCATACAGCTAATACTATTTGACTTATCCTCTGCATTCGACACCCTTAGACATGACATACTGTTATAAAGAAACATTGCAATACAAGATAAAACTATAGATGTGTGAGGCCCTACGGTGTACCTCGAGGTTCAATGCTTTCTCCCATTCTCTTCTCTATATATCTTATTCCATTACAAACAATTATGAAACGATATCCATCGGTTACTTACAACTTATACGCAGACGACATAGAACTACACGCAACGATAACAAACTCTACCCAACTACAAGACTGTTTAAACGAACTACAAAACTGGTTAACAAATAATAACCTACTACTAAACCGCAATAAAACTGAACTATTAAATATCACTAATGACCCAAATACTTACTTCCCTGACATTATTATTAATCAACACAAAATCATTCCCACCGATTCTGTTAAATACTTAGGCGTCAACTTCAATAATAAACTTAATCTAGATAAAAATTACAGCTTACTTACTCAATCTACGACTGCACAGCTACTCAATCTTAAAAAAATACGACCATACTTAAATAGAAATACCACAAAACTACTGACTCAGACTCTCATACTTTAAAGACTACAATACTGCAACTCACTATTATCAGGATCTGAAAAACTGAAAATAGACAAACTAAACAAAATAATTCGACTACAGAAGACTGACTATACAACTAGCATTACTGACTTACGTAACAAACTTAACTGGCTAAACACTGAAGACTCTATCAACTACAAAATACTTACAATACTTAAAAAGACTATTACTTAAAACTTACCCTATAATTTACGAAACAAAATAAAACATAAACCAAACACTAGACTTATACGTAATAACAATTCCACTAAACTACACCAACCCATTGCTTCAAATACGAAAGGAGAAAATTCAGCTCCACATCAAAAATTAGATGGAATAAACTACCCCCGCAACTCAGAAATAAAAATCTATCAATTAATATATTTAAAAAGAAATTAAAAAGAAATTAAAAAAATTTCTCATCGCCCAACATTGATATTCTTTTCACATTATATATTTATCGTGCGAATTATATGCATTCGCTATTATTATCTATATGTGATATATATTGTTAGATCCACATTATAGAATTATAATTATTAATGATGTGCTTAAATAAATACGTTAACAACAACAACACACTCACATACACACACATACCCACACATACACACACACATACCCATACACATACCCACACACACACACACATACACACATACATACCCACACACACCACTCATGATAATAACCACAATGATATCTGGGTCTATCTTGTAGATTTTAGCGAGGAACAGGTTCAGCAGTGTTCTCTCATTACTCATGATATCTATGTTGACGTTGGACTGCGGGGTGGGGGTGGGCATGATGCATGAGAACGTGGTGTGAGGGGGTTGGTATGGCGTATGAGATCGGGGCTAGCTCAGGGCATCATAATCAGGGCTGAGGTGGAGTTATGGGGGGCATGAAGAAAGGCGGGGTTGGTGGGGTATGAGAAGGGTCGGTAATAATGGAGAATGAGAACAGATGGTGAGGGGAGGGGCTTACCTGTTTCCTGGCTCGATCATGGAAGTCAACGGGGAATATTGCGTTGCTAGGTTTACCAAGTACTGTGTGTGTGTGTGTATGTTCAATGTATATTAATTGTATATATTAAAGTATATCTAGGTTAAATATTGCCTGTGTGGCTCAGTTGGCTAAGGCGTCAGACACACAAGCAGTAGGACGTTGGTTCAAGCCACGTCCGGACCATTAATTAATTTTATAAAATGGGTCTTAAAATATTATTTAGAAGTGATATTATATAATTGTGTATAAATAAATGATCGGCTCTCGTTAAAACCATGGATGCATTAACACGAGAGCGGCTTCGAAGGGACATTAGAGCCATATGGTTATAAGTGAAAACTTCATCTAAGTTCCTGGATGGGATGAAAGGACTCCACCAAATAAAATAACAAAAAATACAATAAATTATTATTATATATTGAAATTTTATATATATATATATATAAATATGATGTTTCTATAGGTCACTAGGCCAATACCATGCAATTTACGATTGGATACTAAGTAGATATACTATTAAGAACAATAACAATAATGTTAAATCTGTAATCAACGAAATTAACTGAATACATCGTAGTGGTGAATTAGTTAGTCATATACACGCGCGTGACTAACTGCAGAAATACTGTTCGAATGTATTCTTAGGCGCCGGTTTATCGATGCGGAAGTCCGTGTGTAATAGACTGGTGATGGATAACACCTGCAACGATAATGAGGAGGCGTGTTATCACCGATGGAGAGAGAGAGAGAGTGACAGGCGCATTAAGAATGAGTGTATGGGGATTTGTATTATCTACAATGACTTATATTTGGTATGCATATGATTATAATCATAATTTTTAATTATTTTATTTCCAACATTTTTTAAATTGGTCCAATGGTGCTATGGCATAGCCAGCCGCTAGAAATGTATCGTGGGGGAGACACATATTATATAATGGAGTAAATATACAATACATATCTTCGTTCTATTTTGTTATTCGTTTTCTATTTATTTTTGTATATGTTTTTTTTATTATCTAACAATGCCTATAATCACCATATGTTTTTGAAGTCATAATAAACTATATTTTATTTATTTATTATTTTATATAACTCATGCTTTTGTACACTAATAATATTTACACTATAAAATTAATCCTAATTCTTATTAATACATATAATTCAATATTTCAATTTATTTAAATAAAGGTTTATTTTCAAACTAATGGAAAAGTAGAACAGTTGCTGCTAACAAAGTGAGGCGCGGACACAATCATTACATGTTAATGATAGATCTGCATGCATCGCGTTGCACCATACTTCACCGCATATGCATGCATCATATTGCACCATGTTGCACCATACTTCAGCGCATCTGAATGCATCGTGTTGCATCATACTTCAGCGCATCACAGCGCTCTAATGTCTGATGCGTAACCTCGTTTTGTTTGTTGTCCGGGTTCTGTAGGGTAAGCACGTTAAGACTCATCACTGTCAGAGGGGGCGGAGCTTTGTTGGAGTCGGTACAGATGCTGATGTTGTCGGGGGTGCTTACGAACGCCTGTGTGTGTGTGCGTATGTGTGTGAGTGAGTGTGTATGTGCGTGTGTGTGCATGTGTGTGTGTATGTGTGTGTGTATGTGCGTGTGACATGTATAGCGTACGCTTAAACATGAACGAGTTTATTGTAATTATGTAAGTATAATGTTTGATAATGTATTGATTACAAAAATGTATTACTACAAATAGGAAAATATATAGTTCAATATATTTATATTATAAGTTATAACTTATAACTGAGTAATGATAGTTATAAAAATCAAAAAGATTCTAAATGAATACATTATAAATAATTTTTATTTTTACATTTATAATAAAAGATTATTATAAATCACATTTAAATAGTAATAATAATAATAATAATAGTCATATAATTAATTTGTATATAGTATTACCTAATAAACAATATTACTATATACATTAATTATGAAATAAAATGTTATATTAAATTTATATATATATATATATATATATGATTTATATTTAGTATACACAGTGTGTATTACACAAATGATTAATTCGTATAAATTATAGTAGTTTTCAAATTCATTTTACTCAGAATTATTAGATTTCTATATCTCAGTTTAAAAAATAATTGTTGATGTGTAATTTTATTAAAATATGTAATGATGTGAGGGGTAAACTAGGTAAACTGTGATAATGCAAACCTCTAGTTTACACCAGCTCATCGGAGCTTTGGGTAGTTCTGTTATTGTAAGGGTGGGGTATTAGTGTGTGGGGGAGTGTTGTTGTGATAATATAGGGGTGGGTTGTTGTGATCATATAGGGGGGGGGTTGTGGTAATATAAGGGTGGGGGTTGTGATACTATAGGGGAAGGTTGTTGTGTAATATAGGGGAGTGTTGTTGTGATACTATAGGGGTGGGTTGTTGTGGTATTATAGGGGGGTTATTGTGATAATATAGGAGTGGGTTGTTGTGATAATATAGTGCGAGTGCAGCTTAGATCTAATAGTCGCCCTACACTGAATATATATTGGATGATATTGAAGATAATGAGGGGGTATAGGATGATATTGAAGATAATGAGGGGGTATAGGATGATATTGAAGATAATGAGGGGGTATAGGATGATATTGAAGATAAGGAGGGGGTATAGGATGATATTGAAGATAAGGAGGGGGTATAAGATGATAGTGGAAGATAATGAGGGGGATAGGATGATATTGAAGATAATGAGGGGGTATAGGATGATATTGAAGATAATGAGGGGGTATAGGATGATATTGAAGATAATGAGGGGTATAGGATGATATTGAAGATAATGAGGGGGTATAGGATGCTATTGAAGATAAGGAGGGGGTATAGGATGATATTGAAGATAAGGAGGGGGTATAGGATGATAGTGGAAGATAATGAGGGGGTATAGGATGATATTGAAGATAATGAGGGGGTATAGGATGATATTGAAGATAAGGAGGGGGTATAGGATGATATTGAAGATAATGAGGGGTAAAGGATGATATTGAAGATAATGAGGGGGTATAGGATGATATTGAAGATAATGAGGGGGTAAAGGATGATATTGAAGATAATGAGGGGGTATAGGATGATATTGAAGATAATGAGGGGTAAAGGATGATATTGAAGATAATGAGGGGGTATAGGATGATATTGAAGATAATGAGGGGGTATAGGATGATATTGAAGATAATGAGGGGGTATAGGATGCTATTGAAGATAATGAAGGGGTATAGGATGCTATTGAAGATAATGAAGGGGTATAGGATGATATTGAAGATAATAAAGGGGTAAAGTTGGATATTGATGATGATGCTATTAACGAGGTATGGCGATATTGATCCAGCCGGGCCCTTTGAGACCGCGATCGATGATCAGAGCTTCCAGACAGTTCCGGTTGGTTCCGAACGCGTGACTGAAGGTTTCGCCTTGAAGGTCGCGAGGTAACGCTTGATACTCGGCCTGGGTAATCAGGCGGATACGTGTAAGGTGGGGAGGGTAATAGAGGGTGGGGTTAATAATGGTGTAGTGGCATCGTGAACTTTGAGGTATATATCAAATGTAAGTATTAATATGCTATATTGAATGAAGATAGACTACTCTATACAATACTATATGCTATATTCTGATTAATTGGAAAACATTATATAGTATTATATTATATAATATTATTTTATTATTGAGTTATTAAGTTATGCCTATTTGTTATAAATATTACCGGATACGTGATCTCTAAATATTCGGACCAGTTCGGAATGTTCGGCAGTTCAAAAGCGTACATCATCTCAACTTTCTATAATGTTAAGGCAATGCATTCAATGACATGTAGAGGTCAGTGAAGGTTAGTGAAGGTTGGTGAAGGTTAGTGAAGGTTAGTGAAGGTTAGTGAAGGTTAGTGAAGGTCAGTGAAGGTCGGCTTACCCTTGACTTGAACTTCATGATGTTGTAGCGACTCGAGACGGTGTCGTTGAATTCATTGTACATATCGATGAAACTGACTTCCTCATCTGTGGCAGACTTTAGGTCTCTAGTCATTCTCTATTGGTGAGGGGTTATGTTGTTGTTGTACTACTACTACTACTACTAGCGCCACCTATACTGGTGCTAACCTTATCTCTAGGCAATAGTAACACCTTACGGTGGACATTCTTAACAGCAACACAACAGCTAACATGAAGCTGGGCCGTTTCTATCCACACTTTACCAAACAGAAACACTGTTCCTGTACATGATTGTAGGGTTTAGTTAGGTATAGTGTTCGTAGGGTTACAGTATTCAATGTACTTATTTAGGTTAGCAAATATGTTCTAATTTAAATAAATATTATTTTTACTGATGATTATCAATCATAATTCATAATATATAATTAGTATTTATAATCAAACAGATTAAAAATATTAGAAAAAAAAGAAAAGTATTAGAATATATTTTTTACATTTGAAAAAAGTGATCTACAATTATATTCCATGAATTTTAATAACATGATTTATTTAATAGATTATAATTTTAAATTATTCCTTATGTTAAATTGATTTGTAATATATTTCGTAATATTAAATAATATAACATATAATATCAAGGATTACATTTTGAAATTTATTTTTAATTATGGATATAATTTTCATAATTTAGTTAAAATTATAGTTTAAATTAGATTGTACTTAAATTTACTTGTACACCAATATACTTCATTATATTTTTATTCTTTTGATATATTTTTATAAATAATAAATTTATAAATTATAAAAAATTATTATTATTATTCTTATTTAAATCTAAAATATTTCCTATTTAAAATATAGTTATTAAAAACTGTTGATTTTTTACATTCACAGATTAACTATATTTATTAAAATTCAATATGTTGGTCTATTTAAATAATGATTGAATATATGTTTAGAGTATTCAATCGAATAGAAATAAAATTATAACATAAATTTACGATTCGAATCATTCAAATCATTCAGCATATTTTACGCCGTCCCTAGTTATTAAAAAGTAAATAGCGCACTATATGATCTCATCGCGCTGCGAACCTGGTTGGTTGAAGGTGTCTTCAAAGGCGTCGAACCAGTACATCTGCAGACAGTCTACCCCGTTCACCTTGACCAGAGGCAGACTAGTGTCCACGACTACATCAGCGGTGGTTGAGGTGTCAGCTGTGATGATGCCGGTGGTATCGTTCATCACGGTAGACCAGCCGCTCTCCTCTATCAGCGACGACCTAGATGAGTCATAGCTATGTGTTATGCAACGAGGCTATAAGATAATGAGTCAGCGACAAGCCGATGATGATGTTATATCATCGCTAGGTGTTACATCATAGCTAGGTATTACATCATAGCTAGGTATTACATCATATCTAGGTATTACATCATATCTAGGTATTACATAATATCTAGGTATTACATACTATCTAGGTATTACATCATATCTATGTATTACATAATATCTAGGTATTACATCATATCTATATATTACAGAATATCTAGGTATTACATCATATCTAGGTATTACATCATAACTAGGTGTTACATCATAGCTAGGTGTTACGTAATGAGGCAGCGGCGGGGTTCGAGGTGTGGTGGGGGTGGTATGGTAGCCAAAAGTGATAATGATACGTCGGGTATACATAATATAATAATAATAATAATGATAATGTGTATTCATTGAATCGCGCGTATATATATCGAATACCATACACATAACGGATACGAATGCGGCCATCGAGAAGTCATAGATTTGTACATGTACAGACTTTGTTATAAATAACTGGTAACAAATAGTAACATTTGTTGTCTTGTATTTTGATTTATTGTTGATTAAGGGTAGGCGCTGGAGTTAAAATGTGTTAAATAATTTAATTTTTACAATATTTTTTTATTATGTATTATCCAAGTTCTGTATTTTATTTATAATATCCTAAAATATTTTTTAATATTTTTGAGTATTTCTATCAATATAAAGTGTTTTAGGAGTAATAAATTTAGAAATATATATTGTATTTATGTAAATACTTGTAATATGTAATATTATATTACGATTTATTAGAATAATCGTTTAATTTAAAAATTTCTAGATTTATTTTAGCACAGATCATAGATTAAATAGTATTACATAAATAAACAAATCATGTGTTATATAATCCTATTTGTTTTTATATTGTATATTTTATATAGTTGCATATTTGTACATATTATCTATGATTATTTATGTAAAAACTTTGAATGTCATTTTCTCCAGTTTTTACTTTTTTACTTAGTAACCACATGTAAATGCCTACTACTTTTTTAATTTATATTATTTTTAACTGAAATTTTTACTGTAAATGTATAACATATACACCAATATAAATAAATCTTGATGTTATATTATATTTTATATTTATTAAATTAATAATGATTATGTAATATATTTATAATATAAAATATTCACCGTTTTTCAACTATTTTATTTCATACTTTTATATTAATTATATTTATGAAATATATTTATATAGATGAATTTGGATAGTATCTATTGAATAAAAAAAAAATTATTTAATTATCTCTATTAGTTTTTTATTAGTAACATTTTCGGTAGAGCTATAAATAGCATGGTGTAGATGAACTCCAGCGCCTGCCCTTAAGTTCTTGATAAACATGAGAGGAAATCACGATAATCATGTTAGGTTATAGGAGATGAGAATTAGCACATCGTAGGTAAGATAAGGGTGATGAGGAGGAGGCTGTGTAAGAATGATGATATTATTATGATAGTAGACATTTCTATAGGGGATATACGCATTTTAATTTAGTACATTTAGTAAATTTTAGTACATTTAGTAAATTTTAGTAAATTTAGTATATTTATATATTTTATAAAAAATGCGTAGATAATCGTACTGGCTACAATGTTAATTGAGAAAAAGTATATATAACAACATATATATTTCATGGAGGACATTTCACAAAATGGCCTATTTTAAATGGGTAACCGGTAATAAAGTCACCATTACTAGAGATAGAGGGATGATGTCCTTGATATTACGTAATATTAAATGATGAAGTCGTTAGTTAGAAGTTGATTTCATTATATTGACGACATCATAATTATGAATATATTGATATTATTCTATCGGTAAACAAACATTTATGTCATTTGTCTGTAAATTAACTATACATAATTTGGGTTTTTTTTCAAATTGAAATATTTAATTTCTACATATAATTGTAAATTAGTTTGTTTGTGAATGTTAGCTAATATTTTAATTTATTATACTTTTTTGATTAGTAAAGTTTTATTAAACAAATATAGCCTAGTTTATTAGAAAATTATCAATTATTAATATAAATAAAAATATATATAACTTGTTAAATTGAATATTTTTATATTCATAATTTTGTAATATTTTTCATTAAAATATATGTTTTCAATATATGAAATCAAATACAATTTAATTTTTAATAAATATAACATAATATTATGCAAGTTTAGGATATCTCCTCTTAATTTACTTCTGTAGTAACTTATTTATATATATATATATCGTATTCTATGATTTTATACAGCGAAATATTATGTTTAAAAATAAAATTTGTCAATGATAGATTACAAATTAATATGAGTTTAATTTCATTTATAAATTTATATAAAAAAAGTATACACTCAATGGATAAATTACTTTGAGAAATCACTCAACAGTAACAAAATAAGCAGAGATCAATATGTGATGCCTTATTTACGTTGTTTAAATTTGTAATCATGTATACGTCTTATTCGACATTTTATGTGGTTTACTATAAATTGTATTATTACAGATTTACTCTAAATTTATAAACTGAATATTTCTTCTATATTCTAATATTATTTGAATGAAATAATTACAATATTTAACAGTTACATTTTAACTATAACACATTATTTTCAAATTTAATTAATTAGAAATAAAATACAGTACATATTAAATATGTTATATTCAACTATAAAGCATGTGATTATTTATATTTCACAAATTAATTGCAATATGTGAAAAAATATAGAAAAACTAATATGGTACACAATGATAAAACATTTATTACAAAATTGTAAAAAATAAAATTTGTTAAATCTTTATAGAGAATATATTTAATTAACTAATATTGAATATATATATATAGACAATATGATATTAGATATTTGTATATATGACCAAAATATTTTAATTGACTCAAATTCCCAAAATATAATTAATAGTTAAATTCATTCGAGATATAGCATCGGAAGAGAAGGTCGGTGGTAGATAATAATACATATGTTAAGTTAGCAGATGTAGTGTTATTATAGAAGTCCTAACTCATTAGTGTCCATTTCCATGTCCATGTGTTCATCGAAAGATTGTACGGGTTCAGGTTGCGAAGACATCTCAAAGTTTTGCAGATCTTGAGCGGCTTTCTCCATGGCGATCTGCTCCTCTATCTCTTCTTCGCGCTTGATACGTAAATCTGTGGGCGTGCGGTTGAAGCTCGAGGTCAACTATACAGTGTGGGGGATATACTAGGGTATACTATGGTGTGGTACTCGACGCAATACGTATTAAAATAGGCATATCGCGCTAATAATTAATATAAAAATTATATTTATCGCCGCAAATATAATTGTACATATTGATCTAGAGAAAAAATATAATATATATAATATATTGGTAAAATATTGAGTAGTACAAAATGTGGTTCAATAAATGCAAACATTAAAATAACAACTAGATGAGTTAGAGGGTGTTAGATGAGGTTAAGGTAGATGAGTTAAGGTATAATGATGTTAGCATCGAACACGTTATAACACAGTGCGGCATAAGCATTAACTATCTGCGACGGATAAGTAGTAGGTTACCGTTCTCTTTTTGTTTCTTGAGCCTCTTCTGCTCTTCAAAGAAACTCCTCTTCGGGATCACGATGTCAGGCTTCGCAATCTGACGATTGTTCGATGAGTTAAGTCACAATACGATCGAGGTTAAGTAAACACAAGTGATTATATTAGAATAGGCTAGGATTACAATTTTGTAATTAAAATATATAAACAGCTATACATAAAGATGGAAATAAAGAACAAACGTATACTTTGATTATCAGTGATTCATCACTAAAGGTGAGGATTTTAGCATTACTGATGATACCCTCACTGAGTCCTTACTGATGATACCCTCACTGAGGACACATTTGTCCTTACTGATGATACCCTCACTGAGGACACATTTGTCCTTACTGATGATACCCTCACTGAGGACACATTTGTCCTTACTGATGATATCCTCACTGAGGACACATTTGTCCTTACTGATGATACCCTCACTGAGGACACATTTGTCCTTACTGATGATACCCTCACTGAGGACACAGTTGTCCTTACTGATGATATCCTCACTGATGACACATTTGTCCTTACTGATGATATCCTCACTGAGGACACATTTGTCCTTACTGATGATACCCTCACTGATGACACATTTGTCCTTACTGATGATACCCTCACTGAGGACACATTTGTCCTTACTGATGATATCCTCACTGAGGACACATTTGTCCTTACTGATGATATCCTCACTGAGGACACATTTGTAAATATTCGCGGACTACATCCGACACGTTATTAGCGCGTATCTAATATATGTGATCTATAAATAACATGATTATCCGCTAACATGTGTGACTTCAGCTTAAAATTGCATCATAACTATTGCATCATAACTATTACATCATAATCATGGCTTCAGCTTAAAATATGCTTCATAACTATTACATCATAACAATTACATCATAACCATTACATTATAACCATAGCAGACCGCCAAATAACCATAGGTTCATCATACTGCTGTTGCTGCGCGTCATCGTCCGATGTATTCAGACGAGCGTGTTTAGCCGGCGGTTTCTCTCGAGACGAGGCGGATGATGAGGAGGCAGCAGCGGCGGAGGCGGAGTTACGATAGCTGGGCCGGCGGTTACGGTGGCTTAGGGGCGTGTTACTCGAAGGGGGCGTGGTCTCGAAGGACGAGGTGGCGGTGACGGAGGAGGTCAGTCTCTGAGATGCAGAGGTCACCGCGCGCTTCGACTGTTGCTTGAACGGGTTCACTACGGGGGTCCTGGCATAGGGTAGATATTACGTAGATATATACATATATATATACGTATATATATATACGTATATATATATATATATATATATATGTATAGTTTTTATATATTTATATATAAATATAGTTTTTAAATATTTATATGTATTTATTTAATTACAATAATAAATGTATATATAAATATATATATAAATATATATAAAATATAACATTTATATATTTATCTATTTTTAGAAATAATATATAATATATATTTATATATATATATACATTTATTATTGTATACAATTATAAATTTTAGTATTACATTAAATATAGTCAAATCTTATATTTAAATAACAAATACAACTAATATCAGTATTATACATATATGATGACTTATTCAAAGACAAGTGTGGTTTTGAATAGAGGGTTTATTTATTATAAGAAATTAATTGTCATAATATAACATATGAAATATATAGGGGTAGCATATATAACTGGATGACATAAATTGAAAAGTTTCAATCTTATTTTAAGCCCTTTAGAATAAAGGAATATACATAATATATTCTACAAATAAAGAGAGACGAAACAAATGTTGCTCTATAAATTATTATTATTATATACATTCTATATACGTATGTATAATACTAGTGATTAACTTTTTCTTCGCAGGTTTGCTTGCCCCAGCCGAACTAGTCAGTTTCTTCTGAGACCTCATCTCTGACATCAGGTTTCCCAGCATGTCGTCTCCTTTGTTTGAAGCCTTATTCTGTAACAATGAAGGCATTGTTATTACGGAGTCACCGATTGGCTATTAACATCTTGTCATTGTATATAATTGGTTATATTAAATAGTTATTTATTTATAATCTCTATTTCATATAGAAATAGTTTCTAATGCTATAGAATACTTTTCCAATCGTATAAACCAGACTTAATAATGTAATTCAAATATGATCAATATCTATTATTATAAAACTAAAAACACGTAATTTAAATGATAATTACGTAATCACAAATTATATCGCATATAAAATGAAATTGTAGTATTTGCTCGTAAGGTTTACAAACACAGTATGGGGTATAACGTTGTAACCATACGTAACTTCCAGATCAACTTCATCATCTCGATATATTACTGATATTTACCATTGTCCTAACCATCGTGTATCTTAAAGTGTCGACTATACTAATGATCTTAGAGATGTTGCACATCTAAATATACTCTATCCCATATGAGTAATTACTTAATTACGCTTAAGCGACGTGTATATATATACGGTACGAACATCTTCTATGTTCTTGTTCCTTCCGGTAACTGCAGAGGCTGCAAACATACTCTTTATACTCTTCGACTTCTTGCCCGCATCTCTTATGTTCGCGTTCTTTGATTTACGCTTCAAATCTTTCTCTATTATTGATGATATTATAGTACTTTTCGCTATTCTTTCTACACATTTAAGGGTAATGACTAAAATTGAGAAAAAAAATTATTTCAGAATATTTTTTTATAAAATATAAAATATTATCTTTAAAATGATATATAAATATAACTCTATAAAAAACAATTTTAGAATTATATCATATAAATAAATTATGATAATAATTTAAAAAATTAATTCAATATAATAATCATCATAATTTAATGAATATAAGATTGTTTTTAGAATTTTAAATACTAAAATAAAGAATATTATATATAGATTTAAATAATCAGTATTCATAGGTATCTATTTATTTATAATAACATAATGTGATAAGTTATTACGGTTTATATATTTCATACATTTTTTATAATTGTAAATCTTTAGAATCAAATACTCGGAATAATTATTTTTATCAATTTTACTCATTCAAATATTATTAACTCAAAATTTAAATAATGTATATATAGTAATAACCAATTCAATAATGAATATTATAACTAATTCAATTAATTAATTTAAATTTTCAGATTATTAATAATATATATAATTACAAAATATTTTTATTTTTTTAATATAATAATTAGTGTAATTATAAATATTCATAATTTTATCATTAATTTTCAAAATAATAATAATTTATTAATTATTGTAAACATAATATATATTATTAAATATTTTATTTTATATTCTATAAAAAAATAATTATTATAGATCTATATAATATATATTATAGTTTTAAATATTATATTGAAAAAATGAATAAAATATAAGTTAATACACTTTTAGTAGACCAATATTTTTCTAATTAAATACATGTAAATTCTAATTTATAGAAGTGAGGTCGAACCTACCCTTAATATAATATAGATGAGGTATAATATATTAGCTATTTAATTTATAATAATTATGTTTCAAATATTTTTCCCTGGTTATCATACTTATTATTATTAGTATTAATAGTAATTATATCGTTATCAGTATATGAATTTAAAAACTAATATAGTATAGGTGGCGTATAATAGTTATGCAATACATAGAAGCAGGGTTGGCGGTTTATTTGGTTTTTTTAGGGTTTTAATGGTTTTTTTGTGGTTTATTTGGTTTTTTTATAATTAAGTGTTCGGATTATTAATTAGAAAATATTATATATACCTAGATCGATTATTAAATGTCTGTGCAATACATACATATATAGAGTAAGTATAAAATATACAACACTAATGAATATTATTTATATATATTAATTATATATATATATATTATTAAATTTTCAATAATATATTATTAATATTAAATATTAATAAAATTATTTTATTAAAATATATTTATTATAAAAATAAAGTAAAATATAATAAAAAAAATAGTTACAAATTGTAACAAAATAATAATTAAAAAAAATAACAATACAGTAATTAGAAATATAATCAATATAATTCTCACAATAAAATAACAAGTTACAAATTGTAACAATATAATAATTTAAAAAATAATAATAATAATAATTAGATGATTTCTAATAGAAATATAATCAATTTAATTCTCGAAATAAAAAAACATGTTTTGCAGCCTTATCATTGCCTAATAGATTCCTTATTTTTGATTGAACGCTTTTATAATGTTAAAAAAACCAAAAAAACCAAATAAACCAAAAAAACTAATGGTTTTTTTAATCAAAAAAACCAAAAAAACCGTTAAAAAAACCGACCAACCCTGCATAGAAGCTAATATATTGAAATTATAATATCCTGAACGAATATATGAAATATGAATATGTATATTATTAACGTTGTAACATATGAATCCCTGTAGTTGTATATTATATGTTTTAATAGTATACCTATATATACCGTATACATTTACTGATACGTATACATGCTTATTGATAATCAACTATAGCTGAGGTAATAATCGATCGTAAGTGTACAAACTTTCTGATTTGATTTCATTAGAATCATCATCGAATATCTCTCTTCCATCATCCGCGTAGCCAGTTCCATCTATAAATAGACATATGAGTCATTCTAAACTAGCATTCAGTGATATTTATATATTATAGTGATATTATATAATTATATATATATATATATATATATAGTTATTTTCATATTGTATAGTATATACTCACAGAAATTATAGAATAAATGAAGAAATAATAATAAAATATTTAATAAAAACACAATGGATTTAAGCAAATAAATACCAGATTTTCATATCACGATGATACGTTGATGATATAACAAGTCGAAGGTGGTTCATAATAACCGTCATCAACGATCCACTCGTCCTCCTGTCGCGACTGTACGATATTAGAGTATTCCTTCTCGTCCACCTCATCGTAGATATTCTCGATATCGTCAACCTAATCAGTATAAAGGAGGAGGAAATGATGAATCACCCGAGTTCGTAATGCTCTATCGCTCTAGATCTATAATTCACTAATATAGTATCCTAAATATCTAGTTATATTTTGATGATAACAATTGAAGAGATTCCTTCTTATTTCGAAGTCCATTAGGAGAAATCAAAATAAAGAGTATATAAACTACTAAATAGAAGAGAAAAATATATTGTCCTTCTTATAAATAATAATAATTATTATTATATACATATATATATATATATATATATATATATATATATTATACATATTAATATAGAGTGATAATAGAGATATTTCGACTAAATCAAACTTTGTATTCGACGCGTTTACCAGTTTTCTTAGCCTCGCGAAGACGCTCTAAAGCTGCATTTCGGCCTCCTTTATCTTTCTTTGTTCTCCTCGATCTTCTGGTGGCAATACATTCTGTACAAGAGAGAGATAGAGATAGTGGTAGTGAGTTACGCTTGTATCTAACCCATAAGTATTATTAGAGTATAATCAATATTATATAGATATATATTTTAAATTTTTCATAAACTTAATTCATTAAATTATTAATCTTAGGAATAAGTAATACTTACATAATTTCATAATATTGAGCACTACTAATAATATAATTAATATTGGTTGCCACTGAAACTGACTTGTTTATCTAAATCTAATATCCATGCTATTCGATTAACATGCACTACGGTAATATCTATTTTCAATATTCAAGGAAAATATTTTATTTTGAATGATATAGTTTCCAAACAATTAAAACTTGCAACATATAATGTCAAGTTTCATCAAAAATGATAATTATAATTTATTATAATTAATAGAGAAATGCTGCAGTAAAGAATTTTAAAGTTAAAAAAATAATAATATAAGATTATATATAAATATATATATATATTCAATACAATTTAGTAGTTTGTTTGGTTTATTATAAAACAATACTATGTGTACTATTAGCTCTAACTACATATCTACATAGTTTAATAAATTATGAATTATGAATCATAATGAAATTTTCATCACATTATTAAATAATGATTATTAGTTGAAATTCTATACACAATAACACATTCACTAGTAGATAAATGAATAAATGTATAAATATATTATTTATATTGAATTATTCATGTTCGTATGTGTACCTATACGTCTGAAGCCGAAGCAGAACCGTACAATAATATTGAGGTGTATAAAGACTAGTAAACAAAATAACAAACGCAATAGAAATAGTAATCGTAACTTATCAAATGAATTATTCACGCTAGTAGGTAGATATTATCACAACTGGCCCTCAAGTTAGTGACACTGACTCTTCACTATTAAACCTATACATCAATGTAATATTATATTTATTATTAAAGATTTATTTCATAATAAAATTCAAGTAAAACTTGAGATATTTATATCACTTATATTCTTTAGAACTGGATATCTATTGATTCATTTAGGCGCTGTTCACATGAGCAATCTATTCCAGTAATTTCGCAATAGAATACTTAAGAATTGCAATAGCAAAATCCCCTAGCGGTATACATTTTAGGGTATTCACATCAGCAATCTATTCTTGAAATTTTCGCAGTAGAAATACATACATTTTATGAACTTTAAACTTTGAAACAAGTTTATTATATAATCATAAAGTAGTAATATACATATATTCATAATTATATATTATAATTATTAATTATGATTATTTGATATAATGTATACAATATTACATAATAATCACAATTCGCATTCTTAAATACGTACTTTCGTAAACGCTTAAATTACTTAATCTTAATCACGTACAATCGTAAAAGATTATAAATAGATTGACACCTAGAAAGGTAAATGCGTATGCATTAATAACTTGTGATTGTATTTATTTACCAATTGCATAGCAAAACAATTTTAAACAAGCATATCATATAAACAGCAATAGGAATGGAGAAATGCTTAAAAATCTTCTTCTCGAGAATAAACTAGTTTGTTTAAACACACTCTTCCAAAAAAGACAAGGTCAGAAATATACAGACATAGAGCTCCAAACACATATAGACACATACAGCTCCAAACACCTACACTTCACAAATAGACTACGTTATCATTAACAAAAAATGGAAGAACAGTGCAAAAAATTGTAGAGCATACAACTCCTTCGCTAGTATCGCCTCTGACCATCGAATCGTCTCAGCTCAAATAAAATTAAGCCTTAGAGCAAATAAGAAAAAAACGAGTAAGAACAAGCCATATGAATGGAGCTGTCTGAAAAAGAATACTGAAATAAGAAAATCATTCATCACAAAGGTCAAAAACAGGTTTAAAATTCTTCTGAATACTTCATCCACAAAAACCGCTGACTCGACTTTTGCACATTTTTAAACATCATGCAAGGAAATAGCTAAAGAAATAATACCACTGAAACCAAAGTTAAAGAAAAGACTACCATGGGAAACATTAGAGATATCCAACAAACGAACTATTCTACAAGAAACCGCAGAAAAACGAAACTCCCATCCAACAATGGAAAATATCAGAAAATTTAAAAAAGCACAAACAAATCTTGTACTTTCTTATGATAAAGAACAATCTGAATACATCCAGTAAGATTGGTGAAATACAAAATGCTGTAAGAAATCAAAAATCAGCTAAAGCCTGGAAAATAGTAAACGAAGTAAGCGGAAGGAAAAACTCATGCAGATCAAAAATAAAGGCAAAAAATAACGAGGAACGTGTTAAACTTTGGCAAAAACATTTCCAAGATCTACTTGGTAAACCCACAAAGATCAATGAGAATGAAGAAGAAATTTCGCAAATTGTAAATAGCGAATTAGATATAAAAAAAGGACGGAGCCTACACTCGCATGCTACGGGCCGCTCTGAACGTATCATGGAAAGACCATCTTACCAATAAAGAACTCTATGGCAAAACTCCAAAAGTAACTTCTTCGATCAGTGAACAAAGACTTAGATTCACAGGACATTGTTGGAGGAGCAAAAAAGAGCTGATTTGTGACGTTCTTCTCTGGTTACCTAAACATGGTAAACGCTCCCGTGGACGTCCAGAAAAAACTTTTGTATATCAACTCGTCGACGATACCGAATGTAATGTAGACGAACTGATGAATGCGATGAATGATAGAGATGAATGGAAGTTACGTGTTAATGAATGCCGAGAAAGCTCGACCTGGTAAGGTAAGTAATAAATTATCACAAAAACTAGAATAAATTCGGATTAGAATAAAATTTAGTGCTACATTTTTTTTTTCATTTTTGCGATTATTGTTCAATAATCGCAAAAAAAATATATACTTTTACAATACTTAATTATTCTACTGCACAATTGCTAGAATAGATTGCTCATATGAACAGTGCTTTAGATAAATATTTTATAATAATATTTAATTAGATTTTATAATATAAAATGTATAAATGTTGTTTCAAAAATCAGTCAAAACAAATACAAATTAAACTTTAGAAGCCAAAAAATGTATTCATTCATTGCTCACTTACCAGATAATATATTTTAGTAGACCCATTTTTTCATATTTTGTATTATCAAATTGATATGTAAAATTCATGAAGGCCCTTAATTTCATAGAATATCAACATAAATAACATAAGTTAACATATAAAACTACAAATCTGGTTTTATATATCATTCAATGTATCATTGAATTGTATTAGACAATGATAATTTGACAGGAAAAATGCTGATGTCGGTTTATCATATACCGGCATCAGAATTTTTATATACCGGGTATATCTGACACCAGCTTTAAACTGAGCTTGGGATTTCATTTGATAAAAGATTTGTTTTTAATACTTTAAGAATGGTATTAGAATAATGGATATAATCAATTATATTAAACAGGTATTTATTTAAATGAAACAAAATATTTATTTACATACCAAATATTTTTTAACATGGGTTAATTAAAATATTTGATATTATTTTGTATTTTTAAATATAATTTGTAAATAAAAACAAATTTATTTTGAAATTATTTCATTATCTATATTAGTATACACATAAATCAAATTATTAAACATATATTTATATTTAATTTAATCAAATCGTACCATTGTCAGATCCTTGGTTATCAGACATATTTAATTATATTTATAATTATTTATTAATAATTTGGCGGTAATATAATTATTTATAAAATTTAAATCTGTCAAATATTAAATATTAATAATATATAGAAAATATAAGAGTTTTATTAGAAAAACATATTTTATAGGAATTTTCTTAAGATCTATAGAATGTTTTTAACATGTTTAATAATTATGTAGTCTTATATAAATATAGTAGTTTTCATATATCGTTTTATAGTGTAATGATTTATAAGGTGATACAAATATGTATATAAAAAATGGATTTTAGTTGTCATTTATGTAATATGTGCATACAAATATGTATATGTGTGTATGTATTTATATTTGTGAATATGTATCATAAATGTAGAGTAACACATCTACATTTATAATTTAAATGTATGTATTTGAGAATAGTAGTATGCATATTTAATTACTCATAAGAGGAAGGGTAAGATATTTTTTTGAATATGGATAATTTTTTTTTGTTCTAATTAATTTGGGACGAATATTCCTATTACTTTTATAGCCACGCCCCTTTTTTTATTTATTAATTTTAATTTGGAGTCTAATAATAATCTGATGATTTAATTCATATTTGTAAGTACATATTTTATTGTTAAACTGACTATTAATGTTTGTTTAATTAATTAATATTTTATATTAAATTGGTGTTATAGGTCACACAATATATTACATTTAAAGTTTCATATCAAGTATAGCTATAACTTATAAAATCTGTAAGTATTAACCATTATTTTTAAATTTATTCAAATTTTAGAATAATTCTAAGAATAATTCTTAGAATTGTTACAATAATTGTGTTCTAGTTAAATAATATAAATTTAAAAACTACATTCGTTTGCAATTTATAAAACTAATAAATATTTCTCCTATTATTAACGTTATAAGATATATATGCTTTATTGGAGCATGCGAATAAGTGTAATAATGACATCCTCCACATTTTCGAAAGATAGTCTTTTAAAGATTCTTTATTTAAGAATATTAAATTAATATCATATTTAATATGATATTAAATTAATAATTAATATCAAATATGTTTAGATCTTTTAAAGATTATTTAAAATGATCCTTTCGAAAATTTGGAGTATCATTCTTAGGATGTCGATAGTAAGATCATCTTAGATATTCTTAGAATATCGAAAAAATGGTTTTATAAAATATATTAAATTATATTTAATGACTATGCATTAAATACGGCACATTTGACATTTATTATTTAGTAACCATCGGGCGGGCGGAATTAACTATTACGTAATTAACGAAGTGTATGTGTACGTTTAAGATTCACATATAACTTATATGATGAGGTATCGCGATTTAAAAAGATGAGTTGAGTTTTATAGACTCACTTTGGGATGTAATGCATCTAAAATAACTAAGTAGAATAAAAATAAACCAATTAAATCAACTAACCCACAAAAATCAATATAAAGTACATATATATATATATATTTTATATATATATATATATATTTTATAGATGTATATATATACTATTATATAATTGTTAACTGAATTATTAACGCCACACGCAGCAGTGGTTACTTAATAACAAATGATTACCCGTTATTTTATTCTATTCGAGTGTTCTGATTGATTACTTAACTATTTTAATTTAAAACTAGAATTACTTTTGATCAATTCCTTACCGCGGTTAACAGGGTTAACTTAAGGTGTCGATTTCCAAATTGATATCCTCTATATTTTATATGAAGGATGTCAATTTAAAAATCGACATCCTTACAAATCTATGGAATGATGTTAGCAGTACACTTGTTCACGTGATGATTATGATGATCCGATTTATTTGGTCACTAATTTATAGATCAAATCATTTAGTAATCTACTTGATTAGTAAATATTATAATTTTTGTATATTATGTAATACATACTTATTAAAATAAATGAGTATTGACAATATTATTGTTGTAATTATTATTATGTTATAAGTATTATTAAATAGTATTAGTAGTATTATAAGTAATATTATTAGATAATCAGATTCTGATTTAATCAGAAGTTTATCATAAACTCAGTAAATTATTTACCAATACTCAATATTTAATATAATATTATAATAGTAATTATACTGCGTAATTAACGTATACCGCAATTATTTAAACGAAGGCATTATGTACTCACACCTTGTAATATAATACATATGCTATATAGCTACTATATATAGCTGATATATATATATATATACTATACATTAGGATAGAATGTATTCAATAGATACATGAAATCTAGTTATCAAGTAGGTATACCTACTTGATACCTAGATTTATATGTTCACGTACCGATACACTGATGCTGTAGATATTACCCTTAATAATATTTGATAGGTATGCCGTAGGATTCATCATATGTCATGTATGTACAATGTACACATGTATTATTGATTGTGTTTGACATACATCTGTTATACATTTATAAATATTGTATTGAATTTAAGTAATGTTACATCATATAATATATATATATACTAGAGGGGATTGCTCGGTTATATGAATGTATATATATAAGTGTGTTAAATATATATAATATATATATATATATATATATATATTCAGACTTTAGCATTGCCCAGCATTTATATTGATTTTATATATAAGTATTTATATAGAGATAGAAGGGTCTGAAATTACCTGATTATTTATTTTGTATATAATATAAAGAATATATATATATAGAGTTGGCCTTTTTTCCATTTTTTAGTATTATTTATATAAATTTACATTATTTACTTATATATATATAAGTATATAATCATTTATGAAATAATAAACATATTTTTTATAATCATTCATTACCATGACAAATTTATTTATAAAAATAAAATTGTAAACATTCAATGTTTACATTTAATAAATTAATTTGTTATTGATAATTCTAAATTAAATTCTTAAATATAGATCAAAATCTTAAATATTATCATATAAATGATACATAATCGATACTCACAAATTAAATTAACTTGATTTATCAGCAAATTCTAAAGAATACAGTGGCCATTACCGCTAGACTGCTTGTCCAATAGGAAAATTAACTTTTTTGATTTAATATCGGTACCTCTATTTTTCTGTCGTGAATATATTTTAAAATCAAACTAATACATGTAAGTCCTCTGGAGAAATATATATATATATATATATATATATAAATATACAGAAATACTTTACTTTATATAATAGTTATTATCTATTTATTATATATATATATATATGAATGAAAATTAATGAAAATAGTTTATTGAGTTCAGAAAATAAAATTTCTGCTCAAAGGAGAGTACCATAGATTATTTTGTAATACATACATATATATACATATATATAAATAGATAGATAATATGTGTGAACACGCGTGATAATCGACGTTTAGGCTGATGATCAATAATACCATTATTGCTGGTACGTCTAATCATATTGATTAATCGTATCTATATTTAATGTGTGTGTGTGCGTGCGCTGAACCGTGTCATCTATCGTGTAACACTACCTAATCATGTAGAGTGTACATACTGTAGCCTTAACATTATAATCGTGTCTATCTGATCAGTTAGGTAGTACACCTTCATGTATACAGCTGATAGCGGTAGTGTGTGTAGAGATGTGTAGAGTTATGTATGTTTATTCTTTGTCAACAGCATTATCATCGTTATAATCATCATTATCACCATCACCATCACCACCATCATTACCACCATCAACATCACCACCACCACCACCATCATTACCACCACCAACATCACCACCACCACCACCATCATTACCACCATCATTACCACCACCAAAATCACCACCACCAACATCACCACCACCACCACCATCATTATCAGCGCCATCATCACCATCATCGTCCTGTCAATCACTGACCACTCACGCTGCACTTGTATGCATCGTGTGTGTAGAGGACGGTGCAGCGATGTATTAGTAATTAATCGCGTAAACATTGATGATGATGATGATGTAATCGACACGATTATTACATCGTTGTCACGTGACTGGCCATATATATTTGTAGTATAAAATAAATAATGATTTTTGATTTCTATTAATAGAATATATATATATATTAGTCACTTTTAGTCATACAATTATTTATATATTAACATTTATTTCAAATAGAAATAACCTATGCTAGTATCACTGTAGAGTGTATTACCAATGGCATGTTTGATTAGGTGCCAGCATTCAGATTCAGAGGTATAGTGAACACCTCTAGTAAATATGTAGGTACATCATCCCATCCATTATATAGGTGTGTGTGTGTGTATGCTATCTAGATTGTTTATAACAGTTTCTCTATGTGCTTATGTTATCAATGAACATGCAATGATGACCTGTTTATCACCCACATTGTTCATTGCACACACAGAGAGAGATATCATTATGATTATATCATGTGCTGTGAACAGATCTATGTGAATAGTATATACCACATGAACTTACACAACTGAGTGCATTATGCTATTGTCATGTATGAAGGGATGTATTGTATATGTCTCTGTAGGGGATCCTTTATTCATGACATATGTATAATCCTGATATAATAAATTATTAAATAATATATATATATAAATATATGGGAAATTAGAGCCATTTTGTTATAAGTATAAACTTCATCTAAGTGTCCTCCGAAATAAAACAATTTATAAATATGTAAAAAAATATACTAATTGAAAAATAAATTGTATATAATAATTTAGATATAAATATACTAGTCCATCAATAAAAATACACTGATTAAATATTTTATTGTAAATTACATTTTTGTCTAAAATTTATATGTACGTTATTATAAATAGATGTATATTCGAATGCATTCGAATTCATACATGTATACTAGACTATACTCTATTGGTATCATACACAGTTGTCAATGAAAACTAATGCACAGTTATGTAAAGGTGTACTAATAGATTCAGTGCAAATAGCAAATAGACAGTGGTCTAATTTCATCACACACATCCTCCACTGAATGTACACCCTTACACTGTGAATTGTTAACACAGTTAGACGTAAACAATACACTGGACATTGCGACATGTCTGTACAGACATGCACACAGGAGAAAGTATTATGTAGTAGACGCTATGATCGAAACGCTCGCTTTACATCAGTTATATAACAGTGAAATCGACGCGGAACACGTGTGCATACGAGTATCTCATTACGAGGATGGGCAGGGGAGGGAGGCGCAGACATAAGTGAAGTCCATCTGATGTGGACTTTAGGTTGAGCCGCGGTGATTTCCATCCGCGAGTCACTGAATTCAGATCGGGGTGCTCGCGAGCCTAGTTACGATTCAGTGACCATTAGCGGCTTACTAGTGCGATTGTTTAATTATTATGTTAATTACGGTAAAGCAATGCACTAAGCAATGCACTTAAAGCTTGTTAAGCTTGTTCAGGCATCAACCGTACCTCCATCACTTTAACAATATATGTATCTATCTATACTTCCTCATCGCTAGACAAGTCTCCCTTTTCTATACAGCTACTTCTTGTAGTATAAATTCTATGTATTCTATAGGTTTGGATGTAATATATGATATAATCTTTGATTTAGGTTATTATTCACGATATATTAGTCATTGATGAATCATCATTGATTCATCATTGATTCATCAACGATAATTGATATTTTGATACTTAGCTTTGAGAATATAAAAACAATAATACTAACAATAACAGTACTATCAACATAAACATACTAGATATATTAGTTGTACAACAATATAAATACTACACCCATACACTACATAAACATAAACAACTTAGTAATAATAAGTTCATCCTTCATGTATATAAATATGATATAGGTATTTGTTGATATGGTAACATGATCTGTATAGATGTATTAGCTCTACATAATACACTTAGATTACAAATGTAGTTGTAGCAAACAAATATCATTTAAATCACCACGATATTGTATCGTGGAAATGGATTTAAAACTAAAAAATAAAAATAATTTATTATATCTCCAGATATTTCTAAATATCAATTTATTATATCTCCAGATATTTCTAAATCTCAATTTATTATATCTCCAGACATTTCTAAATATTAATTTATTATATCTCCAGATATTTCTAAATTTCAATTTATTATATCTCCAGATATTTCTAAATATCAATTTATTATATCTCCAGATATTTCTAAATATCAATTTATTTAACTACATAATAGTTTAGTATATTTTACTATTAAGGGTTATCCCACTACATGTATATCTGGTAGCTTGCCGGAAATCTAGTAACTTTATAGGGGGTATCCCATTACAACTTGATAGAAAATAGTTTTAAAGTTACAATATTTCCGGCAAGTTGCCGGAAATCTTGTAGTGAGATGTGACCCCCTTTAGAAATATTGCCCTATTATGTTGGTTTTCTCTTATATTGATATAACTTGTTAATTTAAAATGTAGTTAGCCCCCTTCATATAGCCCTATGTAGCCACATCATGTAATCCCTACCTATAAATCATAGCATGCCTCTTAAGACATCTGATTGCTCTTCAATATAAGAGAAAAACTTTGTGTATGTGTATGCATGTGAAATTAATAATAATATTCCAAATAATAAATATAGTAGTTTAAGTTCGAAAGTTTCACTGAATGGGTATCGTAAAACAATACTTGTTTTGCACACTATCTTAGTGTCATAAATTAGCGTCATACCTATGAAGAAATTACATCTTAATATAGATTTACGTAGATATAGAGGGGTGCTTGTATCAAAGTCAACAGGTATTTGTATCCTGAGTATTATCACTGCAGCACCGCGCCTTATTTCTAGGGTACTAAAGTAATAGTGCAGTGCAGCACGCGAGAGAGAGAGTAATAAAGCTAAGAGAGAGCGAGACTTTAGCGTAGTGATAAATACCAGTCTCCTCTATAAACGTGATGCGTGATGATTTATTGCCGAGATACATGCTTATCATGAGAACTGCACACTGCACTTAGGGTGTGTTTCGAATGCAATCAACGATCAATGTCACTCTTGTATTTCATTCTATAGTTTGGGAAGTTTGATGATTTAATTCAAACAATGGCCACTGTCGAGATATTATAAACTTAATAACGTGATTAGATTATTATTTATCAATTATATTATATAATCAATAATATTATATAATCATTTGTGTTCTAAAATCATTGACTTACCATTACCATAATAAGATGCTATCTTGTTGTGTCCCATTATCAATTATGATAAGTAGTGATACATATATATATATATATTTATATGTTGATGTTTATCTAAAGATATTGTCTTGTACTGATGATACAGGTTTATTTACACACACACACACTATGCACACATTCCTTCATCATATAATTAGTGTTTCGATTATCATTAATTATACAATTTACACAATATACATATATATATATATATATTCAAGAAAATCTATACATCCATATATATATATATACATACATATGTGGTATGTATGTAATACCTACTATCATTATTTATTGTATTAGTTATACATTTTTAATAAATTATTCATGATGTAATTAGGTGTTTAAATAAACATTTATTATCATCATCATCTTATATATATATATATATAACTTATATATATGTGTGTATGTATGTATATACATATATGTATATGAGTGGATATATATATATATATATTTGTGCATATATTTATGATTTATATTGATTTTATGAGAGTATATATATATTTACTTATTTATATTTTGTTTTGTTTTCTGTTTGAAATCTATATATATATATATATATAAATATATATATATATATATATATATATATATATACATATTATATTATAATGTATTGATTTTATTCAAGTAAATAAATATAATCTATATCAAAGATGTTTCAGCACAGATTACATATGTATATATTTATATATGAGTGAATTTATTTACTTAGACACTGAATATAGCAGATACATATATAATGTTATGTACACATATATAAAAACAAATGAATAACAGATAACAATTTTAGTTAATAAAATAAGATATAATATATAAATAATATAAAAGTGATATAAAAATGTACAGACACATAGTATTGTATTGTAATGTTAAGACAATGCCTTGATTAGATCTTGCTTATGTCTTACAGTAAGCTATTCTATGCAAGAGTAACAATGTTGGAAAAGGTACACAAGTGTTGAATAATAGTACCCCCCCCCCCATCTACTAGAATTGTATCCAATGTACTATATATACATGTACGTATCGTGAAACATGAAATATACCTAATACATATATTATTAGGTATACGCTGTTTAATTAATGATTTTATAGAATACATTTTTTAAATACCGCTTTATTATATAACTTCATCGTATGCCAAGTTATAGATTGCGTTTGATTATATTAGATTTCATTATATTCATGTATAACAGTGTTTTCAGTGGATATCAACTGACTTAATGTATGAACCAAGTATACTAGTGTACATAGAGGTGCATTTTTCATATTATAGTTTTGAGCAAAACTATAATATGAAAAATGCTATATTAGTCTATAACAAATCTATATCAAAATTAAACTGTGAGTAATCTAAGAATGCATATATAACATGACTAGTTATGTCCATATTTATATTGTAATCATAAATATAAAAACAGAGATGATTCAATGTGAACATTTATTACATCACCTATGCATTATGTTATACAACATATATTACATAACAGTCAGTAGATGTGATACACCATGTATTGTAGAAGCACATGTAGCTGCCCTTGATAGTATTATACAACACTTTATAATGCCTTCATTGTTGTGACTTCATAGTGTACAGGGCCATAGTACAACACCACCCACCACAATGATGATGATTAGTGCATGTAAACATCACTTTGATAATACCCCCCTTGTTAACCTAAGTTTTAACACCCTCTCTCAATTGTGGAACTATCTAAATAAATAATGCATTTCTTATTTATAGTTTATCAAAATAATGCCATTTTAATTCTCCTAATAAACAATATAAGTGATGTTCCTTCACAGAAGTACATGCCATGTGTATCACATAGGTTGTAGTATCTCATACATATATACACTGATTAAGTTAGGCATAACGATGTGTGTTGTTTTGATCAAAAGTATGTATTAAATAATACATAATATTATTTAGTGATAGGACCTATAATCATTGATATTAGATTCTGATATATTATCATCTACTAGAAATAGTTTATTAAATAGATTGATAATTGAATATATTTTAGGTAATATTTTTTTTGAATAATTTGATGCAAGTTAATTAAACTAATTGCAATTAAATTATCTTAAACAAATATCATAAATATAACGTGTTTTTTATATATGTTAATTAATATACATAATATTGTATATATATATAATTTTATATTATTAAATTTAATATTAGCATTATAATAATCACAATATATGTATACATATTAACCATTTCCCAAATTATAGATACAATTAGATTTATGATAAATATGTATCTAATATATAACTATTATATAACTTATCAGATATTTCAAATATAACTAATATATTACTAATATTTCATTTATTGTTAAATATTTAATCTATTTTTGATTCTTTTATTTTTGATTTATGAAAAATATATATTATATTGTTGTATTAGAATATATTATATGTTGCATATTTTAATTTTGTATTACTTATATCATGTTATTGATATATATTTAGATTATCACAGGGTATAGCGGGATATTAGAATAACTATATATATATATATAATATATATTATATATATAATTATATTGTATGTGTGTGTAATAATATTCATATATTGTAACCTGATATACACTGATATTCACAGTGGACCCCCCTTAAAGTAATCTAGATATACATTTCATATGAATACATGTGTGGGTTCCTGACACTTTTATTACTGGCACACAATTAATGTATTGAGTTCTTGATAAATACTAGGAAAAAAAGACCCCACCTAGCATCGAACCCAGGACCTCTTACTCTCTAGCTAGTCACTGGGCTATACTTGTAAGATTTAGTCATGTGTGTATATATTTGTTAGAATAAATTCAAGACATAATTAAAAATGCATAACGATAAGTTAAATATCGTTTAAGATATAGTATTACTATATTTATTATTTGTGTATTACATGAAGATTCTGTATCAATATACTTATACTTGCGCATATAAATACCCACACACATACACCAGTACACACACCAGTACACACCCACACACACCAGTACACACATATACATAACAATACACAGATCACATCAACTTCTCGAGCACAAACACAACATGGCTGAACTAGACAACACACCGACCCCCACAAAGAACGGAGACCTCCTCACCACCACTAAGTCGTCGTCGCGTGTCAACGGAATAGGTGGCGCTAGTAGTAGTGGTGCCGTAGGAGGCTCTGATACTCTGGTCGAAGCATACGATGCCACCAATCAACAGGTTCCATTACATCATCATCATCATCGCTAGTATTACATCATCGCTAGTATTACATCATCGCTAGTGTTACATCATACACACGGGTGTGTGTAAGTATGTGGTAGCATCGATGTTGTGCAACTATTACATCTAAGCTACACTAGCACTTGCACTAGCTCTTATAAACAGAACTAGTACTTGCACTTCTATACAACATTTAGTATTGTATGTGCACATTTAAGCCATGTATTATTTCAGCACTCTCACATTAAATGATATAGTACTGGCATTCACATCACTGAATAGTGTTGCACTACCCAACATTACGCATTCATCATATCTGTTTGTGTATGTGTGTGTGGGTGGACATATTCAGTGCTTCACAACTCTTCCAGCTCTACTGCATATAACATAATACAATGCATGCATTATTCAGAGGTGCATACTATAGCATATGATATAGCTTTGTTTCGTGTAATAATCAATAATTGTAGTAGTAGTAGTCTGACGTAATTGCTAACTTATTAATTAACTATATTAAACAATAATATATTCAGTACACTCAGCTTAATCGTATCGTATTAATCGACGACTTCCGTTATCAGAAACTAATGCGAAAAGCCGCCCCTTTCACCTCTGACCCCGAATGCGAACTGTCGAGGTTGCAGATACCCAATTACGGAAAGCCGCGGATGACAAAAGAGATGGCGGAGATCAGTCCACGTTAGCTTTGTTCCGTCGCCATTACGTAGTATAGTTCACACAACGATACCCACATCTCATAACCTCATTACTTCATTGTTATTATGCGATTATTAATAATTATTCTTATACCTTCGTATATGTATTACAGTTAAATATTTCGATGTAAAAAATGTCAATTCGTAAATTATATTTATTCTCACCGATAGAGATAAACACCTCATATTTCTATAATCTTTGCTCTGTTAACCCCCTTTAACCCCACCCCCCTAACAGCCAGTAGACCCGTGAGAATATACGCTGATGGTATCTACGACATGTTCCACTCCGGGCATGCCAGACAGCTGATGCAGGCTAAAGCTGTGTTCCCCAATGTCTACCTTATCATCGGGGGTTAGTGCGCGCTATACCTGTATGTGGGTTATGCTGTTGTAGTAGATAGTTTAATATAGAGATGTATTTATATGTAGAGAATTCGGCTATATGTATCTAGTTATATTAGTAATATAGGTAATGTATCACTAAAGTATTACGATTAACTGATGACTTCTCAGAGGCGTTAGTCAGTGCTAACTCAGTCATGCATATCACTGAATTATACTTAGTCATGCATATCACTACATATATAGATGTTCCGCTAATAAATAAATAAATGTATTATTGAAGTCTCCATTATATATCAATAACATTTCTTTAATAATCTCTATTTAATATATGAATATCTTCTTATGAATTCATCTCATATTAACTTCTGATAACTATCTGAACACATATCTAAACTGACTCGGATATCTTATATCTATAAATAGATCTGCATCTTTAGCATCCTTCCTCGATACAGCATCCGTATCCTCGTAATGATTTTAATTTCGTATTATTCTTTATTTATTTCAATAACGTATGTTATCGTTAGCAAATATTTCTATACTTTATACTTTCGACTATATATTTACTTAAATAAAATATCAATCAATTATTAAATACATTTACGTTTAACTCTCTTCCCAGAACTAAGTTGTATCCTACTTTACATATACTACTATATGTTACTGCGTATGCACATGTATCTCACAACACCCCATAGTATACACCTCACCACCCACCCCTCACCACCCACCCCTCACCACACACACCCTCACCACACACCCTCACCACACACACCCTCACCACACACCCTCACCACCCACCCCTCACCACCCACCCCTCACCACACACACCCTCACCACACACCCTTACCACACACACCCTCACCACACAGTTGTAAACGACAGTCTAACGCTAGAGTGCAAAGGTCGTACCGTAATGAACGACACTGAGCGTTACGAAGCAGTCCGTCACTGTCGCTACGTTGATGAACTGGTACCCGATGCCCCCTGGACACTAGACATCGCCTTCCTCGAGAAACATAAGGTATGAGTGTGTGTGTGTGTGTGTGCGTGTGGGTGTGTTAGCATTGTTTGTCATTTTAATAAATATAAATAAAATATAATACATTATTTTTATATTATATATATATATATATATATAACTATTTTTATTCTGAATCTTATTTTATTATGTATTTTATTGGTGTAATTTTACCATTAAATATATTACAGTTATTTCATCGTATATTATATAAATATCTGATACGTAATAGTCCCATCTATAATAGTTGTTATCTATTTAAACTGTGTGTAAATTGTAAACAAACATATTTATTTGTGATGTAAAAACTCCCTTTCCCCCTATAAAGATAGATTTCGTTGCCCACGACGACTTACCCTACGGAGCCGATGGTTCAGAAGATATCTACGCGTGGCTTAAGAAGAGAGGGCAGTTAGTATCACATGACCTCTAATTACTTTGTCATACATTTAGTGAAGAGCTCAAATAGTAAATTATCATATTATAAGTGTGTTCATAATATTTTAACTATTAACAATTAACTTTGTGTACAACATAAACATGAATATTTAATCATGATATATCTACGTGTATTATGTAATATTACATGTAATAAGCGATGTTTTCAAGAATACTATTAAATAATAATATAACATATCGATGATCTAATATGATACACAGATGAAAGTTTAATTGTTTACATTATGTAATATATAACTTTACTCTTTTCTCTAATTAGCTATTGTCCCTTTAATCTTTACAATCAACAAATTACCACAAGTTCTCTCCCTAGTCTAAGTATATATTAATATTTGTATTTATTCCATTATTACGAAATATTCGTCTACAGATGGAGATAGTAGTGATGCTGATATTTATCTACATCAAAATGCATATGTAATCATCTACATACACGACTCACTACCACCTCACACCCCTAATACCCCTCACTATACACTCATATCGCTCGCTTACACGCACACCCCTAACACCCTATCCTGTTGCCCCTGTTACCCCTCACTCCCCCTCACCCCTCATCACCCCACCCCGCTAGATTCGTAGCCACTCAGAGAACCGAAGGCATCTCCACCACCGACGTCATCACTCGTATCATCAAGGACTACGACCTCTACATCCGGCGTAACCTTGCCAGAGGTTACTCGGCCAAGGAGATGAATGTCAGCTTTATGAGGGTTAGTGTTCCCCCGTGTGTGTCCGTCTGTCCCTGCAGCAAAGGGGTGTGGCCTCGCGGTCAACATTATCGTGTAGGGTATCCTTAGCTATCATGTAGGTTATCTTTAGTATAAGCTAAACATAGCTTCTGGGTATCCTTCAGATTATTATAGCAAATATTCGGTGTATAAATTCATTCATTCATTCATGCACCCAATGCATACATACTGACTATACATTATACATCTAAATAACTGTTCCGCTGGCAACATCACATCTTAGAATATAGGGCATATTGGGATCATCGATATAAAGAAAGTGGATAAGCAATTGACGCACGCAATGCATGTAAAAGATAGATACGTGAATGACACTTTTATTGATAAATTAACAAAATGGTATCAGTGATCATGATTGGATATTAGTCATATTATATATGTCAAATATTAAAACAGTAGGCTTTTCGTCGAAATAGATTAAAGTGACTTCTATCTATATCAATTGATTTAAATTATAAATATCAATAAAATAGTATTATATCTTCAATTTAAATACACAAAATTACGAGGAATGTTGATATTATGTATTTTAAATATATAATTTTATTTTTAGTATAGATAGTATATTAAAATTGGTAGTAATTATCAATATATATATGTATAAATAAATATTATTATAAATAAAAAGTAGTGGGCCAGATAGTGGGTTTCGACTGCAGTGCCCATAGCGGATAGTGCCATACACTACATTCAATTGCTTATCCACTTTCTTTATATCGATGGTTGGGATGTGTCTTGATATATAGGTATTAATATGTAGCATTAGTATAGCATGGGGTTTGGTGTAATGCATATAGGACTGTTATTGTGTGTTTGGTGTATTGCATGTAGTTGAATACCAGCTATATTATAGTGTATATGTCATGTTATACATGGGGTCTGGTGTGGTTATAAACAAGTCTGGTAAGTAATGCAGGTAGTAGTATGGGTAGCAATACATGAAGTAAAGCTGATTGCATTGTTATACTATTGTTACCTATAGAACATATCTTTGAGGCTTACCTCTGTTGTGCTGTATATGGATATGGTATTAGCACACAGTGTGTGTTATGCAATAGCACCAGTAGTACTGCTTGTGTAGTGGTAGTGGTGACATTAGTGTGAATTGTGTGAGAATATCTTCTTTATAATGTAATATTATTAAATTCTATAGTGTTTGATGCCTATCAATCATATCATATACAATGCTAATAACAAAATGCTAGCTCTAGATTACAATCTATTGATATCTCCCCTTGATATCTTAGTTAATCATTAGCCTTACTTAATCACTGTTCTCGATAATGTTAAACACTGAATATATAGTTATTTCGTTTTTATTATTCTAGTTTATTTCAATTAATCATATGCATTAATCATATACTTAATAATAAATCATTAGTTTTTTCTGAAATTAAAATATTTAATTCTACGCAAACATATATATATATATATATATATATATATACAAGGTCACAATAATAAAAAGATTATCTATTGTTACGTATTGTATTTAATAATATTATTCATTAATAGTAATATGAATAATTAATTTTTTCTAAATGAAATATAATATCAAAGATTAGCAACAATTTAATATTTCTAATAACAATATTGATAACAAACAATACACTTATAAGCGAGATATCCTTGAGAAATGACACTATCGATGTCCTCTTATACTAGTATCGTGTGTAACATCCCCACAATATCATCATCATCATCATCATCATCATCATCATCACCATCGCATATATGCAGTGTTAGGCAATGACAGTACCAACAGTTACCTCATGAGATGATCATTACAGTTGTAATACTGTAATAGATCTTCACAGTTGTAAGACTGTAATAGATCTTCACAGTTGTAAGACTGTAATAGATCAGCGTGTTAATTAGGGCGTGATGTTTATAGCGGACAGTTAGTTAGGTGGACAGGTGGACAGTCACTTAGTATACAGGTAGTATGTCCAACTTCCATGCTACAAATCACATTTCCTTAGTGAGAAGTTTAGATAATCTCTCTCTCTCTCTCTCTCTCTCTCTTACTCTCTCTCTCTTACTACTACAACCACTAGGTGTAACTGATTTAATACATAATTATGTTTGTGTTAATTATAAATAAATAAGATTCACTATTCCTGAGCAAAGATAGGATCATTGCTGAAGCTTTAATCCGCCTATCTCCTAAATAGCATGACATGCTCGCTTGTACTTCATACGTTACCAGTAATAATAATAGTGAGAAATTAACTTATGAACTTATATTTAGTAATTATAATCTAGTATTAGGTAAACCATATTAATTAAAATATATAATGAATTTATGAAATTTTATAGTATGAAATATAATACCATAAAAAATAACACTATTTAAATTTATATATTTAATAAATTTGAATATGAAATCATTAATAAGTAATATTGTTATATATAATACAGTAATATAGTAATATGTTAAGTTGTATACTACTACCACTACCTACAGGAGAAGAAGTTACAGTTCCAAGACAAAGTGGATCTGATGAAGGGAAAGTTTGCAGACAAGAGAACCGAACTGTTCACCAAGTGGGAGGAGATGTCTAGAGACTTTATCGGAGGCTTCATGGACTTGTTTAGTCATGACGGACGATTGGTTAGCAAAGTCTACGACCTTCAGAATAGGCTGGCTATGACCTTGATATTAACAATGAACCTAATTCACATATCCTATTAATACTATTTTATTGTGGATTCAAATTATTACGTTTATATTCTTTGTTAAACTAAAATTAACGTAAATAGATGATATTCATATAGCAGTAATACACAGTATTCAATCAGTCGTCAAACTTCCTTTATCGCTAACTTTAAATCATACATCTTCTATCTTACTTTCCAACCTGCCCCTTTTTATACTCCTTTATCTTTTTATTAAAGTATTATCTGTTTCTATTGGTATTATTATCTTACGTGTATTTGTTGACTTTTTGAGGATTATTCGCCCTATGATATTGTGCCTGTAACACCTGATACCTATCATCATCATCATCATCGGTATAGCAGTATTGTAACCCCTCATAGTATAGTAATGTTCAATCTATACGACTATCTACCACCTATACCGACGTGGTTACCTCATCATTGTCTACTTGACACCGTGGATACAATGCTTACTATGTGGACACTCCACCACTACGATGTATGAAGCCTCTCCCACATCTCCCCCTGCAGAAACAACTTCTAGTGGGCACAATACACTACCCCACACACACAATCACTAACATAGCCCCCCCCCCCCCCCCTCCGTAGAAACAACTACTAGTGGACGGCAAGCAGAGGGTGGTGAATGCGATATCTCCCCCTGCCTCCCCCACACTAGAGATGAACCGCCGTAAGCCTCTAGACACAGGTTACTACCACCACCATCATCAGCACTGTACTGTAGCACTTGTGTATTAGAAGTAGTGGGTTGTCTCATGTGTGTGTGTGTGTACAAATGTTCTTTTATGAGACTTTTATATTGCTTGTGATATCTATTGAGTGATACATTTAAATTCAATATATGTGTAGATATTTGGAATGCTTAATTTTACATATGTTGATTATTCAAAATATATAGTATCATCATAGATTTTGCGAAGTAAAGATATAACACTCTCTATCTACGCAACGTGATTAGTATTCATACATCCCGCTGCTAGCAGCAGTATCGAAATCGAATTAGGTTTGCCGCGTTTTGCATACTACAATGTTTTCATTGCTCAATTAAATTAAATGCAATATAAATTAGCTTTTACTCGCCACATAGATATGTATAGCATGTAAAACCAACATATTATATTTCTTTGTTATATATTAGTAATGAACACTTGGTTTCATAATAAAAATAATAATTTAAAGCATATTATTTTTCATTTTAAAAGTGCATAATTTGATACTAATTTACATTATAAACAACACATAGTTCCGAAAATGTACTCTATATAGGTGGCACTGTTGTTTTTTGTATACAAAATAGAATTACACGATTTAGCATGATGTTATATCTTTCTTTAAAAAAATCTTTGGTAACATGATAAATATTCAAATAAATATATATATATATTAGTGTTGTCACATTTTCTAAAAAGTAAGTATCAGTATCGTTTGAGAACGCTATCGGTATCAGTAATTCTATGTTGAGCGACAGTAGCGCTACTAACTATAAACTAATAATAAACCACATAGTTCAACATTAATCAAAGACATTTTCCTAATATATTGGAAACTACTGTAAAATGCTACAACAAAATATCCAATTACAAACATATGAAATAGCCCGAGTGTATTATTTAAAGTCCGAAATAGTCCGTAGAGATTAATAAATAAAGTCCGATCCGAGTCCGATATATCATAAATGATATTTTATCAGTCCGGTATTAATAACCTAAAATCAGAAATCGGGTTCGAATGACAGCACTAATATATATATGTTATGTATTATGTTACTCTTGAGAAAAATACAAACCTATTTTAACATAAATAACGAATGATGTAAATGATTAAGATGAAATGATTGTTTAACATAAGTGACTCGGACCCTCATTATCTTCATGTGGAAGTTGTATCATGAGCATACAGTTGATATTAGCAAGATGAGGGTGGGCAGATAGGGGGGGGGGGGGGTACCGTTATGTCTCGATTACATCATTTAGATAGTATAGCCATCAAGGTTTCAATAATTATATATTGACTGCGTTTCATATTCTTTTTAATAATATAAACATATAAGTAAATTATTTATGTTACTAAATTAATATTATTAAGAAATAAAAAGCTTGGTATCACTCTCAAAATAGTATGTAGGTTAAAGTTTAAACTTCAAATATTTATTATAATAATCCCGGATAATAATATTTCACCATGACATGGCCTATATGCATAAATCATGATTTGTAATTAAAATATATATTATATATATATAATTTATATATGACTATGAATGAATATATTTTTATATGGATTCATTAGAATAATTTATTTTTAGCTACTTTATATGCTTATAGCTTATAGCATATAGCATATATCTTATAGCATATAAATAAGCCACTCAGTCATATTTATGATTATTAGTTTGTTATTTATTTGATTTAAAAATTCTGAAAAATATATTGCCATTAATTTAAATATCTGTAGTGAGTTTTGTAATAAATTAGTTTATTTCTGAATTATTAATATAATAATGATATAGTAATGTTATTATTTCTACGCATTCCTCTAACATCTTAATCATTAATATTCTATGTGCCTATACATACAAGCTATATAAAATACTAACTATAATTATTATATTTAATAACGTATTTAATTTAAATAACAAATATTTTAACGAGAAGTTATATATGATATTTTAGTTTGATTGATTTTTATTTCAAATTTTGATAGTATTTGTAGAATAGAAATTTTTACATTTTATTATTTTAATATTTATTTAATAAATTATTCTCTCTCCACTTCTAATTCATTAACGATTACCTAATATTATCCTTTATTTAATGAATAACGTTACGTGTTTTATAACGTAATGTGCACACATTTAGATATTATAATATAACAATATCATAGGAATTGTTAAATATAATTAATTAAGCTATTATAATAGTTAATTAACTATAATTATAGTTAATAATCAATCAATCAATCCTTCGACGGATATTCAAAGTTATAGGAAACAATAGTATTTATACTTATCACGGTCATGTATAGCATCATGCGTTATGACTTATTCACTTAATTTGTGAATTTAAGATTAGCTGAATTCTGAAGTTTTACAATTTTTGTTTACAACTCGACAACACATATAAAATTCATTTAATACTATAACAATTGTCATCGCCTAATCACAAATAAAATAGAACTACGTCTATACACCGACACCAGAATAAAGTTATTAAACAGTATCGACGTCCTTTAATGTCCTATAACTTATACCATAACCATCGCCTCGTACAGAAACAAATGAAGTGAAGAGAAGGAAACTGGAATGTCAACAATCCGAGGAAGACGAAACAGACGAAGACCAATACGAAGTACAACACTAACGAGGCTATCGATTACACCCTACTCATTGTGTACGGGGGGGGGTATATAGTATAGTATACTATATACCCAACCCAGTCGCCGTACGGTCATTATTTCGTGTCCCTATTTTATCAACATACCTATCGAATAGTATACCAATATATATTTTAGATGAATAATAACAATATACCAACAATAATAACACTAACAATGATAATGATATGATGTATGAATTACTGGGATCCGACCAAGAGTATATTTTTATGAAAACGTGAATATTTTATTTATTTATTATCGAACCGGGTTATTCTGTGAATAATTTGTCATCAGCCGATGTGTTTATTATAATTGTTTAAGTTTACCACCCCTCCACCACCCACCCACCCACCCGTATTCTCCCCTATAATCGGGTCCTTAGTATCGTTGAAGATTGTAGCGAGGTGAGAGAGATTGACGGCAATTAGTCGTTATAATAAAGCATGTAAACATATTATTGTGAATGCGACGTCGATTACGGCATTTATTCGATGTATTATTTAGCCAAACTAATAAATAACATTATATATTACTGCGTATCGTTATTCTAATAGATTTAGCTTCAATAGATATTTAATAATAAGCGTTAACCTGCATTAGTGGAGTATATGTTACACAAATATTTACACTGCGTAGTAGACCGGTTCGTTCGATTCAATTTTTAATCCTTCATATAAAATATAATATATATCTGTATTGTAGTATAATATGTATTAACAATTTTTATAAAAAAATAGTTACCTTTGGTCACGAAGCATTTAAAGTTTGAAATATAAATTATTATTTTAAGATAAAATGTATAATATTCCATGTATAATAGTAATGACGCCATCTTATTATCTTTGATGTTTACAAATATTTAAATTAATATTTAAAATTAATTATGTATTTGTATTATATTTAATGAATTAATATAATATATACCATTATTTATATTTATTATTAATATAATATCTATATTTCATTTTTATATCTATAAATTACCAATATTAATGTCTCCTAAAACTCGAGAAAATACATCATTTTACAAAGTATTTATTTCAAAATAATTCAAAAAAATAATTAATTTTTTAAAATTAATATATATAATTATACTTTACATAAATTTGAGTGATCAGATTGTATTGAATTATGGATATAAGTTAGATATAAATGTCCTTTATACAAATAAAATTAAAAAAATTAAAAAATATGTAAACTTATTTTGTATTTCATATTTCAAATAAAAATCCAACAAAATTTACAAATGATGTTAATTTTGTTTCTAAAAATAATTTTTAATTTTTTAATAATTTATTTGAATTGTATTATTATTATCTATAAATTATATATTTTAATTTTTTAAATTAAATTGTAATAATTTATTTATATTAAATTATACGATTTTTAGACATTTTTTTTTACTACAATTATTTTATAAAATTTGGGCATCTAGATTGTTATGAAAAATATTTTGTATTGTTTATACTACTTGTAATATATGTTTCTAGGATATATCCATAGTTGGCTTAAAAAAATCATTCAATTTTATAAAAATTGAATAAAACTTATTTCTATATCTCCCTTTCTATACCTCCATGTTAAATTTTATATGTATTCAATGTTAAAATAAAAAGGTCTCGTGACATAAAACTATTTAAGATATAGGTCTACAATTTTAAACACTTATTCATCATAGCATACATAATTGTAATAGATGTGAAGGTTTACAAAATTCTTTAAAAAAAATTAGTACGAACCGGTCTACTGCGTAGTCTAATATCGATTATCTAATAATCACCAAAAAGTTTACATATGTATCTCAGATACAAGTTGTAGTATACATTGTACAATCTCTTATCATTTGTTTCGTAAATATCAAGAAATTCTTTAAGTAATGGTGATAGATTTTTTATAAATTTATATTATTTAATGTTAATTTAAGTCTGACATGAAAGAAAAAATAATTTATATTATCTAATGTAAGTCTGAAATAATCTCCATGGTTTTCCTAGTTTCTTTTTAAAATGAATATTTGTCGACTCAGCAAGTTAGTTTCTTCGACTGTTGCTTCTTAATGATAGTAGTAATTGTTCGAATAGCCTATTTCAAAATTAACATTAAAGTCTATTTTAACAAGGAGAAAACTATATTATGGTATGGATGAATTTGCTGAAAGTCTGTTATTATCGTGTTATTCGGATTCTATGCTTATTCTCATGGATAGTAATTTAATACTATAGATGTATTGGGATAGGTATTTAATATTGCTATAAGAATACACATATAATGATTTAATACTAATGAGCAAATGAGTTATTCACAGATCTGTCTATGAGCATATATAAATCTCTGGATGAGGCTTTATTTGAATTTCACCAATATGATATGTTGATGACTGTCAACCTCCTGATGTTATTGTATTCAGTTATTAATTCATCATGGAATATATTGCAGTAAATAATTCAAAGAAAATGTCAGTTTATTGCTGCATTTTCAAATAATTCTCCGTGTGTAGTTTTTTTTCTAATTGTTCTGACATTAATTGTTGATATTTTAATGCAATTATTACATATGATTCGTTTGATAACCAATTATTTTGTTTGATGATTTCATGCGCAGTATAAATTCTACTATTTATAAATAATGATGTACATTAATATGTATTATCATTTCACAAGTGCTAACCATTCCGCACGAGATCACTCCCCACATGGGATCACAACAGATCACTCACCATATAATCACAATATATCATTTATTTATGTATTAGCGTTATCTTCCTGACTTCACTATCGAGTCTATCCCTTTCTTTCATCTAATTTACCATGCATTATTAACATAAGGGCAATGCACCGATGTGTACATTAAAAATTGTATTTGCCTTGAAATAATACATTAATTCCATTATATATTATGTTATATTATATTATAACAATATATTTATATAATCTTAGAAAGTCGTAAATAAGTATATACATGCGTAATAATTTTCTCGTAATTCATAATAATCATTGGTCAAATAACTTCACATTTCTGTGCTCATTCTATATATAGAATATATGACATCAATATAGAATATGCATCAAAGATAACATCGATACTATCTAGATATTTCAACTAACTTTATATATTTATATATGATAATCATAACAATTATCTATATATTTATGTATTTACATTTTATTGTTATAAATCTACCTATATAATATGAATACAATATTGTATTAATCATTAATTGTATGGTATTTAAAGAAAATAGTTTGAGGCACGTTTCAGCGTATAGATCTAGAGAGAGTAGCTTTCTCCCTAGCTATATGTAGCAAACCTATATATATATATATATATATATAGTTACTTATAGCTATTGTATTTTATATCCTTTTTTCCTATCTGTGTATTAGTTAACTTTGTAACCATAGATATTGAGTGAGGCCTCACTCTAATGTCTATGTTTGTAACTGAATATAATAATATATATATATATATATATATATATATATATATATATATATATATATATATATATATATATATATATATATATATATATATATATATATATATATATATATATAAACCTAGATATAATTATTTCTATTATCAGTTTTTAGTTTTAATTTATAACCTATATTAGTATAATATAATGTCTAAAATATTAAAAAATATAAATGTTTGTATAGATTGCATTTATAATATGTACCTATAGTATGAACCCATGGGTTACTGCGTTAATGATTGCAATCATATAGATCACGTGGTCTAATAATATAACATACTTTATTAACTTAGTAATAGTAATAGTTTTCTACTTTGTGATTAAAATATTTTAAATATTTTAACTCCAGTGCCTATACATTATATTGTAAGTGCCCAGTAAACCAAAATCAGATAATTACAGCTAATATCAACTTTTTATCCAGTAAATTGCTGGCTAAAATTACGACACTTCACCAGCTATTAGCTGTCTATTTTGAGATAAATTTTCCACCATATGGGATAATTTATCTAAAAATTGCCAGATATTATCTGTAGAATTTGAGATAATTTATATGAAAATTGTCAAATATTATCTGTAGAATTTGAGATAAATTATCTATAAGCTAGATAATGTATCTAACAATTGTCAGATAGTATCTGTATAAATTGAGATACATTATCTATAAGCTAGATAATTTATTTAACAATTGTCAGATATTATCTGTAGAATTTGAGATAATTTATCTGAAAATTGTCAAATATTATCTGTAGAATTTGAGATAAATTATCTATAAGCTAGATAATTTATCTAATAATTGTCAGATATTATCTGTATAAATTTAGATACATTTTCTACTATATAAGATAATTTGAGATAAATTATCTAAAATTTTATAAAACTCATATATATTTTAGTAGCCCTAAAAAGGGCTGTTTTTTATAAAAAATGTTTAATATTTTAATTGTAATAATAATAATTTATAATGATAATATTTATAATAATAATTTCATTTCCATAATTTCCGTAATTTCCATTTCCATTGCATAATTTCATTTCTACAAACAAAACATAAAAATCAATGTAATAAAAATAATATATATAATGTATTACTTACCTTAATTTTAATACTTAATTTATAATTATAATATTTATAATTTCATTTCCATAATTTCATTTCTACAAACAAAATATAACAATCAATGTAATAAAATAATTATTATAATGTATATTACTTACCTTACATACATATTGCACTGCCTTTAAGGCACTAGACATGATTTTATCTATGCTAAGATCCTGGCCATATTTTTTTTCTATGGCACCTGTGAATATATTTTATTATAATATTATATTAAATATATATTTAATTTATCGTTAATATAGTAATATTTCTATAAAACATTCAATAATTAAACTAACCGATAATAATTCCACATATTTGACTACCTTTAAACCTTGTCCTCTTCTCTTTTCCCATTCCACAATAATTATAATCTTTCCATTTAAGATCAATATGACGAAGAATAGATCTGGCATATTCTTCCGGTCCGGAAGAATGGATCAAGAATAATATATAATATGTGATATATTACATATATATAGAGTGGGATACAAAAACTTACTAAATAATGTTCTATTATATTTTATCTAAATTATATACAAATATATATACATATATACAAATATACATCGACAAATATTTTTGTAAAATATGATTATATCATATAATATAAAATATTAACATGTAAACTTTCGCTGAATATATAATATGGCCTCTTGACTATTTTGATTACTAATGACATGGTCAAATCTATAATACGCGTTGCGGGCGTTGACATGCTCGAGCGCACACGATAAAATAATTCGAGAAGGATGCATGTATATTATTAAATATATTAAATACGCTATTATTACTAAATTACATTGGAATATATATAAATAGATATAAATACAAATGTGTCTATATATATATATTATATATATAAAGTTTATACACATATACACATACACACACACACACACTCACACACACACACATATATATATATATATATATATATATATATATATATATGTTTATGTGATAAACAAAATAAGAGTGCACGAACATGTTCTAATATTTATAAAAAAAATTATTAATGAATAACATAAGATATATAATAAATATATAAATTAAGTTAATCACTAGCAATATCAAATATATTTGATAACCAATATATTTGATAACCAATAACCAGAACGCTATATTTATATATTTTGAATGTATATTATAATTGGTTATTATAATTTCACTATGAATAATACCTATGTATTTATCTAATGCAACACAGTCAATTACGTAATTAGTACGTGTAGCACACGTCGTGTGAGGTGGAGCGTTACAATACCGGCTTCCTTATGCAAACATAGGTGTGTTCTTTTATATATGCATGCATATCAATACACTGTTTTATATAATATATACAAAAGTTATTCAATGGCCAAATACATACCTGTCATTTTATTGTATTTACTTTAAGATAGATTATGTTATATATCTAGATTTGTACATACTACCCCTACTATTACTACTACTACTACTACTACTACTACTACTACTACTACTACTACTACTACTACTACTACTACTACTACAATGCTTACATACATGTATATAACATTTGTGTATATATATATATATGTTTATTATTACCTAATATTATCATAACAAGAGAATTTTTCTCACAATTATCGCAGTGTAAATAGTATGCATATTTATCTAACTTTATAGATAATTTTTCTCAAAATATCTCACTATTATCTGTATTTATTGAGTTGGACAAATTTTCTTAAATTATCTAACTTTATAGATAATTTTTCTCAAAATATCTTAATATTATCTGTATTTATTGAGTTAGACAAATTTTCTCAAATTATCTAACTTTATAGATAATTTTTCTCAAAATATCTCTCTATTATCTGTATTTATTGAGTTGGACAATTTTTCTCAAATTATCTAACTTTATAGATAATTTTTCTCAAAATATCTCACTATTATCTGTATTTATTGAGTTAGAAAATTTTTCTCAAATTATCTAACTTTATAGATAATTTTTCTCAAAATATCTCACTATTATCTGTATTTATTGAGTTGGACAAATTTTCTCAAATTATCTAACTTTATAGATAATTTTTCTCAAAATATCTCACTATTATCTGTATTTATTGAGTTAGAAAATTTTTCTCAAATTATCTAACTTTATAGATAATTTTTCTCAAAATATCTCACTATTATCTGTATTTATTGAGTTGGACAAATTTTCTCAAATTATCTAACTTTATAGATAATTTTTCTCAAAATATCTCACTATTATCTGTATTTATTGAGTTAGAAAATTTTTCTCAAATTATCTAACTTTATAGATAATTTTTCTCAAAATATCTCACTTTTATCTGTATTTATTGAGTTGGACAATTTTTCTCAAATTATCTAACTTTATAGATACTTTTTCTCAAAATATCTCACTATTATCTGTATTTATTGAGTTGGACAATTTTTCTCAAATTATCTAACTTTATAGATAATTTTCTCAAAATATCTCACTATTATCTGTATTTATTGAGTTGGACACATTTTCTCAAATTATCTGTGATTTATCTGACATTATCCAACATGTTCTGATTTTGGTTTACTGGGTGTATACTAGGGATGTAAATGATGCCGAGCCGATACTATTGGTTCTTGATGCCGAGCCGAGACTTTCATTTTCGGAAAAAAAACGAGCCCAGGCCTGCCGAGACTCTAGCCAAACGAGTCCGAGCCGAGTTAATACTTTTACAAAAAATTACCTAGTCGAAATGATGCTTTTTTGAAATTACATTTTAATACTAATTTTATATATTTCATATTTACATCAATTTAAAAAAAATAATCTGCGCCAACTTCGCGATTCAGTGAATAATAATGTAAATTTCATCTAGTGGTGTAAATAATACCAAGCTTTTTGATGCCGAGCCAAGACTCTTGGTTATTGATGCCGTGCCAAGACACTCATTGTCGGAAAAAAACGAGCCCGAGCCGAGACTCTAGCCAAGTGAGCCCGAGCCGAGCCGAGACTCTAACAAAACGAGCCCGAGCCGAGTTGAGACTGTAGGTATACCTGTTATGACTGAGACTGCATCATGCTTTAGATGTGAGCATCATTTACATCACTATAGTGTATACCTACCCTTAAAAAATATTTAAATTAACAATAAATAGAAATTTATATTAACAAATAAAAATAAATAAAACAATATATTTATATATGTTTATATGATGAATTGTAATTTATTATACACTTTTACAAAGTGCACTTTGTAACGGTGTATAATAAATTAAAATTCATCATATAAACATATATATATATATATATATATATATGTATATATATTGTTTTATTTATTTTATCTTCTTGTGAGGAGTCATTATGAAGACTCATCACAAGTGCACGTAACGTAAATAATAAACAATAAAACAGAACAACATAAAAGTAGTTTTTTATATAACGAGGAGCAATAATAAGTACGACATATAAAAGATAATAATAATAATATAATGAACTTAGATGGAGGATAGATATGAGTAGGGATGAGTTTTTAAATGAGGTGGCAGATTACACTTATCTTATAGATGAAGGGATTAGGGATATATTCCAGAGAAATGTGAGGAAATGCCTGTAGGAAAACGAGATATATACTGGAAGTTGAACGTGTATCGTAGGTGGTATAATTAATTAAGAGTAAATAAAATATATATATAAAGAAAGAGAACGATGAATTTATAGATTTATGGGCAATAGAAAGGAGTCAAATTGGGGATCATTTTTTTATAGAGGAAACTGTTTGGTAGGAGTTGAAAGGAGTTTGTAGAGTAATGCATTACTTCTGCATCATGATCAGATATTCTAATATTGAAAATATATCGTATGGATGATCTTATTATTCTTTTTAATAGGGCGATGGAGGAAGTAGGAAGGATATATAATAAAGAAGAACAATAATCAGTACGAGAAATTATGTGAATTAATAAGGACTGCACAATGTGCAGTGCACATAGGTGACGAGTAATATGTTTAATGATATAGATGATTCTAAATAAATGATAATTAGCAGCTTTAGAAATATATAGGGAGAAAATATAATACGACACCGATATTGAAGACTGACATAGAAGGTTAAATAAGAATGTTGTCAAGTTAGAAGGGAGTGATGGGGAATTTGTAGGAATATTGAAAAAGGAAGTTTTTGAGGTATTTTATAGAAGATTGTTGGAGTGAAGCCAGTATTTAATAGAGGAAGAACACGCAATTAGTTGAGAATTATATGGAATGGAAGTAGTGAGGAAGAAGTAGAGTTGGATATTGTCAGAATATATTTGATAGAAAACACCAAGAAATTGGCATATAATAGACCTTAGGTGTAATCTATATGGAGAATAGAATGGAACATTATGGTAGGACCTACACCATAGAGTAAAAGGCGGGGGTCAAATCCAAATACATTATTTAACAGAGAACGTCTGTTTTCAATTTAGGAGTTAATCCACTTTGAGGGCACTAACATTTGAGTACACTAACATTAATTCCAATTATCTAAAGTCTAGAGATAAGGATTTTGTGCCGAAGAAAGTACAATACGCAAGATAGATCAGGGAGAACCATTTGACAACGTAGTGAGGGAGAATATGTGGTGTATATATTGTACAAGATTTGAAAGAGGGCAGTATCAGTTAGGTGACCAGTGGTCACTGACCACTACAAAATATACGTACAGTACATCATGGGAGGAATTTAGTGATATAAACCAATGTATTGATGGACAACGATTAATTCCGAGAAGTTGTGAGAATAACGGTAATTACATACGAGATTAGAATTGAAAGAAGTTTTAATAATGAGATTGGTGATAGCATGTTAAAAAGAGGAGGGTAATACTCCATTGGGGAGATAAGATGAAAATATAGTATGAAAATAGGGGATAGGTTATTAGCGAGTATATAGGGTCAGATGGAGAAGAGGAAGCAGATTTTATAATGAGGTCAATCATATCAGATATTGAGGGAGTAGTAAATATAGAGCGTAGTACAGATAGATAACTACTTATTAATTGGGTTAAACAAAAAAAGTAACATTACTGATTAATATACACTGGATACTATGTTTTTGATGAATATAAGTAATGATTGAGCAGGTAGATACGATTTTATCCGAGAAAAAGATATTCTCCGTAGGATATATGTTAAGAGGGGTCAAGCGCAATAAGTTATCTTACTTACTTTACTTTAATCCCGTGACCCGGAAATCGTAGGGGGAATCAAAACTTTTCTGGCAACAAAACATCGTCTTCGCCATTTATCACGGTTATTCTAACAAAATATCATCTATTTCCATTTTCGTCCACTTTAACATCATCTATATATTTTCGTTTCGGCCTACCTCTTTTTCTTGATCCTTCAACCATTCCTTGCAGAATGGTTTTAGTGATGCTATTGTGTCTAGAGGTATGACCGAACCATTTTAGCTTTCGCCGTCTTATAGTCTGTAATAGAGGCTCAAATGTACCAATTAGTGTATTAATTTTATTTTTAACAAATATATTGGTTTGCCTTCTTTGTATGTTATGCATAATAGTTTCCGGTGTGATTTGTTTTCAAAATCTTGAATTTTCTTGGTTATATTAGCATTCAAAATCCACGATTCACAGCCATAAGTCAATATTGATAAAATCAATGATCGATATAGGTTAATACTTTAGTTTTAATCTGATATGAGTGCTCTTCCAGATAGTGGTTAATCTCACCATAGCTGATGTTGCTTGCGCCAGTCTTATTCTTACTTCCTGATCACATGTTCCATTTTTTTGTAAGAGTTGCACCTAGATATTTGAATTTTTTGACTTCTTCCAGTTTGCATCCGTGAAGATATATATCTGCATGTTGATTTTCGTTGCTGTTTATCATTACTTTACTTTTTTAGATACTAATTTCGATGCCGTATTTGCTAGCGTTATTTGAAAGTTTGTCCGTAAGCGCTTGTAGTTCTTGGGTATTTCCAGCAATTAAGTCTATATCATCTGCGAATCTTAGGTTTGATATTGAAAGACCGCCAATTGATATGGATGAAGTATGGTTATTCTGTATATCGGCCATTATCTCTTCAAGAAATACATTGAATAGTACATGTGATAGAAGACATCCCTGACGTACTCCAACTGTTGTTTTGAATGTGCCTTGTATGTTATTTATTAGAACAGCGCTTGATGAGTTACAATAAAGATCTTTTATCATAGAAATAATGTTGCTGTTTATGCCATACTTTTGTAGTGAAGAAATACACAGTCAAAGGCTTTCTTAAAATCGATAAAATTATGATATAAGTCCTTTTGGCTCTCTATGTTTCTTTCCATTAGGATTCTGCAGTTGAATATTTGTTCGGCTGTGCTTCTTCCTTTGCGAAATCCTGCTTGCTCATCAGAAATTATACGCTAAACTTGTGGGTTCAATCTATTTAGAATAATTCTTAGCAAAATTGTGCTTGAGTGAGATATTAGACTCAAGGTTCTATAGTTTTCACATTTTCTGAGGTTACCTTTCTTGGGGATGTGTAGGTATAACCTATAACTAAAGATTGAGTCCATTGTGCTGGCCATTTCTTCATAGACCATGATTTTTGGAATAATTCAGTGAAAACATTGACAATTGCATATTCTCCATGTTTTAGTAACTCTTTAGATATGTTATCATGTCCAGGCGATTTTCCATCATTTAAACATCTGATAGCGTTTATAACTTCGTCTTTAAGTATTGGTAAATCATCATCTTGGTCCATGCTATTACGCTATTATATCTTCATCGATTAGTTTACATTGCGTTTGAATCCAGTTATATTTCGTTCTTATTATTAACTTGCGAATTTCTATGTTAATTTCTCTATATTTATCATTATGTTCAGGTTTTCCTTTCTTAGCTGATTTAAGAGTTCTTCTTTTAGGTTCTAATAGGTCGAATATGTCGTTTGTCATCCATGGTTGTTTTTTCTTTCGGTATTTTCCAATTATTTTAGTAGCTGTGCTAGTAAGTGTATCTTCTATCTTCGTATATGCAGTTGTAAGATCGCAATCTGAAATATTTATTTTTCCAAGTTGCATATTCAGTTCGTCGCTGTATAACTAAAATGTATGCGTGTCCATGAGCTTGCTTAAGTTGAATCTTATTCGTTTTGATTGTGGTGTTCTGCTTAATTTTAGCTTGAGTTTTATGTTACAGATAACCAAATCGTGGTTACTGTTTATGTCTGCACCTTGATAGGTTCTTGTGCTGGACTGTTTGATGCTTGATTTGAAATGTCTTGGTGTTAGTATGTAATCAATTTGATTATGGTTTTTGCCATCTGGAGAGTACCATGTTGTGGTTCTTGAATCTTTGTGCGGATAGAGTGTATTCGCTATTACAAGTTGGTGTTTTCCGGCAAATTCCAGTAGTCTTTGTCCACTTTCATTTTGATGACCTATTCCAAAGTGTCCTGCGCATGCTGGCCATTCGATGTGTGCATCTTTCCCGACTTTTGCGTTGAAGTCACACTGTATAATTAAGAAATCTTTTTTGGGTGTTTCTTTTATCGTATTATCGATACTTTCATAAAATTGTTCTATTTCCTCATCAGTGTATGCTGTTGTAGGAGCATATATTCATGGAGCTTGCTTTAATCCGAATCGAAATTATTCTGCTTGATACAGCTGTGTAATTTATAACGACATTTTTTATTTCTTTCTTTACCATACATCCAACACCTTCGTAATGTTTTCCTTGTCCACTGTAATACAGCTTGTGTCCTTCTTCTGTTGTCAGTTCACCATCGCCTCTAAGTATTGTTTCAGCAAGTCCAATCACGTCCCATTTGTATCTGCTCAGTTACTTCATCAATTCTTCCAGTTTTCCAAATCTTCTTAATGTTCTAACATTCCAAGTTCCAATAGTAGTTGTTTTCTTTTGTAGTTTAATTATTTTAAGTGTTTTAATATTGTTATTATTGTGGTTTGCAGTAGTATATTTGACACTCCCATCCTGGTTAGTGCCGATGAGTAGCGCGGTCGTTGGTATTCCGGTCCGCGACCGATCCGGCATGATAATTTGTTTTGTTGTTGTCGTTTTTATCATAGTTGTTATTGATTCTATCAATTGGCTTTTAGACTAGGTGGCGCTTATCTCCTCTCCTAGTCCCCTCTTATAATTTAGCCCACTTGCTGAAGTGGTTTACCAGGGTTTGGCGCGAGGAGCCAATGTAAGATAGTTATGGTTCATAAAAGTGGTACGCATATCCTTCCACTCTATTTACAAGATTGCAGCAGAAGGCAGCAATAGGATTACACAGATATCCCCCATACACCCCAAGTTATCTAGCTAAGGAAAATATGGCACGAAGATTAGAGGAAAGTCTATTGATTGTATTGATATAGTAAGAAGATTTTTCTTTACTGATATTGGATTTATAAAATTTGCGGTTATAATTAAAATACAAAAGTTTTTCAGAAGAAAGAACACTACATAATCTTTCAGTTTTACGTAGAGATCGCTTGAGTTTAATAAGATAATATGTATACCATGGGCAATCAGTTGGCTGATAAATAGTATTATATAGAAGAAGGACATATTTATCAAGTAAAAGGGTGAAATTGAAGTTTAGTATTACAGGTTATATGGAAAAATATACAATAAATTATTGTCAATAATTGATACAAGTCCTGAGGAAAATAAAGGAATATTAATAGAATTTAATTTCTATAATGAATGAGTTTCTTGATAAAGAAGAAAGCATAGGGAGGACAAATGTAAAGGTCATGATGAAATGGTCTGTTAGAAGATCAGATTTGGTACGATTAATTAAAAAATTACATGAATAATGAGAACTGTAGAAAATAAGGTCGAGAGAATGCCCAAATGTATGGGTATGAAAATTGACTACTTGATTCATGTCTAAGTTTTCATTAATATACTTGAAACTTGAATTAGGATATTAAGTTTAGTGAAAATGATAATTGAAATTTCTCATCTTCAGGTGATATATATGTTTCTGCGAGGGTAATTAGCATAAGGGAAGATTATCTATATATATATATATATATATATATATAATTATATATTTATATATGATATATTTCAGCATGCATTTAGACGAGGACATTCAACTTAAACTGCTCTACAAAAATACTAAACAATATATACTCTATAGTATCTCCCCCATGGGTATCTCCATCTATCTTTTGCCGACTTGTATTATTAAACCTCTCACGTGCTTTTGATTACTTAAGCCTTGCCATTCTTATTTCAAGATTAGATATGATTGGTTTACGTGGAACCTTACTAAAATGATTTTCTTCCTATATATTAAATCGATCATCATCCGTGAAAATTTTCAATTTTCTACAAAATATCGTCCTCTTCATTATGGTGTTTCTCGGATATCTGTTTTCGGCCCATCCTCTAACAACCTTCTACTCTACTCTTCAAAATCTATACTCCTAAATATCCTATTTAACTATCATTATTTTACTCCTGTTGTCATTGATGGTCTCCCTATCACCCCATCCTCATCTGTTCTACATATTGGTGTTACTTTGGATGCTACTCTATCCCCAATTCCCATATAGCTAATATATCTAAATCAGCTAACTATCACCTCTTCAAATTCATCCCATAAGAAAGGACCTAGGAGTTAGCTAACTCGCCCTCTTACCAGTATCCTCATAAATGCACTCGTCCTCTATCGTATCGACTACTCCCAGCAAACAATATATTCGACGCTTTTGGACGCCGTGCGCCTAAAAGTTCCGGAATTAATTCGTCACTTTGATGACAATTTGCGCCCAAAAGCGTCGAATAGTTCTATTGTACTTTGGACGCTGTTGCGCCCAAAAGCGTCGAATTTGCGACGAATTCAATATCGATTCGGAACTGAAGCGCCCAAAAGCGTCGAATTTGCGCCTAAAAATCCTATTGTACTTTGGACGCTGTTGCGCCCAAAAGCGTCGAATTTGCGACGAATTCAATATCGATTCGGAACTGAAGCGCCCAAAAGCGTCGAATTTGCGCCTAAAATCCTATTGTACTTTGGACGCTGTTGCGCCCAAAAGCGTCGAATTTGCGACGAATTCAATATCGATTCGGAACTGAAGCGCCCAAAAGCGTTGAATTTGCGCCTAAAATCCTATTGTACTTTGGACACTGTTGCGCCCAAAAGCGTCGAATTTGCGACGAATTCAATATCGATTCGGAACTGAAGCGCCCAAAAGCGTCGAATTTGCGCCTAAAAGTTATTATACTTTGGGCCCAAAACTTCTATTATATTATTTACTGGAAGCTATTTATAACTTTATATCTATATATAGATGATCTGTGTATATATTCTTTAGTATTTATAAATAAAGCTTATATGTTATATATAAATATATAGAGATATATATATATATATAAATAGTTATAAAATTTATAAGTTATATATATATGCAATTATTATTTAATATTAATCAATATAAAAGTATATGATTACTATAATTAAAGTAAGAACATAAATGGTTATATTATTTAAAATATTGGACCAATGCTTAGGAAAGAATTAAATTGAAATAAACCTAGCATACTATATGTACTATTAATAGTTTTAACATATATATCTATTATATATTATTGATAAAGTATGCATGTATGTAATCACACTCGAATGTGTATAGAGTTTAAATATGATAAATTATTATTATAAATTATAATATACATTATTTATTGTGATATGATTATTTTAGGCCAAATGAGGAGGACAACTCAATAAACGATTTTACACTTTATTTGGGGAAAAACAATTACATTTTATGGATAATAATAATTGCATCCACCACAGCTGAGTAACATTAAACACATCTGAACGCATGCAGCGTCGACAGAAAATATAATGTATCAATGTAAAAGTCATGATGACTACATTTTCACATTATATTCCTTCAGGTGGAATATTTATTCCACGTTCTATTAAATACTAAGTATAATAAAAGGTTGCATATGGAATCATGCTACTAGCATGTATCTAATGAGGGCTTCGCGGAGATTATATGATAATCACGAAGGCAGCACAGACTGCTATTTTCATCTCTAAGGCTCCAAGTCATTGATTATCATGGACTGATGTAGTCATCTCGAAGGCAACATGTTACTGGATATCATGGACTGCTGTGGATTGAGTGATTTTTATTTTAGTAAATATATATATATGGACTTCGCAGATGATATTGCATATTAAGTGAAGGTATCAAAGAAGCCTAAGAGATGCTCACTAGAGTCGAAAATCAGCAAAATGAGTAGGACTAAGGATGAATACAGGGAAAACGAAATACATGAGTTACAATACTAATCAACAGTTTGAAATCAAAGCTATAGATAGGTCAAATCTGAAAAGCATTGAAGACTTCAAGTACCTAGGGGCATGGATAGATAGCAGTGCAAAAGATTTGAAAATCAGAAAAGCGATTGCTTGGAGAACATGTTATCAAATGAGGAATATCTGATAATCAACTCTTAGTAGGAAACTAAAAATCAGGCTCATGCACACCACAGTTGAATCGGTTCTGGTGTACGGATGTGTCACTTGGACCCTCACAAAAACATTACTCAAACAACTTGATGGCATATACACTCAAATTCTACGAATGATATTAAATGTAGAGATGATGAAGTTGTTTGGGAACCAACTCATGGAAATAGAAGACGGGGAAGGCCACCAGACAACACATCAGGAATCTGGAGCGAGAAACTGGTATACCGGCGAGCGAGATGAGAGTAGCTATGATGAACCGTGCTGTTTGGAGAACTTTTACTGTCCTGAAATCAACAATCCCGAAATAAGAATATAATAATAAATATATAGTTGATATAGTATAAATATTTGCTAACGTAGTTGTTATCGAAGGTGAGAGTATATGCACTGTTGTGGTTCATCTTGAAGACGCAATTCAATGATAATCATGGGCTGCTGTTGTCATCTAAATGGATATATAATATATATATATATATATAAATAAGGTTATAAGTAAACTTATATATTTAATATAAAGTAATAGGTTTGTGTATAGTTTTTGATACATATGTATATGTATTAGCTCTCATTATAATCTGATTGCATTAGCATGAGAGTGGCTTTGAAGATAATAAAATAACAACAATATATACAAATGAATCATAACAGATGAAAATATGACAACTTGTTTACTAACTAAATGACACTGTCATGCTAGCTTATACGATGAAGATATATTTTATGTATTATAACATTATAACTTATAACGCTTTGACAGTGCATTGTAGCCGTTGATTTCAAAATACGTGTTCCGTTGCTAACAATCTATATCCACTTATATAGTTACATATAAATGTCTATAAAGAAAATTACGTCAAGCTTTTCAATAAAATATGCTAACTAAATACAAAATTGTACCTACAATATTAGTAATTTATAAGATTAAATTACAATATAATGTCCAAATATCAAAATTTCTCATTACATTCCTTCAGGCGGAATATTTATTCCACAATCTATTAAATACACAATATAATATAAGATTGCATATAGAATAATGCTACTATTATTCATGATGGAAATGCTGGATGGTACCTTGATCAGTCAGCATCTATGAGGGCTTCACTTAGATTCTATGGTCATCACTATGGCGTCACAGACTTCTATTGTTATCTCTAAGGCACCACATCATTGATTATCACGGAATGCTATTGTCATCTTGAAGGTGACACAGCACTAAATATCATCGACTGCTGTGGATTAATTGAGTTTATATTTAATTAAATATTGTTATATAGTTATAAATATTTACTAACGTTATTATTATCTCGAAGAAGAAATGTCACGGAAAGATATTGTCAACTCTAAGCTGGTATCATAGAAGGCGGACACGGGCTTCTGTGTTAATATCGAAGGTGTTACGTCACGGAATATCATGGACTGTTGTTGAAGGATTTAATTTGTTAAGCAAATATATCTATGTACGGCTATAGTCAAAATATATAGTAGAAATAGTCTTAAGTATAAAATAGTAATATTTTCTAACGTATTTGTTATCTCGAAGGCGAAAGTATATGGACTGCTCTTGTTCATCTTGAAGGTATCTTGTCAATGATAATCAAGGACTGCTTTTCAAATCTAGATGGATATATGATATATACAAATAAGATTATAAGTAAACTTATATATTTAATATAAATTAATGGGTTTGCATTAGAGTTTAGAGTTTTGGATATATATCTATATGTATAGATCTGGTTATAATCTGATTGAATTAACGTGAGAGTAGCTTTGAAAGTAATACAATAACAACAATATATATATATATATATATATATATATGAATGATATAACTGATGAAAATATGATCACTTCTGTAATTACTAAATGATACGTAGCCGTTAATTTAAAAATGCGGGATTTATTTCTAATAACCTATATTCACATATGTTTTTAAACAGAACATAAGTCAAGCTATCAAATAAAATAAGATAGCTAAATACAAAATGTTAACTACATTATTTTATTATTGAATAAGTAATTTATAAAATAATATAATCACTACCAATATACTAGCTCTAGCCATAAAACAAAAAATCTAAACATAGTCATACCGACATCATCCACACTAAAATCATAGGCTACATTGCTCAAATAAATATAAAATATACTATATTTCATTTTTTTATAAACAAGGTCATAAGAATATATTCTGTTTATTATGTATATATACATTGTGTAATATGAATTTACCGACTGTAAACACAAATATACAGTGGGTAATATAAATTTAAATATTTCGTCATATGAATAATTATAAAATTAATTATACCTATATAATATAGAAGAATAAAAAAGGATTTTAGCACAAATATGTATCATAAAATGGTATCCTAGTAATAGTCATAAATATTAAAAATCGAATCGCGTGAGTGCTCTAAATAACAAAAGTTACGGTTTTAAATAGATTGCGAAATTTTGGTATACATTTTATATATTCATAATTATTATACTTTCAAAGTAACTTTGATAGTGTAAACATATATATTTATAAATATAGTATAATAATTATACTAATTCATAAGTATATTATAATGAATAAAATATAATAAACAAATTACTAAAATATATATTTCTACTATTAAATATATTATATTTAATAATATAATATTATTATAATATTTATATGTAAGGAATAATAATTATGAACATATAAAATATATACGTAATTTAGTGATCTATTTAGAACAGTCTCTTTCGTTATTTAAAGCTCTCACACGCTTCTATTTTTAAATATCTATGTCTACAACTATGATAACACAAGTTTAACTTGTTTAACAAGTTCAAGTTCAAGTTATACATGTATAATCAATTTAACACTGACTGTGTTAAAGTCAATATTAACACAGTCAATATTTGTTTATTATATAACTTATATTAAATGAAAAAATATATTCTACCATCATTTCCACTGTTATAACTATTGGTCCAGCGGTCAATTCGATTTTTATTTAATATAAGTTATAAAATAAATAAATATAATATTTAAATTCATGTATATTCAAACCATTATTTTTATAATTTAATTATATATTATATAATTAGATGACCGCTGGACCAATAGTTATGAGTGATGACCGTAAAAATGACCCTTTTCGGTCATACATTGACCGTTAAATTGATCGCTAAATTGAGAGGTGGACCAATAGTTCGCTTGGTCCACTCATTGAGTCGATGACTCATTTACTTTTATAATTAAATTTAATTTAACATCATCGATTTTGTTAAAAGTATCAACATGAAACCGAACGGTTTAATAATAATTATAATAATTATTGTCATAATTATTTAATAATATCGTATAACATAATATGTTATATATAATAATTATATATTTAATGAGTTATTTTAAATAATATTTAATTATCGTATATATTATATAATATGCAATACAAATTAAAATACAATTATTTTATTAACGATATAATATTTAATATTATAGCATTTTAAATTATATTATATTATAAATAAATTTGTTTTAAATAACTTTAATACAAACTAATAAATAGTTACAACGGTATATATATATGGTCATATGTATAATTAAAATTATATTATGTCTACTTACTATTTTGTTGAACTTTATTGTATTAGAAATTGAATTAAATGATATAAGAAAACATTATTATAATGATTATATATATAATGATTATAAATATAATGATTATATATTTAATATAATATTACAAATAAATTTTAAATTATAGGTTTATATCGTTGATAATCTGTGCATATTACAAAATACAGTATAAATCAGAATTATTAAAATGCATAGTAGATATATATTTTACATTGTAAACATTGCATTTTTCATAGTGAAACACATCTTGTTCTATCTATGTCCATAGATTTATAGTTTATAGTTTACAAATATATGTATACTAGCCGTACGGTACGGCCCGTACCCGACCAGGCTTTGCTCGGTTTTTAATTGATTGTTTATCTATTATTTATTAATTATAGTTATTTTTTATTCTGGATTGTTTTTTTTTTAATATTTAAAAAAATAAAAAAATATATTTTAAAAATATGTCGAAAAATATTTTTTTTAAATGGTGAAAAATATTTTTTTTAAATATAAAAATATTTCAAAAAATATTGTTTTTTTTTAATATTTCAAAAATAGTTGTAAAATATAACAAAATATTTTAAAAAATACAAAATATATTTTAAAATATTATAAAATATATTTTTAAATATTAAAAAATAAATTTTAAAAATATGTCGAAAAATAATTTTAAAATGTCGAAAAATATTTTTTTTAAAATATAAAAATATTTCAAAAAAATATCCAAAAATTTCATTAAAAATATCGAAAAAATATTTCAAAAAAGCGTCGCGAAATATTTTACATGACAAAAAGTAAATGTTTCGACGTATTTTGGAAAATGTAGCTAGCCCAAAGACCATTCTGGTGATAATGAGAACTATAAGTTCCCAAATATTACTAAATATAATTCGGAACCAAAGCGTCCAAAAGCGTCGATAAAGCGACGAATTCAATATGATTCGGAACTGAAGCGCCCAAAAGCGTCGATAAAGCGACGAATTCAATATGATTCGGAACTGAAACGTCCAAAAGCGTCGAAAAAGCTACCAATATATCGATTCGGAATCAAAGCGTCCAAAAGCGTCGATAAAGCGACGAATTCAATATGATTCGGAACTAAAGCGCCCAAAAGCGTCGATAAAGCGACGAATTCAATATGATTCGGAACTGAAGCGCCTAAAAGCGTCGAAAAAGCGACCAATATATCGATTCGGAATCAAAGCGTCCAAAAGCGTCGATAAAGCGACGAATTCAATATGATTCGGAACTGAAGCGCCCAAAAGCGTCGATAAAGCGACGAATTCAATATGATTCGGAACTGAAGCGCCCAAAAGCGTCGAAAAAGCGACCAAAATATCGATTCGGAATCAAAGCGTTCAAAAGCGTCGAAAAAGCGCCCATAAATTCTCAAAAGCGTCCAAAAGCGTCGATAAATTGTTTGCTGGGCTGTTACTCACCACTTTATCATATCCATAATACTTCATTATCAACTTTAAATCATATAGTTCTTGCATCTATACAAATCACTTTCTTCGTTAATCGGTTTGATCATTCCATTACCGACTCCCACCAACTCCTATCCAACTGGTTCCCTAAAAAAAATTCCGTTCTACACCTTATATCACTCACTCATAACTCAATGTATTATACTTATCCTCCTTATTTGACGTATCTACTAACACTAAGACCCCCACTAACTTATCACACCCTAAGTCACATTATATTCGTAACCGAATACAGATCAGAGTCCAATATAATATCTTATAACCAGGGTTTTAACGTAAATAAGATATAGCCATACGTATTATACGATGTATACATACCTGTAGGATTATACGACTAGTATAATAATTTGTGTTCATTTCGCCACCGGTTTTATTGAAACCTTCACTTTGAAAAGGTATTGAGATCAACATATAACTAAAATTAGATTTCCAATGATAATCGCATTCATTACATTCCATATTTATGTTAACTAATATCATTAATTACAGTGGCCTTTACGCTGAAATATAATTAGTTATTCATTATTCGCATTACATATATCTATATATAGGTACTTATATATATGTACAGTATATTAAATTATTAGTTACTAAATAAGGGATATGGTCTATGCAATGCCATAACATTTTGATTATAATGTATTGAATTATATTTATTTGAAAACTAAAAAAAGGCGTGTGTGAATTGAATTTATATAAATATTATATTAAAGGGAAAATAAAATAAATGATTACATATTTATATTTATATGTAAATATTATACTTATACTATCACACACAACTACTTTAGTACATTAACTATGATATTAATAAATACAAAATAAAACATTCTTTATACATTTTTGTTGTAAAGAATTAACAAAAATCAGAAAAAGGATACTCGAACACCTATATGTGTTATTATTATAATATATATATATATATATATATATATATATATATATATATATATATATATATATACAATGTGAAGAGTTGAGACACTATGTGTGACTTTTCTAGAACAATTTATTTAAAGTTTATATAATTATTTATTTCTATATAATATTTATAGGTAATAATATTTATAAATAATAAATAAAATAGGAACAGATAATATGTCTAGACAAAAACGATGGGGTTGACATTTTCCAATCACTCGTTTTTGTGGTAAATTTTCCTTCACCATTATAGAATATATTGAAATAATTATTGATCTCCTATATTTATATAAATATAATTTTAACATTGTCTACATGGGAAAGTAACCGAATACAGACAGTGCCCGAATACGGACAATCTCGGTATCTCAGAAACCATAAATCCTACAAAAAAATAGTCATAAATATATAAATAGTTTAAACAAAGTATTTTTTTATTTTTTAATTATTCAAAATATTGCTTATATATCCAATAAACTGATTTTTTTATTACATTTTTAAATTTATGAATAAAAATTTCAACTTAAAACCTTCTCAAGAATATACAAATGTATAGATATAAAATATAACAATATAATATATATATATATTATTAAAAAATAAAGCATTCTACAAATGATATATATAATTTCTATATTTGTTATCAAATATTCATTAAATTATAAGCATATATCTAGATGTCATATAAGTTCCTAATACAGACACTCTATATGTCTTAATACGGACACCCTATAACCAATCAGCGCGCAGCGTATGAACTATTCTGATTTTAATAAAAATCGCGTGCGTTATAATATTAAAACCACCAATAAAGCTAAATCTAAAATTTGTATTATTTAGATACTTTAATTGTATTATTAATTAAAAAATAATAAAAATAAATAAATTATTAACTAATTAAATTAGAATAAATTAATTATAAATAATGTAATTGTAATTTTTCTGATTGATTAATCAATACTATATAGTTTATCTAATGGTATATAGGGTGTCCATATTCGGACATGGGTACCGAATACGGACACCCTATAGGGTATATATATACCATTACACACGGACATCCACGTTATCTATGGAATTAAAAGATTAAATAACATTTCAAAATCACAATAATATCTATAATCATATAATATTAATATATTGTAATTTATGAATACAATTAATTAGTCATACAATGTTAAGACCATTTATTGTTAGTGTCCGTATTAGGTTATAACCTATAAAATATACTTTCCCTTAAATATTTGTAATCAAACGAAAACAAAACAAAGTAGTATTTTATATTTTGATATTGACCTATATCATATATATATATATATATGTTAATTAATGGTGATAACTATCTATATATAGTATACTTCAACAAATAAATGCAAACTATACGTAAACTTAAGTACCTTCATAGTACCTAGTAGGTACTACCTACATATTTTTTAAATCTAATATATTAGAGTATATTATACAATTAAATGTACCAGGTCTCACAATGTTATGGTATAACAATTTGACCCTATACATATGTAATTATTAATATGAATAATTAAAAAAAAATTAATTTCGTTCTAAATTTTGTAGACAACATTTATAAATAAATGTGTAATTATTTTATTAATTATAATATATTCAACATATGTAATGCCTAAAAGGATTTCTATTTTTAGTATTTAGATTATATATAAGTTTCTGTAAAAAGTGGCTCGAGTATGCCCACTCACCCCTATATGTTTATAAATCATAACAATTAAACCGTGTTAAACAATATAATTAATATAATATATAGCATAACATATAAATATAGGCTATATAATATTCATAATGAATAAATGATATGCCCTTTTCAATACACACACACACACGTCCATAGGTATTTATTATCTGGCATTAATTGATTGACAAGTACCCACTACGACGCCATTCGCGTGGGTATGATTCCACTTCTATTGGCAATCACCGGTCGATCAATATTTAATCTTTTCACGCCCGTGCTCGCTCTCGCGCGCTAGTACTTCTCGGTCCGGTGAACAGCGCCGACCACGCCCCCTGACGACGCACGTAAACACGACGCGTTAGATACGCCCCCCGTCGCGCGAGACCTTCCACTAATACCCTTAGTTATAGGTCTAAAGTCAATATGCATCGTTGTTATCAGTCCATCTTGCCCACTCACAATAGACTGCTGCAGCAGAGATGGGATTCCACGTACTACAACGAACACCGGAGAAAGGTAGGTCACGCGCGTGAGCTGTGCGCATGTCTAAGTCATAGACATCTTAGGGGGGCGAAACCTATAACCCTAGTAACGTAGTTGGTCTAATTGTGTAAATCGTTGTAATACTACATCTTAGTACTACTGCATTCGCTATACCGCCTATGCCTATTCCTAAAGTATATATCCAGAGAGAATAGTCTAGAATATTTAGAGCGTTATTGTAACCCAATTATAACCAAATATTTTGTGAAGAATCGTTCGTAAACTATTTGCTATAGCTGTATATCAATGCTTGTACCTAAAGTGTGCCCGGGTTCTCTCTAATAGCAGAATTATAGTCAGATATACACACACACATATCTATCAGTATAATGCTGCTTACATATCGAGTATTGCATAGGTATCGTATAGGTTGTATACATACATATCCTATAGGATGCTGCTAATGATATATGTATACTAATCAATAGATCACGTATAGATCAGGCTACTGTACTATAATAGGTGTGCACTTTAATGTATAGATGATACACAAACACCCATATATATATATATATATATATATATATATATATATATATATATATATATATATATATATATATATATATATATATATATATATATATATATATATATATATACACAAGATATGTATAAACAGCGATTATATATATATATATATACCATATAGGGTATATTTAATTAAGATAAACAATAGTATATTAAATAGTA